>CM051476.1:8948012-9328012 GCA_028015225.1 Carex myosuroides
AAACTTATTATTATATTAGTATTATCTGTTATTCACCCGTTATCGTTTCGTTACCCGATAATATTAACAGATAAGAGTATGGTAGGATAAGATTAATTTTTAATGGGTAAGAATAAAGTATGGTTAAGATCAATTTTAATAAGTATGGGTATGAAAATACCTTCACCCTACCTGTACCATACCCATTGACACCCCTATTGACCGGACTTGACCAAAGTCATTTTGTTGCTCCAGTATTAAAAAAAAATGAAAGAAAATAGAAGAAAACAGAGAGAAAAGAGGGTGAATCGCACATATGAAGGTAACGAATTTGTTCATTCTCAAATCAGAATGTATAGGATGTGAACCACTTTCCTTTCCTTTCTTTTTTATTACACGGCTTGTTTTTTTAACACAGTGATAGAGCCTTGTGTTTATTTATGTTGGATGTGAATTGAGAAAAGAGATAAGAAGGTTTGCCGTGTGGTAGTGTTTGTAAGAAGCTTCGTGGACCGACGAAAAGAAAAAAGAGACGGGACTGTGGGACCCACGATGAATAGAATTATTCTATAGACTTGGTGCATGCTTCAATTTTAGATTGGTAGTACATAAATATAGTTTGTTGATTACATTTTGTGTATTTTGGATATTATTTTATTACTAATAGAATATCAATAAATGTGAATCGTTAATTTTATTATGATCGATGTATTTATAAGCAACGTATTTAACTGGTAGTCTTTTTTTTTTTTGTGAGGAATCTTGGCAGTATAGCTGCCAGATGCTTGTATTAAAAAACAAACTCAGTTACATCATCCATTTAATTACATCTGATCACAAACAATGAATGCAAGAAATAAAACAACTAAAAACATTGCTCCAGTACCGACTCACTATGCTATACCAGTATGTGCGTTTAGCGCTGTTTTCACTGCACACTCAAATTCCCTTGTACCGGTCAATGCCTGTACCGTGTACCAGAGCAGTATCCTAGCAGCACAACAGCCACAGGCTCCCTTCTTTCAAAATTATCTCTGCCAAAATATATGGGGGCACTCCCTTACCCCGAAAGACCCGTTCGTTTCTTTGTTTCCAAAGTCCCCAAATTACACAAATAAACCATGTACACGGTACCCCATACCTTTCCCCTTCCCAAAATTCTGTCAGAGCATGATCTTTTGAATACCCTCAATGAGTCATACCAAATACACTCCAAACTGCCTGCTGGTTTGAATAAGGACAGCTTCAAACGTGATGAGATGATCCACCAAACCTGTACTGCGTAGGGGCATAAAAAGAACAAGTGAAGGGCTGATTTGTAATCTAGGAGATTTTCTATTACCAGAATCACGATATTACAGTAATTATATGAAAATTTTATTTATAAAAAAGAGATTACTTACAAAAGCATTATTATTGCATATTGGATTTATGAGGATGCCGGTACCAATTAGATTATTGTATTGTCATTTTTTTCTCATATTTTAATTGGATTGATCTTGTGACTCAGACGAGTCGGATAATTCATATTGGTCCAATCATATCCGGAAGTGTGTGTGTATATATGGATATTTCCAAATAGGCATGTTGTATGGATGTATCATGTAGAGTGTACAGATACAGTGAACATTTCAAGGTAGATACACACATGCAGGAATTTGAATTCGAATCCTATTTATTTATATTAATGTCTGGATAAGGGTAGAAGTTCAGATATCCTGATAAAAAAGAACTTACAATGCAAATATAATTTGGATTTTGTTTACAATTGCTCAAGGGTTCATTTATAAGAAGTGATATAAGGATAGAGAGTAGAACTAGGGTGCTCCTAAGCTCACCAAGCCCTTCGTGAGCGCGACTCTAAAACCTATCAAATTGACTTCAAACGACATTTCCAAACCGTTAGATGTTCAATCTATATTAAAATGTGCTTGGAGACCAAATTTTACATTTTTTGAAATTTTTTTACTATTTATTAAGATGGTTTGAAAATCGCTATTTTTATTAAAATTCTGCACCATTGGAAAACAGCGATTTTCAAACCATCTTAATAAATAGTAAACAAATTCCAAAAAATGTAAAATTTGGTCTCCAAGCACATTTTAATATAGATTGAACATCTAACGGTTTGGAAATGTCATTTGAAGTCAATTTGATATGTTTTAGAGTCGCGCTCACGGAAGGGCAGTTGGGATATTCTATTTATTTATATTAATGTCTCTGTCGTGCCTTTTATTTTTAACATTTTTTTTGAATTTATATGTCAAAATAAAATTATTAGGTGTTATTTGTATTATTTTTTCTACATGCACATAAATAATTATCATTTTTCGATTTTGATTTTATATGAATCAATAAGTTAAAAAAAACAACATCTAGAATTAATCCACATTGATATATTTTTACTATCACTAGTACTAATAAAAAGAAAGTCGAAATGTCGTGTTCTTTTACGTGTGCATAAAGAAAAAGAAAATGATATAGATCATATCTAACGGTTTTATTTTTGAGTTTTAAATTTTAAATTATTGTAGTTTTAAAAATAGAGACATGATAAAAACACAAGATGTAAACATATTTAAACCCTCCTCTTGACAAAATATAGCAATAAGGCACATAGTGTTTAGCAAAAAAATTATGTCGGCGATCTAGTTCTAAAATTAAGATCAAATCCGTCCTATTACATTTTCAACCGATCCTATTATGTCTTAAATCATCCCAAATTATTTTAAATAAATCAATGTTTAGTTATGACTTTTCCTTAAAGATCAAATCACATAAATATACTAGGGGTACGTTTGGATTGTCTAAGAAATAGTACAAAAATAGTGCTATTTTGAATTAATATGCGAGAATAGTATAAGAACAATGCTAATTCAAATAATGTGAAAGAGCACTAATTTTGTATTATTCTGGATAATGAAAATATTGTTTGGTTTCTAGTATTAAAATAGTGCTAAAGAAATAAATAAAGTACTGATGTATTTTTTGTTTAACTAACTCGATTTGAAAATATCTCGCCTTAATATAAATAAGGAGTTAGGCTTTGTAAATAACTTTCTTATTATTAATGAAATCGTCGGTTGAGCTATGCTCACTGACCTTCAAAAAATATATATACCCTTACTTGCTCTAGCTGAATTGTTATGTTTTAGTACAGAAAGGGAAGAGTCGCATCAAAAGAAGAGGGAAGCAATTTTGCGCAGATGGATAAGGGGTAATGGACTAATTAAGAATGCAAGAAAACAAAATTATTCTGAGAAATGCTCGATCAAAGGAGGTTACTTTGCTCCATTTCTCTAGTCATTTAGAAGGTAAAGCCGCACAGCTCCTTTGTTTATTTTCTAACCCGTTACACGATTCATTATATATAGTTGAGCTGTTTAAGAGACCGGAGAAAAAGCAACACGTTTCTGAGCCTTAAATTCGTGATCGTACCAGAATTAACAAAATAAATTAATAAAATAACCATCGTTTCTGGTCAATTCTAAATCTAACACGGCCGCAGAATGCCGGAGCGGACCCCCATATGGGTCCGCAGAATGCCGGAGCGGACCCTGTTCTTTATATCCCGAAAATGACAGAGAAATTTCATTCCACACTCTCACACCTTCTCTCTCCTGAGTTAGCTCTCTCATCTGTAAGTTTTTTCTCTCTTCTTTTAAATTTTTATTTTTATTTCAGTAGATTAATAATTTAATTAGAATAATTAATTTAGCAATAATTAAATTAGCAATAATTTAATTAGAATAATTAATTTAGAATAATTAATTTAGTTAATTTTTAATTGTAGGTTTTTTCTGTATTGAATTGGAAAAATGGCTCTTATGGTATCCATCTACACTGGTGGGGATGTTTTAACAGGTCCTAACGGGGTTTACTATAGTATTGGACCTGTTACTGTGATCCCGGTATTGCCGGTTACTGATTATTTGGGACTTAAATCAAGTATAAGTCAGAATTTGGGGTTGGATCAGGGTCAGTATGACCTCAAAATTGATGCCAAAATTAGCATGCCGACTAGTTCGGCACAAACCTGGTTCCAACTATTTCCAGTTCAGAATGAGGGAGTCTGGCAAGTATTGTACAACCAAACCATGAGTTTTTATGGGGGTGCATACAAGATAATTGACCTATATGTGGAGGTTACCAGAGCCCGGCGTTCGAACCCAGTTATGAGGTTAATCCAGGGTCGTAGTCGGGGTAACTCATCCGGCTCTAGTCCGTCCCCTGTCCAAATTGACCAACCGTCCAGTAGTCGGGCCCCAGTTCAGAGGGACCGACCCTCCCGTCGGGCCCCAGTTCAGAGGGACCAACCTTCATCTAGTCGGACCGCTCATTGGGGTCAAACTTGTGATCCGGATGAATCCGATGAAGAAGTGGATCCGGAAATACTAGAGGCAGAGGAAAATTGGGGTCCTGTTGATCCTGAGGGTATGAGCGATTATTCTGACCAGGAAGATACCGGGCCTGTGCTCGGACTATCAAAGAAATTCAAGATGGATCGTGGGTTTCGGATAATGGATCGCGGGTTTCAACACCCGATTAATGCTTTCAACGACACATCAGGGTTTATGGAAGCCAATTCGGGTTTGTTTGGAAGTAGGGCAGAGTATGAGAATGAATTGTCCGAGGGACAAACATATGACTCAAAAGAGGAAATGAAGAGCGCAATTGCCAGGTTTCACATCCTTTGCAACAAAGAGGTAAAACCTACGCACAGTGACCGCACAAGAATGAGGTTCAAGTGCAAGGACAGTTACTGTGGGTGGTACATACTCGCAAGGGCCACCGGTTATGGAACACAATGGCGTGTCTCCAAGTGCCCAACACAACATTCATGCCACGCGGATGCGACAAGAACAGATCACGCCCAGTTGTCAGCTGCTATGGTTGCCGAGTGTATATCCGCTCACATGAGGAACGATGTCGACTTGAGTATTCAGGCTGTCCGAATTACTGTTGCTGAAAGGTACAACGGTCAGATACCGGCGTACAACAAACTATGGCGTGGCCGTGAGTTGGCAATAGCCCGTCAATTTGGCAGTTGGGAGGGGTCATACGCTCTTGTAGTTCCATTGTTGGAGGCAATCAAAAGAAGCAACCCAGGTACTACATTGTTCCTTCAATTTTTATGTCATTTCATTCTCAATCAAAAATTGAACTTATTTTTTTAAATTTTTTGACAGAAACATTGTTTGAGGTGACCTCATATCCCACTGGTGAACCTGGACCATGGAGGTATTTTCATAGGGCGGCTTGGGCATTTGGACCGTGCATAGCTGCTTTTCAACATATTAGACCGGTCATCACAGTTGATGCATGTTTCCTGTCAGGCCGGTATAAAGGTAACTAATTTGGTTGTTTTCACTTTATTTATTTTAGTTGATTTCGGCTCTTACAAAAATGGGTTTTAACCATAGGCAAGCTGTTGATTGCAACCGGGTACGATGCTGAAAATCAGCTCCTCCCGTTGGCTTTTTCACTGGTAGAATCAGAGAGTTATGACGATTGTGCATGGTTCATGAAATGGTTGCGCCGTAATGTAATCCGCTCCAGATTCATGTGTGTCATCACTGATAGGGGAAAGGGTATCAAAAAGGTGTTCAGACAAGATGATATGGGGTGGAACGAGGAGGATGAGGATCAATGTGTTCACCGTCTTTGTGCTACTCACATAGCCGAGAACATGAAGAAGAACGGTTGCAGTGATAAGGCAATCCGTTTTTTTAGAATATGTGTGGCTAAGAGGAAAATGAGGAGGTACGAGCAAGGAATGCAAGCAATGGGGCAGGCATGTGACATTGCCCTCAATTGGCTGGACGGGGTGGGTAAATATTTGGATCAAGATGAGAACGAGTGCCCCAAACCATGGAAGATATTTCAAGCACTGGACGGTGGTTACCGTTGGGGCATCATGACTACAAACGGGTCCGAGTCGCTTAATAAGGTCTTCAAGTCCTCTCGTAGGCTACCGGTTGCAGCAATAATTGAAGACACATTTTACAAATGTATGACATGGTTTGCACAAAGGAGAGCCAAAGCAGAATGGGAAGTCAGTCAAGGTCAACAATTCTCGTGTCGTGTGCATCAGGTACTTTTATTTGTAGTTCTTTCTTCATAATTTTTAATTTAATGAACTTTGTTAAAAAAATCTGACTTCTTCATTATTTTTTAATTTTTCGTAGCTGATCAACAAACGGTTCGAGAGGTCCGATAAAATGAAGACGCTGGGGGGCTTTGGAAACAACAACGAGTTCGAGGTAACCTCCACACAGGAGAGAGTTCACGCTTTCATACCTGACGATTCTGGTCGGTTTACCAAGGCCAATTACAAATACACGGTGATAATCGGGGATGATCACACGGTAACTTGCACGTGCCAGAAGCCTCAATTGGAGAGAATACCGTGCTCTCATGTTCTGTCCGTGTGTCGTCTCCGAGGCATCGACCCTGGCGTATTTGTAAGTCACTACTATCACATCCATACACTTATCAACACATGGAGCGCACAATGGCATGTCTATGAAAATCAGTCGGAATGGCCTCAACACGATGGCCCGGTCCTTGTTCCAGAGAAAAAAAATATTGCTGTGGGCAGAAGACAGCACGACAGAATTCCGATGTGGATGGACGTTCTACATAATAGGAGAAGAGGACACCAAGCCGGCCGAGATACACAAGAAAGACAAAACAGAGCTGCTCGAGCTGCACGAGATTGAGAGTTAATGTTGCTTTTTTAATTGTACTCGTAGAAATGTTGTTTATTTTCGGTTAATTAGACGTATTTGTAATTTCCGATAACATTAGCATTATTCTATTGTATGCTTCTTTATATGGCTTTCTATTGTAATGTTTCTTTTGATCAAACAAACGACGAACAACAATTTCAGATTAAACGACATTTCAAACAATTTCAGATAAAACGACAGTATGAACTTTACATTTTTGATAAAAATTTCCAAAACAAAATCATAATCAACTTCAGAATCAGATTAAAAAAAAAAACAGGGGCCGCTCCGGCATAGTGCGGACCCGGGTCCGCTCCGGCATTCTGCGGCCTCCCTCATATGGGTCCGCTCCGGCATTCTGCGGCCGTGTTAGATTTAGAATTGACCAGAAACGATGGTTATTTTATTAATTTATTTTGTGAAAATGTTATAAATAAAAATTTCGGGGAAGAGTCGCATCAAAAGAAGAGGGAAGCAATTTTGCGCAGATGGATAAGGGGTAATGGACTAATTAAGAATGCAAGAAAACAAAATTATTCTGAGAAATGCTCGATCAAAGGAGGTTACTTTGCTCCATTTCTCTAGTCATTTAGAAGGTAAAGCCGCACAGCTCCTTTGTTTATTTTCTAACCCGTTACACGATTCATTATATAGTTGAGCTGTTTAAGAGACCGGAGAAAAAGCAACACGTTTCTGAGCCTTAAATTCGTGATCGTACCAGAATTAACATTACAGACGCATCATGCATCCCAGCCAAACACACTTCCCAGTCCCCACTTTTCAAACTTAAGAAGGTAGAAATTGATTTTGTATTCGCTAATATTTTAAAGGAAATATAGGTCTCTATATTTCAATTCGATTCCTTTGATTTAAAATAAATAGATCGAACTGATTCGATTTAAAATTTAGGATTTTTATTTTATAAGTTTGATCCATTTGTTTTAATCTTAATTAAATTATTTTCTATTAAGATACTTTCTTAACTATTAGAAGACGAAGGCTCCAAATAAAAAAAATCTCATTACTATGTTTCGAAGAAAGTATACTTTCGTGTACACAGAGAAATGTGAAGCATATGAGCTAGTGAGAGGCTTCTAGCATGGGAACAACTTATTTTAGCTAAGCTCTCGCTATTACAATTTTGTATGCTTATAATATGTATCCCATCTATGCTTAAGAGATACAAATTTAAGTTTACAATACAAGATTGTGGCAGGTCCGGTCGCATGGATATGGGCAATCTATCAACTTGACTTCTGATCGATTGAAGTACCAGTCTCCTACTGATTGTGCAATTCCCTGAAAAACATAATAATATAATTCTTATTTGAAGTACGATGAGATATAATTTTGATTTTTTGCTATATATTTTTCCAAAAAATTACCATATTTCAGTTAAAAAACAACAGAATCAAAAGACATACCTTGTTTGCTATGGATGGAGAATTGTCTCCATACCAGGTATCTGGTAAGACAGCTTGGCCATGTGTGAAGCAGGAATTAATAAACAATCCGTTAGTTGCTTTTGATTGATAAAAGTTCTCCCCAACTCTGGTCATTTTTCTTCTAAATTCTGTCAGAATGAAAAAAAAAATAATCATCACTAGTTATGCAATAATATACTCAAAATGATCCCAGTGTTGGTCCTCTATATGATTTTATTTGGCACCAGTATTATTAATGTCAGCAGGTTTTTACCAACTGACACCATTACTGAGGCAAAATAGGGCTAAATTGTTAAAGTATGTATTAGTTATTTATTAAAGGACTAAGTTACACAGTTGCGGTAGCAAGGTTGTGTAATTGAAATACAGATAACATGTATGACTTTTAAAAAACCAAAATTAAAACATACCTTGTAAAAATTCAATTTGTGACGAATTACAGTTTAAATAGCTTAATCTGCAGGATTTCCAAGGACCTTCCTCAGCACTAATTGGGGCTATACTGTTTTGAATCTGCAAAGTTATACTGTGTGTTTAATCAACTTCGATCAATTCAGCATAACCATCAAAACCACCCATAACAGCACCAGCTTAAACTGGTGGTATGGTAATGTGCTCATATGGAATGTAGTAATTATGGTCTTGGTACAAGATATAAGTTTGTACTGACCTGCCATGTGTCATAAGCTGCATTTAGAAGAAAAATTGGAGTATCTATCCCATTCACTAAATTCTCTGGAAAGAAACACTGCAAAAATACAAAAGAAAAATTGTCGTTTTTTCATACGGAATTTCTTTGTTTTTTTTTTTTGGAAAGGAATGAAAAATCAATCGGTGAAAAATATATCAGAAGAAACTTAGATTACCGAGGTTGCATTCATGCGTGATATACATCTTTTTGGCAAGTTCTGAGCAACTCCCTAATCAAGCATGCCAATTAAAATCATGTTAACTGGAAAATTATTGTTAACAATATCACAAATACCAGTATATAATTACCACTGGGTCTAATGGGCGCCATGCCAATACTATTTTGGGAATATTTTGGCGACATTTATGTTTCAGAATTGAATAAAAATCAATTTTTGAATCTAGTGAAGATGTTTTATGGAAGTAAAATAAATTAATGTAGTAAAGATTACCTGAAGAGTCACTACCCCATCATAAAGATCCCTTAAGGTACGTTGGCCGGATACATCTACACTGCATTACATTATAATATTATAGAAATATGTCAACAATAGCCCAATAGAGAAATAGATAAAATTAAATTGACTGGTATATACCATCATATAACTCATAAATTGCAACTTAGTTAAGATCAATTTGACTTTTTAGATAGTATATACAAACCTACAAGGAGTCTTTGCATATACTAACAACTGTTAGTGATGTGACAAAAATATTTCGAACAAAAAATGAAAATTTTCGTACTAATCCAGGAATAAGCCAGCATCTGCAAGGCACTTGACTGTGGTTTGCAGAGGAAAGAGTGATCTGAAACGATCGCAATGTAAAATTGATGCCAAACCACCAGCAGAACATCCAGAAAGAAGTGCCTAAAAGAAATCAACTTAATTTAAGAAATAATTACTTCAAACAAAGCAAAAGAAGTGCATAATTTGGGGGAGTCTAGTGTTCAAGCAAGACCTGTTGCGAGGAGTTCATTCCTAAATCCATCAAGTCTTCCATTACAGCAGACCAAATGCGTTGACCTCGAAAATAAAGGCCCGAAACCTAATTTAAGAAAAAAGAAAGCAGTACCTAGTAAGAAAGATGAGTGTTGATGAAGGTCTCAAAGAAAAAATGGGAGAATTAGATCGAATAAAAAGGCCTAAATAAAAAAAACTTTTTTAAAAAACTGCTAACAGCATTTATCAGTAGGGTATAATTTAATGATTTAATCAGTTTAATTGTTGTAATCATCATTTAACAGGAGATATCTTTAGATAACTTTTAATGCCAAGGTGTCAAAAAAACGTTTAATCGGTTTAATAGAAAGTTTTATCGCATTTCATAAAAGCTTTAAAAAAGGAATTTCAACTTTTCAAGTGAACCATTATTGAGTAGGCAAAGCATAAATAAAACATAAGGAAACTATACAAGGAGATGAGAATGAGACCAAGACGCCTATATAATATTTTGATAATATATATTGGCAGCAATTTGGTGATGGTTTTTGTTTTGCAGTCAAAGACAACAATATAGTATGAACAAGAAATATAGAGTTGCATTCTTCTAACATTATCGTATCCTTCGCCGGCAAATGAGGCACCATCACAGTAACGCACTCTTACTCTATTCCAGTTGTAGAAATCTGAGAAAATAAAATTACCAGCAGATAAATGTTGTCAGGCATATCTAGCAGCATAGCATTTAGAATTAGAGTAAATTACACAAATAATTCTTACAAAAGTATAACTCGTTTACCATTTTGATCATTAACATTTAAAATTTTAGAGACCATTTGTGCAACTTACTCTTAGAATTATGGTTATAAAGAAAGAAAGGACTAATTATTAGCAACACAAAGAATGTTCTACATAGAAAAAGACACTACACTTGCAGGAGTTTGGTTTTGATTAAATTTCATAAGAGGCCAAAGTTTTACTGAAATTTCAGAGACAAATGAGAATGAGGAGAAATCAAGTACCGGGATTTTCATCCGAGTTGTTGCTTAGTATGGCAGAGAAGAGAATTTTGTCCATGTATTTTGACGAACCAAGAGAAAAGGTGCTACGCGACATGCATGAATCTCTGTCATTGCACCAGCCGCCTCCCTACATTGAAAATTCCATTCTCACTTCCCTTTTCTAAGTTAACCCCCAAATCCAACAAACATAGAGTGCTCAATATGACAATCTCCCCTTAGAAAGAAAGGCTAATAGATTTGTTGCTGTCAAATGCAGAACTCCAAATCTTACAGCAATAATTACACAGATTAAAAGTTGTTTGGTTATGTGTGAAACTGAAAGTTTGGTTTATGCAGAAAGAGGCCTTGTGTCGGCAAGTAAATTAAAATTAAAAGAAAGTAATTTTTTTCTCAATACTATTTTTTAAATAAAATAGTATTGAATAAAAAGATTAAATTGTATTTATATACTATGTTAGTAAATAGAATAATAGGGATAAAATTGTTAAAAATTGAGAAATTGTTCTCCCTCTAAAAATGTTTTAACTTCATTCCACCTTAAATAAATGTACTTCTCTTTGATACTATTTTAGTGTATTAAAACACCATAAAGTACTTAAAATCACCACTATTTCACTTGCCAAACACGGATCAAAATCTGCTTCTATTCTCAAAGAATAGGACCCTCCTCTTCTCTTTTTGTATCTATCTCTCTCCTTGTTCTTTCTCTCTCTTCTCTCTCTCTTCTCCCTTTCTCTTTCTTCTAGGAGAGAGACACAAAATGAGAAGAGGAGGGTCCTCCTATTCTTTGAGAATAGGAGCAGATTTTGATCCGCCAAACACATACAACGAGCAAGTAAAACATGTTGTTTCTATATATGTTAACTAAAAGGAATTCAAATATTTTGAAATTTTTTGTCTTTTGACTATATGTTTGTGTATAACCCTCGGTAGCATCTACCAAGTTTCTCAAAAAAGACTATATGTGTTTGCTATAAATTTTACATCAATCATACTTCTATTTTGTTCCCACTTTTTCTTTGTTTTGTTTTTCCCTTGCATGAAAACAGGACCTACATATATATATAATTTGCTGCTATTTAGACAATGCGAAACAGATATGAATCTTAATTAATTTTTCTGGTTATGCTTAAACAAGAATGGAAGACTTCTAAAAAAGGAAAATAAAAGGTCTTACTTCAAGATCAACCAACCAATTGTTTGCACCAGAGCCATGCCCTCTTTGGAGGTGGTAGCCAGCTGGGCTTCCATCCAAGCACACTTCAATTTGGCAACAAATACAAATAATGGATTAGGCTTTTACCGTATACAAAATATTACACAATAATTAGGGCTGCACAAAAAATTCGTAGTTCGTAATTCGATTCGAGTTTGATTCGAAAAAGTTCGAAAAAAGTTCGATTCGAAATTGAGTTCGTTCGAAATTAATTCAAACCAAACTTAGTTCGAAATTAATTCAAACCAAACTCAAACTGGACCTAGTTCGTTCGAAATAGGTTCGCAAACCAAATTTAGTTCGAAATTAACTCAAATGTGAACCGTTAATTTCCGCTGATAACTTATGTTCGCTGATGAAAATATAAGGCTGCCCTCAATTCTGACTTTTGAAAATTATTTCTTAAAACAAAAAGCCCAGTCCAACTACAAACCCAAATAGAAAAATTCAACATCAAAACTCAAATAGAAATATTAAACAAAACTAGCCATAATCGCTGTAGCCAAGTCCCTAGCCGACTTTCTCTCTGTTGGTTTCAAACTTGGGATACCAAAGTACCAAACCCTAGAGTTTCTCTCTCTTGGCTGCGAATTGCGATACCAAACTGTAGAGGTTGCGATACCTTAGAAATAAGGTCGGACCAAGTGAAAGATCAACCGCTGTTGGCTGCGACTTTCCCTCTGTTGTACTTTGATACTTTGGATATTTGAAAACTTTGTTGGCTATTTGGAAAATTTTGGATATTCGTAAATCGTAACAAAGTTCGAAGAAGTTCGAAATTGAGTTCGTAAAAAATTCGATTCGAAATTGAGTTCGATTCGAAATTCAGTTCGTTCGAAATTAATTCAAACCAAACCTAGTTCGAAATTAATTCAAACCAAACTCAAACTGGAGGTAAGTTCGATTCGGTTCGGTTCGTTTTCAGCCCTAACAATAATGGTGAGGCTCTGCTAGAGCTGTAATTAAGCATTTTTTTCAGGTCACTAGATAAATGAAAGAGGTGTTTACGTTTTTTTTTCTCGGTCGAGTCGTTTTCAATTAATTTTGGTTACTATGTAAAGCCATGCACAATAAATTTTGAAGTATGAGTAACTACTGGGAAGGCTAATATCTCATCCCGTTTGGAGGTAATCGGAGCAAATAGAGTCAGGAGCGGAACCGAAAATATACAATTGCAGAGACTGAATTTAGTAAAATATAATATTCAACAAAATATATTTTAGAGTGAAACATATATATTGTTGCTTTAATTAAAAAAATACTTCTTCATTAACAAAGGGACAGATTAGAAAATTTTATTTGAATTAGTGATCCCTGAGCCCTTTAAATCTGCCCTTGAACAGAGTCAAGACTCAAGTTCTAGACTTCAAACTAAACATTTATTGGTTGCTTTTCTTATTTTTGCATAACAATATTCACGACAGAGAATAATCAATTCTCACTCTAATTCATGAGATTCATTTCCTACTCCTTAAAACGTCCCCAATTGTTAGGTATTCGACATATTTCTCATATGCAGATTTTAGGAAGAATATAGCCCTGCTTCTCTTAATTAAGAAATTGTTTCTAGTACCATAACACTTTCTTTCTTTCTATTTTTGAGTGGAGCAAAGACCGAGAGCACTTTCTTATTTGGTGTAATTCCAACTGAAAGTTAAGGTTTGAACATGTATCTTTTTCACGTGAAAAATAATATTTCAATCTAACCATACGTATTAGGTGTTAGATGTGATTCTTCAAATATTATAATTCAAACCGGATGAAAATAAGAGCATGATATAATGGTGACTTTAGGAAAACAATTTGGTTTTTTAAACTTTTCAATTTTCAATATCCCTCAAAAGATTCTTCAATCGATTTTTAAAACTAATCTAATAAAGAAAGATATTTTAATATCATTATGGCACTTCTTCAAAATTTAGTTCATATCTTTTTGTATCGGTCATGAGTAATTAAGAGGTTACAGAGGTAATTTTGTTGAGAAATTGATAATAACTCTTATCTAACCTCTATCTATATCTCAGATTTAATTGTTTATATTTTTTCATCATTTATACTCGATGGTAAAAATGTTTATATCTTACATTACAAGGAATAAAATTTCTTAAATTTGTTTATGTATTTACTCAATATAGTCTTTAACTTATGCTTTATTATGGTTATTTAGATAAGAAAACGTGATAAACACTTTGTATATACTTGTGAATTCAGATATAAATCATTTTTGTGAAGTATAAATATTTCAAAATAGAATGCAGAACATGAGCCAACATTTTTATTAATATCCAAAGTTAATTACAAATTAATAAATATACCCACGTTAGCTGGGTTTTTTTTAAATGTCCAATTTAGTGTAATTTAACATAATTTAACGTAATTTAGTGTAATTCAGCGTAATTTAACGTAATTTCAAGTAATTTAGCGTATTTTAGTATAAATATGCTAATTATACATCAAAAGGAGTAATCTAACAAATATTTAAAAAAAATCGATTTTTTAGTGTTAGATTTCAGCATCTTTCTCTTCATATTGTCTCTAAAAAATAAAAAATTGAGGACCGGCCATTAAATGGCCGGTCGAGAAAAAAATGGGGACCGGCGGGCATTTTTAAAAATACCCAGCTAACGTGGGTATATTTATTAATTTGTATTTAACTTTGAATATTAATAAAAATACCCTGCCATTAAGAATAATTTCTCTATTTTATATATTCGCGAAAATAACAAAGACTCCAATGTATTCAGTATCCATGCATCATGATGTTAATCTCTCTCCATCCCTAAGATCCCTTTAATTACCTAATTTCATTTAAAGAAAAGCTCAGAGTACCTTTGGAGCACACATGAGTGCAAAATGAAGTATAATTTTTTTGAGAAAATAAAATGCTCATCCTAGGACGTATGTAGATATAACTAAGAAAGATTTCAAAACAGAAAGTAGAAGAGAAGGAAAAGAATAAATAATAATAAAATGTGTGTGTATATATATATATATATATATATATATATATATATATATATATATATATATATATATATATATATATATTTATACTTACCCGCTCCTTTGGCAACAGCAGATTGAACTAAGGTTAGTTCCACCATAGCATCCGTATTTGTATAATTAGTTCCTCCATCGACCCACTTAATTAGAATCAAACCCAAGAACCCAATCAGCAAAGAAAAGTTCATGTTTGATTTTGTTCTTTTTTGTTAATTCAGTGAGGGAGAATACTGTGTAAAATGAGAGCAATTAATGTCTGGTGCTTAAGATGGAAAGAACAAGAACCTTTTATAGAGCGTATGGTATGGGCTTGATCTTATGCGCTACTGGATTATCTAGAATCTTGTAGAGATTTGCTTTCTACTTTTTTGCCATAGTTACAATAGTGACCCCAAATCATTGGATTTATTTATAAATAAATGAGATTTGATAACAGTCATCGGATCGGAATTAATATATCAAAGTTTGTCGGCTGTTTTGCTATAGCACGATGCAAGCAATGAACTTAGCATCAATCATTATTACTTTTATTTTATTATTATTTATTATTATTATTATATTATTATTACTACTACTATTATTATTATTATTATTATTATTATAGGAGTTGGGGTACGGTGCTTCGCGAAGTAAAGCGAATGTTTTACTTCACACTCTTATTTTGTAATTTCAAAGTTTAAAATGTCGATCAGAACCGTTCAAATTGATCTTCATATTAAATTGTGCTTGGAGACCAAATTTTACATTTTTTGGAAAATTTTTACTATTTCTTTAGAATTTTTGAAAATTGTTGTTTTTAATGGTCCAGAATTTTTTGCAAAACAGCGATTTTCAAAAATTCTAAAAAAATAGTAAACAATTTCCAAAAAAATGTAAAATTTGGTCTCCAAGCACAATTTAATATGGAGATCAACTTGAACGGTTCGGATCGACGTTTTGAAGTTTCAAATTGAAAATATAGATGTGAAGTACCGTAGATTATAGTATTATTATATTATTGTTGCTGCTGCTGCGAATTAATTTTATTTCAAAACCTTCGTAGCTTTAATTTGTGCACCTTTCATAAATTCAAATTTATATCAGATTTATAAAATAAAATTGTACATGATTGATCCTTAAATAAGTTCAAACCTTTCACAAATTATTTCGTCAAACACTGACACTTAATCGGGTTCATACTTGACAAAACAAATTAAAAACAGATCATTTACAAATCTTTATCTATCAAGTAAAAACGCATGTATGGACCAAACTTGGCTCCCTGATGTGTACCAAGACCAAAACTCTTCTAGTCTTCTTAATTCTTTTTGAAATAATATTGAAAGAGGTCCTCAAACTTTTGCCGCCCCCTCTCCTTCCCTGAACTCCCCTGAACAAGGACCTCCCTTCACTTAGTTTACTATTTAATTCTCAATTTTATATATGAAATGATTAGAATGCCCTTAGTTTTTTATATGGTAGTATTTGAAGTATTTATGATTTATGCCATTTAAATTTGTAGAAAGTTTCGCACTTTTTTCAATATGTACACTTGATGAAATATTCATCACACATGACCTATTTTTGCTGTTTCATTTTTTTTATTTTTGGTTTTATATGCTTTATTTTATTTTTATAGAAAAGATGTAGTTTTGTAAGTAATTAAAATTGATAATTTATACAAGAGAAATAACAACCTTTATGAAAAAAATACTAATTTAAAATTGTTATTAAAATTGTAAAGTACTATAATTGATAAAAAAAAAATTAAGTATATATTTATCAAGGATGCTATGATATTTTGATTTGATAAGTTGGCCTCCAACCTTTTAAATTTTGATAATCACCCTAGAACTATATAATTAGTAATAATGAGCCTATTTTCTTGTAAGGAATATGTATTTACTCCACTGATGTAAACTTCTCCCTTGGTCACGGATTAGAGTTGCGAGTTGCAACATAATTGCAAAAAGCAACTTTCGACGTGTAGCTTTTGGCGCGTTCTATTCTCATGAGAATAAATGAAAATTTCTATCCAATGATAAACATCTCCTACGTGGCAGATTTATGTTGATGTCATCTGGACATGCTTACCAAATACCAATCATCGTTAGGCATAATTTTTCCGTTTATTTGGACAAATATTCTTACCAATCCCCGTAAAAACCGTTATTACCACCGATTTTTTTTATTTGTAGCATTTAATAAATAATAATTTAAAAGGTAGCATTGTCTTGGACTCTTGGGTAAAACTTGAAAAGTAGCACGGACTCTCTGATGCGTGAACCATAGCTTTCAGGAAACAAGCCTTCAGAAAAGACGCTACTAATTAATGCGTCCTTCTGGACGTTATGAAAGAGAACGTTCACTTGATTTTTTAAGAGTGCATCCAATCTTTTTTTTTTTGTGTTTTCACGGGAGATTTCATTCCCTCTTTCCGACCATATTTTTATGTGGACCCCGTCAAACTCACATACTTTGTGTGGTTAAGCCACTGCCAAATTCGAACAGAAAATTTTACATAATACTCTTCTTTTTCAAAATATAAAGTAAAATACTCTTCTTTCAAAATTCTTAACAAAATACCCTTGTAGACTCCACATTTTACCCCTTCTTCCCATCATTCCTCCCTCCCTCCCATTCCTCCTTATTTACTCCACATTCATTATTCTAATATTACCCGTTGAATTAATATGGTTTCACACTTGACAAAAATTTGTTAGCACTTTGAATTTACATAAATAAAATATTTTACAAGTTAAGGATTAAACACTTATTTGTTAATAGTTGATTCTTAAAAAACTTAAAACAGATTAAAGGTCAATAATTGTTAAGAAATAACATTTTTTGTTAATAATTGATTATGCTTAAGCCACTACAAAGCTTTCAAAAAAAATTTGATTATGCTTAAACAAACAAGGGTTGATGCTTATTATTATTTTCTTTAATTTGATAATTACTTCTCTTTATTTAGTCTTGCTGACGAACTTGATGATGATTGGTGAACAATTTTAGGTTAACCCAACTTTGGATGCACAAATCCATTTTTCTTGAAAAAATTGATAATTTTATTTTACCTTTCCACAAAGCTGTTACACGTAATCTATGTCATTATATCTCTACAAATATAAATTAAAATATTTGAACTTTGCCTTTTGTATTGACATAGTAAAATGTCCTATGAAATATTTTTTCAGATTCTTGATTCTCATTAAAACAAAAATGTTATAACTTTTGTGTGCATAAAAAACAATATAGATCAAATGTAATAGCCTTATTTTATCATTCTATTTCAATATATTAGTTATAATTAAAAAATAAAATTAAAAGCATAATAAGACATAAAATGAGTCCTTTGAATTAACTTTTATATCATAAGTAATATACTATCAAATATCGATCCTCTTACTGCAATGCATGAGATGGTCTTGTGTCAAGACCAATTATTTAGTTTTATTTTGACTAGAATCCCTCGCTATCCTGCTATGTTTTTGTACAGTTTTTTGTTTACACTTGTAAATTACATTGACATTTTAGAGTCTAAATGAAACGAACAAGGAGTTGATAGAAGTCTCTATGAAAGTCATTTATACGATTATCGAATCATATTTCATAAGATAGATACATGTAATAAAAAAATTATTAGATGGTCCGAATATGTCCCAAGTATGTAAGAGATATATATTTCATACGGGTAATATTGAATAATAAAACAAAAGTATAAGCTTAGAATAATAAAGGGGAGTAAATAAGGAGTGAAAGGAAGGGAGGGAGGAGGAGAAGAGGGGGGAATGTGGGGTCCACAAGCGTATTTTGTTAAGAATTTTGGGAGGGTGTTTTGTTCTATGTTTTGAAAAAGAAAGATACTATGTAAAATTTCTCATTCATAAAGTTACAAAATCCGGACCTTTTGTTTCACATGTACAATGTTATTTTCTGAGATTTTGGCGAACAATGCTAATTTTGTAAATTTATTTTTCTTAAAATGCTACGGACCAAAAAATCAGCTATTAGCACGTAAATAAAGATTCCCTCGATATATTTGTAAATCGCTCCATTAAATTTCATTTCTATGAAAATATTATTTACCTGTAAAAATAAAGAAATATAACAATCTCAATATCAAATTCTCGTATAATCTCTTAACTAGTAACTTTTAACCGGGACCACCTCATAGAAGATCGTTAGTACCCACAATCTTGAATATCAATGCGTCTTTAATTGCAATTGGTGCGCACACGCGTGCAAATCTTTATATTTTGGTTTATAACACTAAAAAATATTTGTCCCAAGTTTTTATACCTATCAAATGATCTAGCAAATTTTAAACTTTTCACCTGACCACATCTTAACCGTTAACATTCAACAAAATTGAAGTCTTTATATCTAAATATGAAACAACATAAAATTGAAGTCTTTATATCTAAATATAAAACAACATAATTAAAAAGTCCAAGCTTTAAAATTTTGTTAAATTTTAAAGATCAAAATACATTTATATATCTAACATATCAAATCTTTATAACTAGCATATCAAGTTTTTATATCTAGCATATCGAGATTATAGAAGTTCACAAAAGGAAAGTGTACACGGAAAAGAAGTTTCAAAAAGAAAAAAAAAAGTTACAGAAGTCGTTAATGACTTTGACTGAACTTGAAAAATTGAACGGAGAGTTAAAGACCGGACTGAATAATTTCTCAAAAATGTAATGCCTCAACTCATCAGTCATGATGTTTTATGTTTTGAAATTTAATGCATGCAAAACAAATTTTTTGAAATTTAATAGGTCATGATGTTTTATGTTTTGAAATTTAATAGGGTACTTAAATTATTGGAGTGCCAATTTAAATCATTTATAAGAGATAAATATCAGATTCTAGATTGTTGAAATGAATGATTCTAGACGAGCGGTATCAGCGGTAGTCACGAGTCACAGATAATAGATGGCAGTCGGTCCAAGCGATGCCGCACTAAAAAAGTTAAATTATTTCAAATTCAAACCAAATGGTCTGTGCCAAACGCCAATATTGATCACAAGTCTAAATCTTTGTTGGCAATTCGGCATGCGTCGAATGTACCGCTTTAATTTTTCGCCTTTTATTTTGCTTTCCGTCATTTTCTATTATCTTTTTTAATTCACACGCTTGTTGGTTGTCATAAAATATCTTAATATAATGCTAGGCCATCGTCTCTCGTGTGCTTGGCTTGGCCTACAGCAAAAGTTTTTTTTTGAGTAGATAAGTGCAGAACTACTATCTCGTTTTGAAATTTGAATCGTATATTATTCGGCCAAAAAAAAATTGAATCGTATATTTAATCTATTTGCCTCTCGTGCATACTTGTACAAAATTGTGTCCTATAAAAGTTGTGTTGATGGGTCTTCCGAGGTGAGCAACAAAAAAACTAGCAGCAAAACTAGGTGCAAACGGATCGGTTATGCATTACATATTGGTAAAAATCTTACCTCATCCCTTTTCTTTTTTCAGCTATGAATACACGAATCGAATATTAAACAAATACATATAAATATTACATATTACACAAATACGAATATATATATAAATATAATTTGAATACTTTGTTTAAATATTGTAACAAAATTAATTAGCATACTACTCAATGAATTATTTTTTCATTAGAAAATAACATAAAATACTGATATAATTTAAATATTTTATTATTCTATTTAAAAAAATATTTTTCATCATATTTAACTTATTATGTCATTACAAATTATTTATATACATATATATATAGAGAGAGAGAGTGGCTAATATACAAACGTTTGTTCCTGAACTCAGGAACAAACGGTTCAGTTCTTCAATTTTTAAAGTCCAAATAGTTGATCCAAACGTTAGATATTCAATCTATATTAAAATGTGCTTGGAGACCAAATTTTACATTTTTTGAAATTTTTTTACTATTTATTAAGATGGTTTGAAAACTGTTGTTTTTATTAACTTTCTCCAGCATTGAAAAACAGCGGTTTTCAAACCAGTTTAACAAATAGTAAAAAAATTCCAAAAAATGTAAAATTTGGTCTCCAAGCATATTTTAATATAAATTGAATATCTAACGGTTTGGATCGACTGTTTGGACTTCGAAAATCAGAGAACCGAACCATTTGTTCCCGAGTCTAGAAACAAACGTTTGTATATTAGCCACTCTCTCTCTCTCTCTCTCTCTCTATATATATATATATATATATATATATATATATATATATATATATATATATGAGGATGGTTCAAATGCCTCAATTTTTAAAAACATTAATATGTCAAAATTTAAATTATAAACGTCAAAATAAAACCGTTAGATGTGATTTATGTTATTTTCTCCATGTGCTCATAAAAAAATATCACATTTTAATTTTGTGTGTGTGTGTGTGTGTGTGTGTATATATATATATAGATAGATAGATAGATAGATAGATAGATAGATAGATAGATAGATAGATAGATAGATAGATAGATAGATAGATAGATAGATAGATAGATAGATAGATAGATAGATAGATAGATAGATAGATAGATAGATAGATAGATAGATAGATAGATAGATAGATAGATAGATAGATAGATAGATAGATAGATAGATAGATAGATAGATAGATAGATAGATAGATAGATAGATAGATAGATAGATAGATAGATAGATAGATAGATAGATAGATAGAT
Organism: Carex myosuroides; assembly: GCA_028015225.1. Classification (NCBI taxonomy): domain Eukaryota; kingdom Viridiplantae; phylum Streptophyta; class Magnoliopsida; order Poales; family Cyperaceae; genus Carex; species Carex myosuroides. The sequence goes on from CM051476.1 coordinate 8,969,700, forward strand.
AGATAGATAGATAGATAGATAGATAGATAGATAGATAGATAGATAGATAGATAGATAGATAGATAGATAGATAGATAGATAGATAGATAGATAGATAGATAGATAGATAGATAGATAGATAGATAGATAGATAGATAGATAGATAGATAGATAGATAGATAGATAGATAGATAGATAGATAGATAGATAGATAGATAGATAGATAGATAGATAGATAGATAGATAGATAGATAGATAGATAGATAGATAGATAGATAGATAGATAGATAGATAGATAGATAGATAGATAGATAGATAGATAGATAGATAGATAGATAGATAGATAGATAGATAGATAGATAGATAGATAGATAGATAGATAGATAGATAGATAGATAGATAGATAGATAGATAGATAGATAGATAGATAGATAGATAGATAGATAGATAGATAGATAGATAGATAGATAGATAGATAGATAGATAGATAGATAGATAGATAGATAGATAGATAGATAGATAGATAGATAGATAGATAGATAGATAGATAGATAGATAGATAGATAGATAGATAGATAGATAGATAGATAGATAGATAGATAGATAGATAGATAGATAGATAGATAGATAGATAGATAGATAGATAGATAGATAGATAGATAGATAGATAGATAGATAGATAGATAGATAGATAGATAGATAGATAGATAGATAGATAGATAGATAGATAGATAGATAGATAGATAGATAGATAGATAGATAGATAGATAGATAGATAGATAGATAGATAGATAGATAGATAGATAGATAGATAGATAGATAGATAGATAGATAGATAGATAGATAGATAGATAGATAGATAGATAGATAGATAGATAGATAGATAGATAGATAGATAGATAGATAGATAGATAGATAGATAGATAGATAGATAGATAGATAGATAGATAGATAGATAGATAGATAGATAGATAGATAGATAGATAGATAGATAGATAGATAGATAGATAGATAGATAGATAGATAGATAGATAGATAGATAGATAGATAGATAGATAGATAGATAGATAGATAGATAGATAGATAGATAGATAGATAGATAGATAGATAGATAGATAGATAGATAGATAGATAGATAGATAGATAGATAGATAGATAGATAGATAGATAGATAGATAGATAGATAGATAGATAGATAGATAGATAGATAGATAGATAGATAGATAGATAGATAGATAGATAGATAGATAGATAGATAGATAGATAGATAGATAGATAGATAGATAGATAGATAGATAGATAGATAGATAGATAGATAGATAGATAGATAGATAGATAGATAGATAGATAGATAGATAGATAGATAGATAGATAGATAGATAGATAGATAGATAGATAGATAGATAGATAGATAGAGAGAGGGGGGAGTTGCGCTATCATGCTTTGGAAAGTAAAGAGGGTGTTTTACTTTCCACTCATATCTCTATTTTCAAAGTTCAAACAGTCGATCAGAATTTTTCAACATGATCTTCATATTGATATGTGCTTGGAGACCAAATTTTACATTTTTTATAAAATTTTTACTATTTTCTAGAATTTTTGAAAATTACACCTTTTCATTAAATAAAATAATCATAAAAAAAATTCAGAAAAACAATGATTTTCAAAATTCTAAAAAAATAGTATTTTTTCCAAAAAAATGTAAAATTTGTTCTCCAAGCACATTACAATATGACGATCATGTTGAGAGGTTCGAATTGACTATTTAAAATTTAAAAATAGAGATATAAACGGAAAGTAAAACACCCACTTTATTTCTCAAAGCATGATAGCCCATCTCTCTCTCTTTATATATATAGAGGTTGGCTAATATCAAAACATTTGTTCCGAAGCTGTTCGCACAGAAGCGCAACGCAAGTTTCGGTACGCTTGAGGGCGTACCTTTTAAAACCGCGTTTACAGTTCACGAGTAAGGGTCGCAAGTGCACAACCCCTATCGAGTAGTATAATCGGGTATCGATCCACAGGGACGGGCAATTACTAGGTTAGAATCTACCAAACTCAATTAAAAACTAGAAGTGAGAAAGATTTGGTTTGGTATTTAAGTTCCTAAAAGATCAATTCAAACAAATCTGACAATGCAAACAGATGTAATAAAATGCTAGAAGAAATGTAAATTGTGTTTTGATTATGGATAAAAGGCGTTTCCAGGGTTTCAGACTTCATCTCTGATCTGCCTCTAGTGGTACGGCCCGTACCAAGTTGGTACGGCTAGGCCGTACTTCACTCGGTAAGGCAAGGCCGTACCACCCTGGTAAGACCCGTACTGGCTTCCCAGAACAGAACCTACCAGTTCGAGTGAATGCATTTCCTTGCTGGTACCTTGTGCTAAACTCTTTAGAAAGGTTCAATTGACCATACCTAAGGTTCCTAACCCTCAACCATCGTTTGTTGGATCAAGATCTAGGTTGGAATGCAATTGATTGCCTTTTAGGGATTTCTACACCTCAACTCTCGTGTGTTGGTACAGATATACCCTAGCTGGTTGATTGGAGGTCTAAGGCACCCTCTAATCTATCGATTAGAGGAGAATTCAACCTCTCGGCTTCAATTCGAACTATTCTACCATAAGCATTTGATTTGGATGAGAGATTGAGATGATCACATGACCTTGATAGGTTGGATCTAAACCTAGAGGCACATCATACAACAATCACAGCAAGCAAAGCAAAAGATATCAAAGTAAATCACAATCAATCAAACTAAAGAGTTCATACAAGATGCAAGTCAAAGAAAGTCAAAACAAATCAAGAATCAATCTCTAACCCTAGAAACTAAAAGAACTACTCACAGCACATGATAATATCTAAAAATACAATAAGAGGGATAGAAATAGCCATGGATCGAAGGGATCGAGAGGAGGAAGCTAGATCCGTCGAGTTTCGCCTCTTCCTCTTCCTTCCTTCTTGCTCTCAGCTCCTTAGCTCTCTTTCTCTCTCTTACTGTGCTCTCAAATGGATCTGGAATGGAATCGATGTGAAATTTGGAGAGTTCCCCGCCTTAAATAGCCTCTGCCCAAATTTGAATCTGTCAGGACGCCTTCATGTACGGCCCGTACCAATTTGGTACGGCCTGGCCGTACCAGGAGTGAAGAGCTGAAAATGGCTAAGTATGGTCCGACCCGTACCAAGCCTGGTAAGGGCCGTACCTCATCATGTGAATCGCCATTTCTTCGTGTGTTTTGCTCCAAACCTGCAGAAAACAAACAAACACTCAGCAGTACCAAATTCTAAAGATATATCTATGAAATGCACACGATTCTGGTGAATTATGGCACGAATCTGGTATGAAAACAGGCCTAAAATAGACTAAATATGCGAGGTATCAAATTCCCCCAAGCTGAACCTTTGCTTGTCCTCAAGCAAAAAGTTTCAAACTCGGGTGAAAGTGCTGGAAAACTAAATCTAAATGCAGATACAAGTCTAAATGTGAAAACCTACGTGAGTTTGCTATAGTCAAGAATTTCTAGAATCGATTCGGTTGTAATTCAAACATCCCTTTGTAAACCTTGATTCACTCCAACAATTAGTCAATTGAACTTCTTATTTTGAGATGCTTCTAACAATGGAAAGACTAATTACCTAGGTTTGATCGAATCAATTTCATTCTTTTTCCGAATTATTGCTTTTATTCAAAGTGATTTTTCTTTGCATTTGCCCTCCCCCAAGCTTGAATCAAGCTTAAGGGTAAGAAAGTTGCGAACGAAGTGTGTTGGTATGAGCAAAATTTTCTTTCTTTATTTCTAATTGGGAGACGAGCTCAAAGGCGCCCATTCGAGGCTTATTGCCAGTACTCTTATTTTCTCCATCTTTTCTCTTTTGTTTTCTCTTTTTCTTTTTCTCATTTTTTTTTATTTTTCTTTTTCTTTTCTTTTTGGTTTGCTCACACCATGAATACACACATCCATTGGTATTCATTCATACCAATGGATATTCCAAACTTTCTTAATTTGAAAATCTCAATTCCTAAAGGCACAATTCAGTTTTTTCGAATAATCTCGTTCGATTCAATTCTAAGTTTGTTTCATCGTTTCCATTATTAAAAACATCTCAACCTAAGTAGTTCAATAACCAATCATGGGTTAGTTCCAATTCACTCAGGTCTATCCTAATCACAACTAAATTGTTTCAAAGTTATTCTCAATTCTAGCAATTCACGCAAATCTTCACCTAACAATGCACGAAAATACGAAAAAATGCAAGAAAAATAACGGTAAAGTAAATATGACCTAAATGCAAATGCAATCCCCCCAAGCTTAGCCTGAGCATTGTCCTCAATGCTTCAAGACTATAAGATAAAAGAGATAAAAGAAGCTCGGGGAAAAGAGAGCGAACCTGATCAGTCCTCAGGGGGGTCATACCAGAGCCAGTCGCTAAACCGCTGCTCTATCCCAGTCACTCGCCGCGTGAGATCATGGAGTGCGGCGCCCTGCGCACGAATGGCAGCACCCTGCTCATAGAGTGCAACACCCTGCTCCTGACGCATGACGTACATCAGATGGTAGACATCCTGGATGGTGGGCTCATCGACTGGAGGGGGATACACGGGTCTACTGTAGGAGGTCGAGGGTCCGGCTGCGTAGGCAGAGGTGGATGGGCCGGCAGCGTAGGCGGAGGTGGATGGGCCAGCTCCATAGAATGAGGTACCTGCACCAAAGGGTGAAGGATGTACCTGCTCGGAGTAGGGGGAAGCCTGGCCGGGGAAAGGTGGCACAAGAGGAGAGAGAGGATGCAGCGGCACAAACGGAGCCTGGACTGGAGAGGTGGTGGCATCGAGCATGTCCTCATCGCCCTGCGGTGGTGGTGGAGGAGGTGGAGGTGGGGGAGGTGGAGGTGGGACCTCAGGGGCAGGCTGCACGCGGGGCGGACGTCGGAAAAACCAAGTGCTCCGGTCAGTGAAGGAGAGAGTGACCGGGAATGGCATGATATATCTGGTCCGCATGTCAGGCATGCGCCAAGCCCAAGCACCTCGCCCATCGCGTCCTGCTGCTGACTCGATGAACTTGTAGGTGGTGAACTGAGTGAGAGAGAGAGATCGGGAGCTCCGGCACTCCTCGTCGCCGATGATCTGAAGGTGTAAGCGCTCGGCGATCAGAGTGACATAGGCCGAGATGTAAATGACGCCACCCGGCTTGGGCTGCCTCTGGATGCCGAGCCAGTGGTGGATCATGGCGAGCATCAGATCGGGCCGCTCGAGAGTGCTGTCGGGACGCAGCATATGATCCACCAGCTGCATATCCTCAACATTGGCGCGGGCGAACGTCTCGCCACGCGCAAAGATGGTGCAACCGAGGATACGCAGCAGGACCCGGATGACTGGATGAGGGACATTGAGATGCTTGTACTCCCTGTTGAAAGCTGACCCGGCTGGGGCGCCAGAGATCAGCGCCCAGAAGCTGTCGCGCTCCAAGTCCCCAGAGAAAGAGAGGGAGTCAGTAGTCGGGTTCGGCTCAAAGCCAAACCACTCCCTCAAGTCAGACAGCCAGACGCGGTGGGTCTCACTCAGCATGCGGAACCTGATGAACGGGGTATGGTTCCGCGAGTACTTGAGCTCCAGAGAGGAAAGAAACTCCAAGGTGAGCCTCTTGTATCCCCTCTGGGCGATCTCCCAGAAGGCTGGAGTGATCCCGACCCGGGTGGTGATGCGGCGGAACTCATCCTCCAGTCCCAGCGTCTGAAGAGCAGAAAAGTCAACAATCCTCGTATTGTTGATCGATTTCGTCAGCAGGATATCGAAGTACTTGAACTGCCGACGGGTCGGTATGGAGAAGTACTCCTCGGCGTACGCATCGGCACGCTGGGTGGCGTCAGAGAGGGCCGCATCAGTGCCGAAGGAGTCAGAGGCGTGGTCGGAGTCGTGGATGGAGGCCTGATCAGAGCCCTGGGCCTGGTCAGAGGCCTCGTCGGAGTCCTGGTCCTGGTCTCCAGATGGATGGTAGGAGGGGCTCTCTTGTGGGCTCCGGTAGACGGACTGATGGCCACTGGATGTGGTCTCTCCCTCATAGTAGATGGGCGTGACGGCGTCCTGAAGGGAAGGGCTTTGGCGGGACCCAGTCCTGGCTGCACTCTCCCGGGAGTGGCGAGATGCGCGGGAGTCACTCCGAGACGCACTCCGGTGGGAGTGATGAGATGACGTGGGGGCAGCGGTAGGAGGGACGTCGTCTGGCTGGCCAGTGATGGAAGGGATGGTGTCGTCAGAGGGTGCGGAGGCGCGAGAGGAATGTCGACTCATCGCGTGCAGACGTTCGTGACGTTGGGTGGTAAGGGTGGGACTGGGTAGGTACGGCCTGGTCTGACTAAGTTGGTACGGCCTGGCCTGACCTAGGTAGGTACGGCCTAGCCGCACGGGTTGGTACGGGCCGTACCTAACTTAGGGTTTTGGTGTTGGCTGGTAAGGGCCGCACCAACTGGTACCAGTGATAGTTTAGGGATTCTGGCAACCAATGAACCCCAAACCAGTCAAGATGAGTGCACAACACAGAAATGGGCTGGTAAGGGTCAAATGGTACAAACTGGTACAGGAATGGTGTCAGGTCAGAAAGGCTGGTACGGGCCGTACCTAGCTGGTACGGGTGGGCCGTACCAAGGAAGAGAGTGAAAGGACGAAAATGGAGAAAAGGGACTAACCGAGAGAAGAAGGTGCGGGTCGGACCAGGTTGGGCGTGCGGGTTGGACCGAGGAGCGTGCGGGTCGGACCGAAGAGGGGTGCTCAGTTGAGTGGTGCTCCTTGTGCTCGGCTAGGGTGGAAGAGGAGAGGAAGAGGAAGAAATGGTGGAGATGGAGAGGAAAATGGAGAAGGAGAGAAGAGAGAAGAGAGAAGAGAGAAGAGAGAAGAGGTGCGGCTGGGAGTGAATGGGAAGGGGTGCGGGTACGGGGGGGGTTTAAACGGGAAAAGGCGGAATTGGAGGCGTCGGTTCACGTTCCTGACTTAGGTACGGCCGGGCCGTACCAAATTGGTACGGGCCGTACCAACCTTCCAATTTTCAGGCCGTACCAACCTCAAAATTCTTTTGTTTCTCTTTCTCGTGACTTCTCAAGCCGCTCGTGATGCAATGTAGAAGAATGAATGCATGACTATCTGTTCCTAAGATGCAAAACGGGTAAAAAATGGCTTGGGCTGCCTCCCAAGGAGCGCTCGTTTTAGGTCTCGAGCTCGACCTTCTCTCTTCAGGTTCTGGTTTGAGATGGATCGGAGAGATCCAAGCTCTCTCGCAATTCTTGGGGATGGTCAGCAATGTAGTACTTGAGACGCTGACCATTGACTCTGAAAGTCTGCCCCTCCTTGTTGTCCAATTCCACGGCGCCAAATGGGAACACTGCCCTCACCCGGAATGGACCGGACCACCTGGACTTCAGCTTTCCTGGAAAGAGCCTAAGTCGAGAATTGAACAAGAGGACCAGGTCTCCCTCATGGAACTCACGAGGCATGATGCGCTTGTCGTGAACCTGTTTGGTCCTTTCCTTGTACATTCTCGCGTTCTCGTAGGCATTGAGACGCATCTCCTCTAACTCATGCAAGTCAAGGATGCGTTTCTCTCCAGCTGAGAGCAAGTCCATGTTGATGGCCTGTGTGGCCCAGTATGCCTTGTGCTCAATTTCCACGGGCAAGTGGGAGGACTTTCCGTACACCAATTTGAAAGGGCTCATCCCAATCGGAGTTTTGAAGGCTGTACGGTAGGCCCAAAGTGCGTCACTCAGCTTGAGCGACCAATCCTTTCTCGTTCTAGCCACGGTCTTCTCAAGGATAGACTTGATCTCTCTGTTGGAAATCTCGGCTTGACCGTTGGCTTGAGGATGGTAGGATGTGGTCACCTTGTGAGTGACTCCATGGCGACTTAGGAGATTGTCGAACTGGCGATTGATGAAGTGCTTGCCACCGTCACTGATGACGGCTCTCGGAACTCCAAAGCGAGGGAAGATGGTGTCAGTGAACAGTCGTTTCACTGCCTTGGAGTCCGCATTCTTGCACGCTACTGCCTCCACCCACTTGGAGACGTAGTCAACTTCCACCAGGATGTACTCGTTCCCACACGAAGGTGGAAACGGTCCCATGAAATCAATGCCCCAGACATCAAAGATGTCTACCTCTAGAATAGAGTGGAGAGGCATCTCATTCCTCTTGGAGATGTTCCCGGTGCGCTGACACTTGTCACAAGCTGCGACGAAGGTCCTAGCATCTCTGAAGAGTGAAGGCCAGAAGAAGCCGGATTGCAGGACCTTTGAAGCAGTCTTGGAGAATGAAGCGTGTCCTCCGTAGGCTGAGGAGTGGCAGTGCTCAAGAATGGAGCGCGTCTCGTCGTATGGCACACAACGTCGGTAGATGCCATCAACGCCAATCTTGAAGAGGTAGGGGTCGTCCCAAAAGTAGAACTTGGAATCCGATCGCAGCTTCTTTTTCTGCTGGTATGACATAGTAGGAGGAAGTACTCCTGAGGCGAGAAAATTCGCTATGTCTGCATACCAGGGCGCCGACTTGGTGTCCACTCGGTCAGTTGCGTGGAACGTCCGATCGTGCACCGCATGAGTCGCGTGCATCGGTGTACCAACCGAGTGGATCTTCTCCATGGCAGAAATCGAATGGAATTGGTCATCAGGGAACGAGTCATCAATTGGCAGGCTACAAGAGCCCTCATCTTCCCAGCGAAGCCGGGACAGATGGTCAGCCACGGTGTTTTCGACTCCTTTCTTGTCCCTGATTTCGATATCAAACTCCTGCAGGAGGAGAATCCACCTAATCAGGCGAGGTTTGGCATCCTGCTTGCTCAACAGATACTTGAGTGCGGCGTGGTCAGTGTAGATCACTATCTTGGAGCCAACCAGATAGGATCTAAACTTGTCGAGAGCGAACACGACAGCCAAAAGCTCCTTTTCGGTTGTCGTGTAGTTCATCTGGGCAGGGTCTAGCACCTTGCTAGCGTAGTAGATAGCGCATGGCTTGTTCTCCTTTCGCTGCCCAAGAATCGCTCCCACAGCGTAATCACTCGCATCGCACATCAACTCAAATGGCAAGGTCCAGTCTGGAGGCTGCAGGATGGGTGCTGAGACAAGGGCTTCCTTCAATCGGCGAAACGAATCGACACACTCCTGCGTGAAGATGAAATCAGAGTCCTTGATAAGCAGGTTGGTCAATGGTTTCGCGATTTTCGAGAAGTCCTTGATGAATCGGCGGTAGAAGCCAGCGTGTCCCAGAAAGCTTCGCACAGCTTTGACGGTTGTTGGGATCTCCAGCTTCTCGATCACCTCCACCTTAGCTTTGTCAACCTCAATCCCTTTTGAGGTCACCACATGTCCAAGGACGACTCCCTCTTGGACCATGAAGTGACACTTCTCCCAGTTGAGGATTAGGTTGACTTCTTCGCACTTCTCCAGAATTTTGCAGAGGTTGGCTAGACATGAGTCAAAGCTGGTCCCATAGACAGAGAAGTCGTCCATGAAGACCTCAACCTCTTTCTCAATGAAATCTGAGAAGATAGCCATCATGGCTCTTTGGAAGGTGGCAGGTGCATTGCAAAGACCGAATGGCATCCTACGGTATGCGAATGTACCGTAGGGACATGTGAAGGTGGTCTTGTCTTGGTCGTTCGGGTGAATGGGGATCTGAAAGAATCCTGAATACCCGTCAAGGTAGCAAAAGTGAGAATGAGTCGCCAGCCTTTCAAGGAGTTGGTCGACAAACGGCAGTGGGAAGTGATCCTTGCGCGTGGCATTGTTGAGCTTCCTGTAGTCAATACACATGCGGTACCCAGACACCACACGAGTAGGGACTAGCTCGTCTTTCTCATTCCTCACCACTGTCGTGCCTCCCTTCTTGGGCATCACGTGAACGGGACTCACCCACTTGCTGTCAGAGATGGGATAGATGATGTCTGCATCCAGGAGTTTGAGAATTTCCTTTTTCACCACCTCTTTCAGGTTGGGGTTGAGTCGCCGCTGGTGCTCCACAGACGGCTTGTGATCATCCTCGAGAAGAATCCGGTGTGAGCAGATGGCTGGGTTGATCCCTTTCAAGTCCTTGATCGAGTACCCAATCGCGCCCTTGTGAAATCTCAGCTTCTCAAGCAGTTTGGCGGTTTGATCGGGGTTCAGACTCGCATTGACGATCACAGGACAAGACTTTTCTGGATTGAGGAACTCGTATCGGAGATTGGTTGGAAGAGGTTTGAGTTCGGGAGTCGGACGCTCAGGCTGATCATTGACACGAGTCGCATCTGGGCGATCTGACTCGTGTGCTGTCGAGACATCGGCCTTGGCAGGCTCCGCTCCACTCCTCGTCTCAGAGTGTGATGTACGATCCTCCAGATCCTCAGGAATCGCATCCGCTGCACAAATCGACTCGCTCGCCTCGCTTGGCAACTTGGAGAGGAATTCAGCGTCTTGGCGCAGCGAGTTGTTGACTTGTTCAAGAAGGTAGTCTTGGACCAGATCGGCCAAGTACTCCTCTGTCCTGTCAACCCGGAAGCATGTCTCGGATCGTGACGGATATCTCATGGCGCGGTCGATTTGGAATTTCACTTTCTCTCCCCCGAAGTTCAAAGTCAGGATGCCCTGCTTCACGTCAATAATCGCGCCAGCTGTACTCAGAAAAGGTCGCCCCAAGATGATTGGGACTTCCTTGTCTTCTTCCATCTCCATGACGACGAAATCGACGGGCACGAAGAACTTCCCGACTTGAACTGGCAGATCCTCCACCACACCAAGTGGAAGTCGGACTGAAGAATCCGCCAACTGCAATGTCATCCTCGTGGGCTTGAGCTCCCCCACTCCTATGCGATCATAGATGGTGCGTGGCATGAGACTCACGCTCGCTCCTAGATCACACAGGGCTTTCTTGATCGTCGCCTTCCCAATGGTGCACGGGATGGAAAACTTTCCAGGATCATCCAATTTGGGAGGTAGCTCACTCTTCAGGATTGCGCTGCACTGCTCCGTCAGCTTGACTGTCGCGTGCCCCTCTAAGCTTCTCTTGTTAGAAAGAATGTCCTTCAGAAACTTGGCATAGGTGGGCATTTGGGTCAGAGCGTCGGTGAAAGGAATGGTGATCTTCAGCTGCTTGATGACGTTTGCGAAGTTGGCGAATTGCTCGTTCAGTCTCGTCTCAGCTAATCTTTGGGGGAATGGAACAGGCGGCCGGTATGGAGGTGGTTTCTCGGCCCCTTTCTTCTTCTGATCACCTGACGCTTTGGGTGGAGGTTGTGCAGGTCTTGCCGAGCTGGTGCAGTCTGCACTCGCTTGAGGTTGGGTGACCTCAGCTCGTTCTTGATCAACCTCCGTCGATGGAATTGACACAGGGGTCAGGATCGCGTCAGGTGTCGCATCGAGAATCGGATCAACTGTGCCCTCACTTGGCATCGGTGGCTCGTCGTATTGGGTCCCGCTTCTCAGAGTGATCGCCTTAGCCTCTTCTCTTGGATTTGGTTCGGGTTGAGACGGAAGCTTCCCGGGTTGAGAGTGGCTTGAGGTGACAATCTGGCTCAGTTGCTCCAGCAACTTGTTTTGAGCAGCCATTTGATTTTGTTGAGCAGCCATCTGAGTGGACATGCTCTGCATATGTTCCCACATCATCTGATTCATCTTGACTTGCTCGTGAGTGAAGTTGTTCACTTCGGTAGGCACAATTGACTTTGAGGGGTCAGAGGGAGCTGCTCGGTTGCCTTGATTGGGAAAGGAAGCGTTCAGGTAGAAGTTCCTGTTGCCATTGTTGTTGCTGTTGCTGCTGCTCGAAGCTTGGGTTCTCCAATCGTTGTTGTTCGGAGGGGGGTAATTTCCAGTGTTGTTCGTCCGATTGTTCCAGTTGTTGTTGTTGTTGTTGTACTGCGGCCTCTGGAAGCTGTTGTTGTTGAAGGGCGGTCTGAACGAAGAGTTGTTGAAAGGCGCAGGGTTGTTCTGGTTCGGCCTCCAGTGCTGCTGCTCAACCGGATCCTTGGAGTAGGATCGGCTGAAGGGAGGTCGTGGGAAGAAGGAAGGCTCGTTGTTGAGAGAGTTGACCTGCTCACTCTCCTCGTCTTGTTGCACCAGCGGGCACTGCTCGTATGCGTGCCTCTCGTCTCCGCACATGACGCAGACTTGAGGTTGTTGTTCGACTGCCTTGACGCTGAGCTTGTCCATCGCCCGCTGCATGGCGTCCATCTTGGCGGTGAGAGCCGTGATGTGATCGAGCTCGTACTTGCCACCTCCTTGGCTACCTCCTTGGCCTCCTCGCTGGCGTGACGTGTCGCGGCCGGACCACTGCTGGTTCTGCGCCATGCTGTCGATCAAGTTCATAGCCTCTAAAGGCTCCCTTGACATCAGCGCGCCTCCCGCAACAGCGTCCACGTAAGCACGTGTGCTCTCGCTCAGGCCGTCGTAAAACGTTTGAATTAAAAGCCAGTCGGGTATACCATGGTGTGGACAAGAGTACTGCAATTCTCTAAACCTTTCCCAATCCTCATTCAGGGGTTCATCAAAAATTTGCCTAAAGCTGGTCAGGTCATGTCTTACCTTGGCTGTCCTCTTGTGAGGGAAAAATCTGGTCAGAAACAATTTGGACAAGTCCCTCCAAGTTCTAACAGAGTCCCTAGGCAAAGATCCTAACCATTTCTTGGCCTTATCCCTAAGAGTGAAAGGAAATAGAGCAAGCTTGGTGTAATCAGCATTCTCACCGTTGGTTTTGATGGTCGTGATGCACTCGAGGAAGGTCTGGAGGTGAGCGTGCGGGTCCTCGTGGTCGAGTCCGTGGAAGGTGTTCTGCTGCACCATGTTGACAACCCCCGGATTGAAGTTCGGTTGCTGTCCTGGAATGTGTGGTAGCCGGATCGCACCTCGCACGTCTCCAGCTCTCGGCACGTTGAACTCCCGCAGGGTCCGAGGCATGAAAACATCCTCATCATCGTCCGTCAGACGACCGTCTTCTTCTCGCCTTTCTCTTTCTCTTTCTCTGGCCTCTGCCTCCAGTCTGATTCGGGCTTCGTCCTCTGCCCCAGCCATTTCTTCAGGTTCAGGTGTCTTGGTACAGGTCGGACCAGATTGGTGCGGCCTGGCCGTGCCTGAATCGGTACGGGTCGGACCAGATTGGTGCGGCCTAGCCGTACCAGAGGGTGGCTGAGCAGTCTCGGCTGAGTCTGGAGGAGTTTGATCGAACAGTGGGCCCTTGCTTCTCAGATTATACTTCAACCTGTATTTGCCTGCAGGGGGGGTTCAAAAGCCAGTTTTTAGTGATTTTGATTAAGAAAAAGAAAACAAGAAAGATACAAGATAAAATCTAGATTAACTAAGTAAGGTAAAATCTAATTAGGCAATTGGTTACCATCCCCGGCAACGGCGCCAAAAACTTGTTCGCGCAGAAGCGCAACGCAAGTTTCGGTACGCTTGAGGGCGTACCTTTTAAAACCGCGTTTACACTTCACGAGTAAGGGTCGCAAGTGCACAACCCCTATCGAGTAGTATAATCGGGTATCGATCCACAGGGACGGGCAATTACTAGGTTAGAATCTACCAAACTCAATTAAAAACTAGAAGTGAGAAAGATTTGGTTTGGTATTTAAGTTCCTAAAAGATCAATTCAAACAAATCTGACAATGCAAACAGATGTAATAAAATGCTAGAAGAAATGTAAATTGTGTTTTGATTATGGATAAAAGGCGTTTCCAGGGTTTCAGACTTCATCTCTGATCTGCCTCTAGTGGTACGGCCCGTACCAAGTTGGTACGGCTAGGCCGTACCACCCTGGTAAGACCCGTACTGGCTTCCCAGAACAGAACCTACCAGTTCGAGTGAATGCATTTCCTTGCTGGTACCTTGTGCTAAACTCTTTAGAAAAGTTCAATTGACCATACCTAAGGTTCCTAACCCTCAACCATCGTTTGTTGGATCAAGATCTAGGTTGGAATGCAATTGATTGCCTTTTAGGGATTTCTACACCTCAACTCTCGTGTGTTGGTACAGATATACCCTAGCTGGTTGATTGGAGGTCTAAGGCACCCTCTAATCTGTCGATTAGAGGAGAATTCAACCTCTCGGCTTCAATTCGAACTATTCTACCATAAGCATTTGATTTGGATGAGAGATTGAGATGATCACATGACCTTGATAGGTTCGATCTAAACCTAGAGGCACATCATACAACAATCACAGCAAGCAAAGCAAAAGATATCAAAGTAAATCACAATCAATCAAACTAAAGAGTTCATACAAGATGCAAGTCAAAGAAAGTCAAAACAAATCAAGAATCAATCTCTAACCCTAGAAACTAAAAGAACTACTCACAGCACATGATAATATCTAAAAATACAATAAGAGGGATAGAGATAGCCATGGATCGAAGGGATCGAGAGGAGGAAGCTAGATCCGTCGAGTTTCGCCTCTTCCTCTTCCTTCCTTCTTGCTCTCAGCTCCTTAGCTCTCTTTCTCTCTCTTATTGTGCTCTCAAATGGATCTGGAATGGAATCGATGTGAAATTTGGAGAGTTCCCCGCCTTAAATAGCCTCTGCCCAAATTTGAATCTGTCAGGACGCCTTCATGTACGGCCCGTACCAATTTGGTACGGCCTGGCCGTACCAGGCGTGAAGAGCTGAAAATGGCTAAGTATGGTCCGACCCGTACCAAGCCTGGTAAGGGCCGTACCTCATCATGTGAATCGCCATTTCTTCGTGTGTTTTGCTCCAAACCTGCAGAAAACAAACAAACACTCAGCAGTACCAAATTCTAAAGATATATCTATGAAATGCACACGATTCTGGTGAATTATGGCACGAATCTGGTACGAAAACAGGCCTAAAATAGACTAAATATGCGAGGTATCAGAAGCCATGGTGCAACCAATTGATTTTCCAATTTTCAAATTCCAAATAGTCGATCCAAACCGTTAGATGTGATATTTATATCAAAATGTGAAAATAACAGTGAAAAATTGGATCCAAAGTCAGTTTTAAAAAATAGTCCAAATAGTTCAATGATCAAAATCGACTATTTATTAAGTCCAAATGGTCCATCCAAAGTCCTCTATTTTAAAAATATTAATAACTCAAATTTGATTCATAAACGTCAAAATAAATCTGTTAGATGTGATCTATGTTATTTTCTTTATGTGTTCATAAAAAAATTGATGGAGTTAGTGTCCTAGAACAAATGTTGTTACATATTTTGTTCGTATAATGGTTGATATGATCAACTTGTTCCTTGAGTTTGACATTACTTATAGTATCTAGAATAAGATTATAGATTGTGAGACACTATATTGTAACAAGTAATAAACTCTAGATTTCTCTAATTTTCGTAATTATCAAGGAACACTAATTACATATATATAAGATTAGCGTGATAATTAAATGTTGATTGAGTTTCACGAATCAATCGATACAGATCGGTTTAATATCACGGATGCATATAAGAGTATATGACATTGGAATGACCTTATGCTGAACATTATAAAAGAAGTTTGTGTGATTATGTCATTAATGTTCACATAGTGTATATATCTGAAGTCTGAGATAATTCGATTTTCTCACTTGAGGGTTGTGCATATGATGTTATTCCAATGTGTTCCTCTTTATATAGAGAATACAAATGTTAGTTTTTCTGTGTATATGTATCTCACTTGGAGAAGTTCGTGAAGAGTCAATAAGACGAATACCCCTCATCACACTATGTAATATTGTGGTGAGTGATGATATCTTTGGGCCCCTTTATTGAAATTAATTATATATGCGCATTACGATCAATTGTTGATTGTAAATATAATCTATCTCATGAGTCAAGAAACATAATAGATAAGCAAGCAAGATGACATAGTCCTGACTTGTGCTTATCATTAGAGATATCATGTGCTACTGTATATTACACGGGCAGTATATGATGTTGTCTATATTGGATCAATGATATTGTTGGAGAACGCATCATATGTATTATTGGGTAATCATAGTGCTTAATACTAGTGGTAACTAACGATCAATGAAATGTGATTTCACTGTCAACATAAATACAAATCCAAAGTGGTCACACCCTACAAGGTACATGTTGAGATATCGTATAGTGATACGATACTTAATGGTGTTATGTGATAACACTAAGTCACATCTTAGAATGTATCATGTGATGTGGGACATTGCATAGGCATTCAATCAACACTAAGAAGTGTGATCAAAGGTCGAGTTAATTTGGTACATGTGATGTACAAATTAATCGAGGAACTATTTAATATGATTAAATAAAAGAAAGACGCTGATAGAACTTATTCATTGGGTCAATTTGATTGTGCCAATGGATAAAACTTGATTCAACGATCGCGTGGATATGTGGAACGTGCGAAACAGACTTACGGTTTGGATTTTATAGCCAAAATAAGTTTGACTTGAACTCAGTCAACTAAAGTCAAAGTCAACTGCGGGAATGACAGATCTGGTAGGGAGCAAATGTTGACTGGTCAACATCTGAGATGGAGAAGAGTAAACTTGGAGAAGGGTTTTGGTCCACTTGGTCCGTATATATTTTGTGAGATACTTGGATGGAGTGTTGGTTCATTGGACCAACATATTGTCTTATTACTAATATGTCCACATGGAGATCAATCTCATGATTTGTTGAAAAATATAATAATTTCATAATTAAATGAGAGTCCATTTAAATAGCCTCATCCTCCCCTTCTCTCTCTCATCCCATTCATTCTCCTCTTCCTCACATCTGCTCACTTCATCTTCCCTTCCATGGCCGAAACCTCCAAGGTGCCAAAAACGCTACAGTAGCTTTTGCTACAGTAACCTGAGAGCTACAGTTTTTGGTACAGTAGCCGAGCCCTTGGAGCCGCCACACCTCTTCCCATCCGATCGGCCTTGTAGAGCCGTTTCAGATCTGCCGCCAACACCTAAGCCCGATCGGCTTGCTTCTTTCTTCTCCTCTTCTCTTGATCGATTTTTGATCGATTTAAGATTTATTTTCAGATCTGATTTTGAGACTCGATTTGATCCCTTTTTGCTCATTTGATTTGATCTATGAGTTGCTCATGTGTTGAGCCTTTGCTTGTTCGTTTGATTCGATCCTTGTTGAGATTGCGAGTCAACAAGCGAAGTTCATAAGGATTTGATTTTGGAGAGATTGTAGTACATCTAGTATTGGAATCATTTCTCTTTATCAAATCTTGGGTGGATCAAACTTTGATGTTGTCATTGTGGTAACTTGGAGAAAAATGCACAAGGGAGACTAAGGTGCTAGCTTTGGCCGATCTCGCTCCATTCATTTGGAAAGGTATTGTTTTAAACTTTATGCTTGTTCACATGTGTGACGTGAACCATGAACTGCGTTGATGATTGTTTTTCTGATCGTAAGATCGTAACTGTTTAGGCTAGAAAATTTAAAATTGAACCATCTAGCTGCATGTAAACCCCAACAAAATTATCGCATTTCGATTTTGTTTTTATGTGAATTAATAAATTGAAAATTGTCCACATTAGTACATTTTTACAAGCTTTTAATGATAACCAAAATAAAGTTGAAATGTCATAATTTTTTACACGTGCATAGATAAAGTAATGTGGATTATATCTAACAGTTTTATTTTGACTTTCTGGTTTTAAATTTTAAGTTATTAAATTTTTAAAAAATGGAGACACGGTGGAGACACAAAAAATGAAAGTATTTGAGCCCTTCTCATTTTTTAATCAAAAGATATCAATAACAAAATATTCCTCTCTCAACATATATGATTTTGAAACAAACTGATAAAAAAATAGTGATACGAATAATTATATTTATCCATATCCATATGCACACAACACACAAACAAATATATGAAAATTTAAAAATATGAATATGGATAATTGGATTTGTATCTGTATATGCTTCTGAAACCGTATTTGTGTTTGTATCTGAATATTAGAATTTGCAGAAATTTAAATATGAACTTAAATACAGACGGATAATATCTAATCCGTTTGCATCCGGCAAAACGATTGCGCGCTGTGTGGTTTATCTATAATTCAAAAGTAAAACAATGATGATATTTTGGTGGATTACAAAAGGAAGTATAATGAGGTTCAAAACATGTTGTCCCAAAATTTAAATGTAAACTTGCTACAAAAGTTCATCCATATCTATCTATCTAAAATTTGGATGTCGCCGTACTGTAGGGCTGACATCTCGGACCCACTTTTAGCGGAATGCCATGTTACTATTAAGCTGAACCTGTCTGATGTAAGAATGCTGATGTAAGAAAGCAAGAATGTGATGCCGATTATTTGGTCTACAAAGAAAATATTAGACTGAACAATAAAGACATAATAAAGCAAAAAGAATTCAAAGAACTTTGAAAGTTCATTTGAAGGCCCTTTTTATATCTCCGCACGACCAAGAAATGAGACCAAGAGCGGGGCTTTGATTTGACGACCATAGCCCAATTCAGCCATATTAAAGAGGTTGGCTTGAATATTTTTCCAGAAGCGTGAGCAAGTACTAGCAAACTTCCAAGAAAAATACATAGACCGAAATGGCTGAATTGGGCTATGGTCGTCATGGCTGTTATTTTTTTTAAGCAAATTATATTTTGCTTAATTCCAAGAAAATAGAATTTATAATTTATAATTAAAAAAAATAGATCATAATTAAGCAAACCTTTCTAAATAATTTATAAGCAAACTCTAAAAAAAAAAAAAAAATTGTTCAGCATTTCGGTCCGGGCTAAAAAAACATTGAACCGAAATGGCATCTCGGTTCATGGGTGTTACACTTAAGGCTACGCCTGTTTTTCTGAAAAACCTGTAAAACCACTTCGGGCTGAATAACCATTTCGGTCTGGAAAAAAAAAAAGTTCGGACCGAAATGACATTTCAGTTCTTATGGTTTTGTAAAAAAAAATAATCATGTTGGTTTCATAAAATTCTTATTTTTAATTATGATTTATAAAAAAATGCCCTTCAATGAGCATATCAGTGTTATAGTATAGTAGAATGTCATACGAGAGGCATTCGTGTGTAGTGACGAAAAATATATATATATATAAACAAGGGCGGAGTCAGACTTTCAGACTATGGGAATCAAACGTGAATGGGGATCAAGCATATAAAATTTTTCTACTACGAATGGGGGTCAATTTCACACTATCCATAATATTTTACATTTAATTATATTAAAATAAGGTATAAATAAATAAAAATTCAAAATGAATGAGTTCAATTGACCTCATTCATTGAAGATAGATTTGCCCCTTATATAAAGTATCGGAGTAACATAACTAATTTGTAATCTCATATACATAACTAATTTGTAATCTTATATATGAGGTATATGAGGTGAGGTGTGACCTCATTCTTTCTCAGTATTCATTTAAGGGGAATTTAATGTATATTCCTAAAAAAGAAATTACGTTATTTTTCTCTAAAATTCATAATATCCTACTTATCCCTTTTAAATTTCAAATACTCACAAATGTCCATTTTAGTGTCCTTTTTATTAAAAGTCATTTTAAATTTATAAGTTTTATCCTTTATTAAGAAAAATAAAAAATATGTAGCAAGTTTAAAAAAAATCAGTCTTATAATTGATCAGTTTCTTAGGGTAAATAGGTTATTTCTCTACTTCTAACGCTTACAAAAGCATATATCTAAATGCCAATGTGTGTGTCAGAAGTAGAGAAAACGATCCATTTGTTCTTGAAAACGAAACAATTAGAAGACTGATATTTTTCTTAACCATATTACATATTTTATTATTTTTCTTGATAAAGGATAAACCGGACATTTTATAAATTTAAATGAGTTTTAATAGAAAAGACAATAAAATGGATAAATTTGTGAGTTTTTAAATTTTAGAAGAGTAAATATAATATTATGAATTTTAAAGAGAAAAATACGTAATTTTGAAGTTTTTGAGAGGATATACATGAAATCCCCCCATTCATTATATTTTAGTTTTAGATAAAAATTCTATACGCCCATTCTATTTTAAAAATTATTTATAGTTGATCTCATACTTCTCTTATGTGGTATTTGGTTGAGGCTTAAAGTTTAGGAGGTCTAAGTTGGTTATTCTCACTTAGACCGATCTAAGTTATTCATGTTTGGTTGAGTACTAAAGTTATGCCATGTTTTAAGTTATTTATTGTTTGGTCAGATTTTGGTGGCTTAAAGTATGGTTTATTTTTATTTTATTTTTTGTGTCAACAATTGCAATAAGCTTAATTAATGGAAAAATTGTGTAGGCCTTGCAACTTTTTTTTACATACCTTTTTCATTAACTTACCTTAACTTGACTGTACTATAAAAACAAAACAAAGAAAACTGAAATAATTTCAATTTTTATTACTCCAAAACATAATGCAAAAGGCTGATATAAATTCAAACAAGTATTTATAGTTTCAACTTAATTATAATTGAAACATAGTAGTACAAAATTACGAGTCACATGATCTTTATAAGGAATGAGAAATAATGAAAAATTACTAATGAGAAATAACAAAAAATGTATAATTACTATAAAAAATTACAAAATTATATAATTTCAAACATAACAGTAAAGATTAATAGAAAGAATGTGAAATAATATCATTACATAATTTAACAAGATTCAAATGCAATTGCATAATAGCAATATCTTACAAGAGTTCATGCTAGATTTAATCTTTCTTTCTTTCTTTTTTTAATTTGTCCATGCTAAATGTAATCAAGTTGGTCCATTGATCATGGTTTTTAATTTGTCTATGTAAACAAAAGTTCATGATGGTCCATATTTAATTTGTCTAATATATTTTCTTGAGTAATCAAGCTGGTTCATTAATAACTATTTTCATGAATCAAAGCCAAATGGAAACAAGCGAGGAGAGAAAATATCACAACTTAGATCAATCAAGAGACTCCAAGCATACACAAATGCAAAATAATGCGAAAAAAGAAAGAAATGAAAAATATGTTAGGCCACATGAGAGGCTAAACGTTAAACCACCTTGATAGGTGGCTTAACTTTTTACACTTTAAGCCAGCTTAAAATTCGGCTTATTTCACCTTAGTCCAACTCAATTAAATCATATTTGGTGACTTAACTGAGGCCTAAACCTTTTATTCCATGATTTAGACCACAATCAAAACATGACCTTAAGAAATAACAAATTAAAATGATACAGATCCTTTTTTTTTTAGTATATTGACTTCCGAAACTTAAAATCGCCCCTCTACCCCTGCTTCTAAAAAAAAGAGCACAAGAGTACCGAAGGTTGATTCAATATATCTCCAAGAATGATTCCAATTTTTAATGTATATTTATGCTCAGTTTCGAACTTTTAAGGATCGCTTGTTTGGTAGAATCCGATTTTTAAAGTGCTAAGAAATCCGATTCTACCGAACAAAGTGCTATGTAACACCCGGTAATTTTAATAAATTTTCTTGAATTTATTTTGGATGTTTTATAATATTTAAAATCTAAAGATTATATAAGTAAAAAGCTTAAACTTAAAAAAAAAAAATGGCCAACGTGGCACTTATGCCACGCGGCTCATGTGGGTTGCCTTCTCCCTATTAAACCTCTTAACCCTCTCTCTCTCTCCTTACCGATTCAAAACAGAGAAAAAAAAGAGAAAAATGAAAGAGAAAAAAAGAAAAGAAAATAGAAAAAAGTCAGTGAAATATTTTGATAAAATTTTGATATCAATTATTATTTTATTTGATATCTGATTGGAATTCCAACTACGTCGCATTGATTATGAGCAACCGTTGCAACTCGATAATGACAGTATTGTAATATTGGTTTCGTATAGTTTTCATTAACAAATTATCAGGATAGTTAGAACATTATAAGTCCTGACACGACAGATACATGTTATGGTATCTGTCAATGTTACTGGAATATAAATTGTTAAGTTAAGAAACCAAAAGTTATCAGACTTAGTGGTTGTAAAAATAAGGTCCCAAACGTTACCGGAATTTATGATTTTTGTCCAAACCATTTATATTGATAAGATTCTTAGAGTTCTGATTTACTTGTGTAATTTTTGTCGTTCAATTAAATACTGTTATTGAGCATTTGCATTCGTCATTATGAAATGAATTGTTAGTTTCTCGTACGGAGATTTCATTCTGAATATGGATTTTCTTCAAATCTAATAATCTGAGTGGCAATCAGCACTGAGAAATAATATATTATTTCTCACCCGTTTTCCCTTTTGGAATTTACAGGTTTGTTAGACGAAGACAGATAAATGTTTTTGGGTTATAATTGACATCAGGGCCACCTAAAGGTTCGGGATTTGAGATTTGAGATTTATTATATCTGATAGGGTGCATAGAGTATATCTCAAGTATCATCCACTGTAAAATGTCAGATAATTCTTGTAAAATAAATTGGAATGTGGCAAAAATAATAGATGTTATTGGCAATGCATAAAAAAGATCCATACCTTATGTTACGTATATTAATGATAAATAGACGCGGTAGAATTGTTGCACCTCCGGATTGAGGGTGTGACATGGTCGTTAGCATCTTTATGTATAATATTAATTATATTTAAACTAGAAAAAATATATATAATTTAGATTTTTTTTAATTTTTATAGACAAAGTTTATTATCAAGAGGAGGGTTTAAATGCTTTCATTTTTAGAACTACAATAACATAAAATTTAAAATGCAAATGTCAAAATAAAATCATTAGATTAATCTATATCAAGTTCTCAATGCTTCATGACAATTTAATTTAATTTTAATCAAGAGTTTGCAAAAATACATCGTAAACTCTGAACATTATTTTTTTAATTTATTGATTTATATAAAATTTAAATCAGAAAGTGATAAATTTTTATGTACATACATTTACGATTTATTTTAATATAGAAAATTTAGAATTCTTATTATTAGAAAATAAATTACAAACAAGACAGACGAAAAAAATAATGAAGACGTTTAAATCCTCTTGTATTGTCAAACAAATTTGCCGACCTTCACCCTTTCGAAATATATTCCGAATTTTAAACCTCGTGCATACTTCCAAGCCGAATTCGCATCCTCTGAGATATCTCATATTTTGCGTGAGTTTTTAGAAAATCTCAACCGTTCAAATACGTTTTGCCCGAATATCAAAGCTCAAATAATACTGGCCCCCGCGCTATCCCGAATAGGCATCGGACACGTCGGTCATGCAAAATACGAGATATCTCAGAAGATACGCACTCCGCCGAATTAATCACCCTTACCGCTCTACTCTCCACTCTCCAGTCTCCAGACGATCCTCGAGAGAGCGGGAAAAAAGAGAACCGTACACTTTTCCTTCGCAATCCTCTTCCCTCCCTCGTTTGCTCGCACGCCGTCTCTCTTCTTCGATGGGAATCAAGGTAGGAGCGCTCTCCCTCCTCGGCTAGTCTTCTCTTGCTTTTAAGTGGAGTTAATACTCTTTTTATACTAGGGTTTGACGAAGCTGTTGGCGGAGCGCGCTCCAAGATCAGTTGTGCAACACAAGCTAGAGGACTACTTGGGCCGAGAGATTGCCGTTGATGCTAGCTTGTGCGTTTACCAATTCCTTGTACGTTTTCTTTGCCTTTTCTAGACTTTTAGTATCGCTTTTGTGTGAAATTTTTTTCCTCCAAGTACTCATTTATATCTATAATATCCTGTAAAGCAATAAGAATGGAGGTACCTGTGTTTGTTGCTGGATTGATTGGTTCTTCAGTGCCCATATAAAATTTGGAGGACCATTGTTATTGTTATTATGAGGAAATTCTGGAAATCAAA
The DNA here is from genome assembly GCA_028015225.1 of Carex myosuroides. NCBI lineage: Eukaryota > Viridiplantae > Streptophyta > Magnoliopsida > Poales > Cyperaceae > Carex > Carex myosuroides. The sequence continues at coordinate 8,993,412 of CM051476.1, forward strand.
TGCCCAATTTTCACTCTCAATGCCTGCACCCTTCCATAATTGCCCGATCAATCATGGAAAACTTCAGAATTCGAATGCTTTCCAACACTTTCATGAACTAAAGTTTTAAACATCAGAATAAAATTCCCAGGGTTGAAAAGTCAAGAAAATTATAAAAGGTAATTTTGTGTCCACCCATTTTAAATAAAGAATAGCATGGTTCCAAATGCCTTGTGTCTTTCATGCCTCACAAACTTATCTCCGTTTTCAAAGTCCAAGCAGTCGAATCGAACATCTCAACATGATATCCATATTAAAAATGTGCTTGGAGACCAAATTTTATATTTTTTGAAATGTTTTTACTATTTTTTTATATAGGTACAAAATCACTGTTTTTCAGAAGATTCTGGATCATCCAAAAACAGCTATTTTGTGCCTATCTAAAAAAAGGTAAAAATTTTCCAAAAAATATATAATTTGGTCTCCAAGTATATCTTAATATGGAGATTGTGTTAAGCGGTTCGGATCGACTGTTTGGACTTTAAAATCAGAAATTAAGGATGTGAGACACGATTGAGGCATGAAAAACACGAGGCATTGAACCCTACTCATAAAAAAATATATTAAACTTGAGGGATTGTTTTTACATATTAGTTCTAACAGTGCACGATATGAATTCGATTTTTCTCCTAGATTGTCATAGGAAGGAGGGGTGTAGAGACTCTAACGAATGAAGCTGGTGAAGTTACTAGGTGAAGAAAAAGCACCTCCCTTGCCCATGCACTTAATTTGGCTATGACCCTCAGAAAATTTTATATGCTTTTTAATTTTTGTGCTTTTCTGCAGTCATTTGGTTGGCATGTTCAATAGGACCGTAAGATTGCTCGAAGCAGGAATTAAGCCAGTGTAATTATTTATTATAACTGCACTTCTGTTATTGGAATGTTATAATTTTTTCTTCGAGCAAATTTATTTATTTTTATTTTGGATATTTGATAGGTATGTTTTCGATGGTCGGCCACCTCTGCTGAAGAAACAGGAGCTTGCAAAAAGGCATGCACTTTTCTCATCTTATTTGCTAACCCTTAATTCTTTTTTTGGTATATTGTTTTTCTGCAATTGGAGATTTGGTCCCACTGATTTGCTTTGTAGATTCTCAAAGAGAGAAGATGCTGAAAATGATTTGTCTACTGCAATGGAGGTAATTTTCTTACAACCCTTACTGTTCTCACTGTTTTAGCTTCTTTGTGTTATTAGTTTAATTGGTGCTTCCTCCATTTTATCTTTTGGTGCTAGACTGTACAATTGCAAGTAAATCAAGGTAAAAGCTTAATATTAGCTAGGTTCACCACCATAATGTGAGAGTTTCTTTTGAGATTTGTACTTCTAATGGAATTTTGAGTTAACAGGCTGGAGATCAAGAGGCAATTGAAAAGTTCAGCAAAAGAACTGTCAAGGTGTTTTCTTTTCTCTGTTTTTCTTCTCCTTCAAGAATGATATCCTTTTTTTGTAGACTGAGGTGGTATTCTTTAACTTTCTATTTCACTCTCAGGTTACAACAAAGCAGAATGAAGATTGCAAAAGGCTCTTAAAATTAATGGGCATCCCCGTAATTCAGGTTATAGTAGAAACTTGCAGTCTGTTCTTTTGCCATTTTATCAATATATCTTACTAAAATTCTGTAGAGTTGCCAGTGCTAGAGGCAACCTTTATTTCTTGGCAGCTTCATCTACTTATTCATAAATTTTTATATTTCTTTGAATCATTTTCAGGCACCATGTGAAGCCGAAGCACAATGTGCAGCACTTTGCACAAGTGGGAAGGCAATTTTTTAAGATGCATTATGTTATTGATGTGTCCATTTCTTTTGTTGTTGCAATAAACTCCAGTGGTTATATAATTTGCTTTTCTCGTATCAAACTTATATTCAAAACCTCAGAAGATCACACTATTGCAAAACTGAAAAGTACCTCAGAAACCAGTATAAAGTGTCTGACGTGGCCCTATACAAACTTTCCATGAAGTTTAGGTAGGCTGGAGTAGGTGGCATTTCCTATAAAATACAAGACATTTCTTGATTTGCTGGAATCGCACATGATATTATGAGGTTTTGTACAGGCATTCTGGGTACATAAAATTGATTATTTTTTAATTATTATCATCTACAGGTATATGCTGTCGCCTCAGAAGACATGGATTCTCTGACTTTTGGAGCTCCTAGGTTCCTTCGACATTTGATGGATCCAACCTCTAAAAAGATTCCAATTACAGAATATGAAACTTCTAAGGCATCTTTTCTACTCTATTGAGAAGCGTACTTTAAAATGTTAGAAGTTAATTAAATAAATAGATGGTTCTAAAGTATATCCCAGTTACTGTTTTGGTCACTGAGGCTTCAAATTCCTTTTTGGGCTGTGAATTTTGTCTGATTTACACCGTGTTGGTCCTTCCCTCTTTTTTTCATAAAGGAAGACCAATCAATTCTAATTTGTGGTAATGTTAGATCTGTCATTTTTTCATTGAACCACTTTCCACCAGATAAGTAATTCCATATAACTTTAAATAATATGTCCATTTATAAAATTGAAATTTAAAGAGACAAAAGTGGAAAATAAATAAAAACTGTTAGAGATTGATTTTTTGTAGATTACTCTTTAGGTTTTGGAGGAGCTCCAACTTACCATGGATCAGTTCATTGATTTATGCATTCTAAGTGGATGTGACTACTGTAGTAGCATCAGAGGTACATTTTTTACTTTATTATATAGCTCTCGGCATGTTAGTATATTTCATGCATTTTCTACATTTTACTGGGTCATTGTTTTTTTCTTGTTCTCTGATGTTTTGTTTTTACAATTTGTTTCTATTTGCTATTGTTTAATTTTATGTGGAATTTTCTTGGTAGGTATTGGGGGACAGACGGCACTTAAGCTTATTAGGCAGCAAGGTTTAATTGAACATGTTCTTGAAAACATGAATCGAGAGAGGTTTCTCTGAGACGTGTTTTTTCATACAATCCAAATTGCACAAATAAATAGTAATTTTGGATTAACTTTAATAACTCATTATTATTATATGATTACAGGTATAAGGTGCCTGAGGATTGGCCTTACCAAGAGGTTCGTAGATTGTTCAAAGAGCCGATGGTCTCCTCTGAAGTACCTGACCTGAGCTGGACATCTCCAGATGAGGAGGTCTAATTAGTGCATAAATAATAAAATTGTTTGTTGGTTATGCTAATTGGATTACTCAATAAACTTAACCAATATTTAGGCTTTACTGGAATTTTTGGTGCATGAAAATAATTTCAATCATGACCGCGTTCTAAAGGTTCTAGTTCTCTTGAAACTTATTTACTTGGGGTTATAATCATATGATGTGCTTTTTTTTCTGATTCTTTTGTTTATTATTTTTGTTCCTAGGGAATAGGTAAGATTGAAGCTGCCTTAAAGAAGTCTACTCCAACCCTGTAAGCTCTCAAAATAAATAAGTAAATAAATGTTAAACTGAGAACTATTTTGTGAAATGGTGGGTAACTGCTGCTTTGAATCTGCCCAGACCTGCAGCTTCTTTCAATCCTATTTTACCATCTCAAGTTTTTCCACCAAAGGTTAGTATATATTCTCTCTCCACCTTTTTTAGAAAATCTTTGCAGTCTCCCAAGGTAAAATTTTAATCAAAACCAAAGTTCAATACATATTACAAGCTAAAGAGAGAAACCTAAAGACAAAAACACATAATACAAAGACAGTAAATGAATCTCCGAACTATATTTTTAAAAACATAGCTGCATGTGTGATAATTTTATGGAACAAAACTGCAGCGGGGACTCTTTCTCTGTGATACTCCTAAACACCTGCATATATTAGGAGCAAACCATATGTTGATAGCATTTTCATGATATTTGACTGGCAGGTGTCCAGACTTAAAACAGTCACACCAGCGGTATTCTCATCTCGATTTAGTACTATGAATCTTATGGCAAATGCGGATGTTGTGAGTACCATACGGCCGAGAAAGTTCGGTTGCTCTTTAACTCCCTTGAGGAGTTCATGTATGCTCTAACATTTGGTTTTGTACTAAATGCAAGCTTTATAGTGTTGTCTTTCCTTTCTTTTAAACTTTTGTTTATGTAGTACCTTGTACCTTTTATGTTTTGAGGTCAGGTACAGTATCAGACTGCCAACATTTGAAATCCTCTTACTCCATTAAACCTTTTTTTTTTCCTGTTAGGAAATTTCCGTTGGTTTTGTATGCCATTGGTAATTTGTAGTGTACCAAGGTACTCTTAAACAAAAAAAAAACAAAACTAAAGAATAAACACCTTTTGGACTAGAATTGATGGATGATTGGCATGGAGTTTGCTTTCATAATAGGTTTTTAGGGTTACATAACTAGTATTAACAGATACCATAACAGCAAGCTCACTCTTATTCCGTTGTTAACAATTGGGTGGAACAAAACCTCAAGATATCAAGTGAAACCTTCCCTCATCCTTCCAAATATGCACATGCCGATTCTACAAGTTCTCCAGACAAAGTTCGTTTGACACATCCTCCTCAGCCCCAAATTACAAATTATGCGGAAACAGACTTTCATCTTTCTTGTTTGTAATCATTACAAATTACAAATTATGCACGACCCGTGGAAACTGGTGCGGAAATAAATCTGCTGCTGCTCCTTTGGAATGACAGAAACAGATTCCAACTATTGGTCTTCGTTGAGATTTGTGCAAGAAAAACTTACTTATTTGAGATTCGCGCATAGAAAAGTTTAAACGGTTAAGATCGGAATAACACGTTCATGTTATTCCTTGACACCTTGTTTGGATGGAGAGTAGAGGAAGAGAAGGGAGGTGAAAAATGAAAGATAATGAAATAGAATAGAAATGAATATTAACATATTTAACCTCTTTATGTTTGAATGATTAGTGAGAGAAAATAAATTTAACTTTTCTTTCCGTCTTATTTCTTGTTTAGTTAATTAAAATTTAGAAGGTTAATGAGAAAGGTGGTTGTTGTAAGTTTGTGATAAATAAACTCAGATGAGAATGAGAAATTCAGTTGGATATTTGTGTCATTTTTTCTGAAAATATTTGCAACAAAATTTATTTCCATCCGTTACACCTCAAATTGAAAGGAAAATCAATTTTATTGATTATAATCATGCAATTTTAAACCTTTCACATTCGATATAATTTTGTCAACCAAACACGATTCGAGAGAGAATTTTATTTTCTTTCTATTCCCTCCCTTCCTCTACTCTCCATCCAAACAAGATGTGAGAGTAACAGCAGATTTATTTCCATTTAGTGCAGGGGATATAATGCCAGCCGAGCCATAAGAAATTCTTACTTATTTGAAATATCGGAGGCTCACTCTAAGATTCCTAGTGCAGGCGTTCAATCTCTCTTTGGTTCAATACTTCTCAGTCTGATTGATGTGTGGAAGACAGAAGAATTCTAAGAAAATATGAAAAATATTTTTTACGATTCATGTTTTTTTCCTTGTACCGATAAAAAATTAGAAAAGAAACAACGTGAAAGAAAAATATTTACTTTATCGATTTTTTCTCATTTTCCAACAAATCAAACAACAATGACGCATAGAACTTAGTTACTTTCCTTTATTTTCCTTCATTTTCTAGCACATCAGACGACCCGTACTTCATGGCCCCACGAGAGAAATCTGCTGCGTCAGGATGAAGTGTTTGTGAGTTTATTGGAATCGCTGAACTTTGCAAGATGTGGATCAGTCCGTGCATGTATTTCAAAGTTTAAACCGATCTAAATCGATCAACATTATTTTTATATGAGGAGGAATCTAGCTACCACAATTTTGAGTTACAACAAAATTACCACAATTATTTTTTACATTTTCAAATTCCAAATCGTCGATTCAAACCATTCAACATAATCTCCACAATAAAATGTGCTTCAAGATCAAATTTTACATTTTTTTGAATTTTTTTAATATTTATTAAGTATTTTACAAAAACTAGTCAAATTCAGACCATTGAATTTTATACACATCTTAATAAATAGTAAAAAAATTTAAAAAAATATAAAATTTGATCTGTGAGCACATTTTATTGTGGAAATCATGTTGAACGGTTTGGATCGATGATTTGGAATTTGAAAATATAGAAAATGGTTGTGGTAATTTTGTTGTAACTCAAAATTGTGGTAACTAGATCCCTCCTCTTTTATATAAATATATACTTGGAGATCAGATTTTATATTTTTTAAATTTTATTTGTTAATTTTTAAATAGATAAAAAGTCACTGCTTTCTACTTTCTAAATATATATATATATATATATATATATATATATATATATATATATAGGAAGTGTCTACGGTGCTATGTATAGCATAGAGGCCTCCGTGCTACGGCTCAATTTTTGAGTTTTCAAAATCCTAACGGTCGATCCGAACCGTTCAACATGATCTCCATATGAATATGTACTTGCAAACCAAATTTTACATTTTTTAGAATTTTTTTACTATTTATTAAGCCACTTTGAAAAAACAGTAATTTGTACACAACAGTAAAATCTTCTGGATCATTGGATCAGCAATTTTCAAAGTGGCTTAATAAATAGTAAAAAAATTCTAAAAAATGTAAAATTTGGTTTACAAGTACATATTCATATGGAGATTATGTTGAACAGTTCGGATCGACCGTTAGGATTTTGAAAACTCAAAAATTGAGCCGTAGCACGGAGGCCCTCTATGCTACGCGTAGCATATTAGCCAGATTCATCCTATATATATATATATAGAGAGAGAGAGAGAGAGAGAGAGTGGCTAATATCAAAACGTTTGTTCCTAGCCCCCGGTGCAACCAAGTTGTTTTCAGGTTTTCAAAGTCCAGACGGTCGATCCGAACCGTTAGATGTTTAATCTATATTAAAATCTGCTTGGAGACCACATTTTACATTTTTTTGGAATTTTTTTACTATTTATTAAGCCACTTTGAAAATTGCTGATCCGGGTGAACAGTAAAAACAGTGCAACTAAATTCTAGACCATGTGATCAGCAATTTTCAAAGTGGCTTAATAAATAGTAAAAAAATTCCAAAAAATGTAAAATTTAGTCTCCAAGCACATTTCAATATAGAGAATATGTTGAACGGTTCGGATCGACCGTTTGGACTTTGAAAATCTGAAAACAACTTGGTTGCACCGGGGGCTAGGAACAAACGTTTTGATATTAGCCACTCTCTCTCTCTCTCTCTCTATATATATATATATATATATATATATATATATATATATATATATATATATATTTTATGTAAGGTATTTTTTTACACATAGATACCATTTTGAACGGTTGAAATCGATTGATTGAACTTTTAAACGGACATATTACTATCTTGATTTTAAAACTTGATAAAATTATGTCCTACTTTTAAGCGCATCTATTTGACTGAATACATGTATTCGGACAACGGATTTTTTTTCTTTCAAGTCCGGAAAGAGCAACTTGAAATGATGCGTTCAAGATGAACAACTAACATTTTCTCAGCTATCCGAATGTACGAATTTCATCCAAACTACTAAATATATGCGTTCAATTTTACGTATTGTCTTGTTAATTTTTTAAATCTGAAATAGTCGTATTATTCATTTAAAAATAAGAGATAAGAAAAAAAAATCTTCTGCCACTGCCAGTGACTTGACACTCGGTATGGATTACCGGTTCCCGCCTCAGGAAATCTGGCTGCTTTAGGATAAGGCGTTCATTTGCCTTCCTGGTTAAAGAAACCGGATCAAGTGAGAGCAGAGCAAAGAAAAGAACAGAAAAGGAAAAGATGTTACCAGCATCTCCGGCTGCTTTACCAACTAGCAATGCCATTAGTGCTGCTCCGAGATGGTTCTCTCCGCCAATGGCAGGTCACTCGCTCTTCCCTCTCGGTCCTCGCCTCGACATGACCTCGCGAACTTTTAGGAGCTCTTTCGTGGTAGAGGCGAAAAAGGCAACCAGGAGAGAGAATCAAACCTGGCGCCATACGCGCATCCGTAAGAAGGTCTGCATAGCTACTAAACCTTTGGGCCCTGATAAGTCTGAATCTTTTTTTCGCGTCGTTTATTTTCTTTCTTCGCCATGCCCGGTATCTGTTTGATACATTCTCTAAGAGACTTTGTTGTTATAAAATACTAAGTAATTAGGGATCTTAGAAGAGCATTTAAAGCTTTGACATTGAGATTTTAGTTTAAGACCTCTATAAGTAGATTGTGCAATCAAATAATTGGGTAAAGCTAGACATTCAACCTGACTCAGCCACCTATGATAGTGCCAAAAGTCGCCGCAAAATGCTCACAAGTAGTAATCCTGCATAAGTTCAAATTAGTGTGAATCCTGTGCACATTTGTTCTGTGAATGTGCGGATCTACAAATTATTCTGTGTAAACTCTGTACAATTTTGAATTTATGCAGAGTTAACACTTTTGGGCGTTTTGCACAGCAATGTGATGCCTTGTGATAAGTGGGTGAGTGGGGGCTGAAGATGCATCTGGCAATAGTTAGTTAGCACACCTCTAAATAATAAATCCTCTCTGCACCTCAACCGTAACATTTTACAAACTTGTTTGCGGTCAATGTTCTTTATAAACAATTCTGCACAGCCTCAATTATGGAATTAAGCAGCAAGAGATTTTTGTGTGTATCTGTGACGGAGTGGGGTTGGGGGGGGGGGGGGGGGGGGGGGGGGGGGGGGTGTATGGGGTCCCTATTGGTCAGGTATGGACTGTTAGCCAACTGGTAGGGTTATGCAGGAGACAGAGAGTTGTTACTATCTCCTGCTTTTTTGGATTTGTGGTCTGTCGCAGGGTACGTAAGGAGTGTAGAGGATTTTACGGTAGCTTGTTTAATCTGTGTATTCCTTTTGGTTTTGTGTCTATTTATATGAACTTTGATTATCAGTTTCATAGAGCTTTTGACGTAGGTACTGGCTGCACTGTTTAAAAAAATAAAAAATAACATAGAAAGAGAGAAAGATTGCCTGTTATAATATCCATACAAAATTACAAATAAATACCAATTCAGAAAGGTGCTTTTCTTTATCATAGCACACATTATTTATTGCATCCTTGGTTGCACTCTTGATATCTAGGTTGAAGGTACGCCAGAGAGACCAAGACTAAGCGTGTTCCGTTCAAACAAGCATTTACACGTGCAAGTCATAGATGACTCAAAGATGCACACCTTGGCTACAGCTTCAACCATGCAAAAGGCTCTCTCTCAGGAAGTTCCGTTCTCTTCTGGGCCCACCATGGTAAATTATAATGTTCCGATTGACTAAACATTATTTAATTATATTGAGAACATGTACAGGTAGCAAAGCATATGCAAATATCACTCGCAGTTTTTCATACACAAACCAAAGATTAGGATGTTGATCACATTTGCAAATAATAATGTTCAAAACCCAAACTAATTAAAGAAAAAAAGACTAAATTACCCTCACTTTACCATGAAGTCATTAACTCAATAATTGCTTAATCACCTGTTTTGGTCAACTTACTGAGTAACATCTAGACCTTTTTGTATTATTTTAAGTTTGTGGGGTTTAGGGGGGGGCATATAAAAAGACTGAAGAAAGCATTATTGATGTTGGGGCGAAATTGTCAATACTTAACACAATTTGCTAATCCTTGCCACTAACATAGAGGTGTAGTCACATATGAGGAATGTCGCATGCTATTTGCTGTATTACATTGAGGTGTAGTAAAAATGCATTCATAACTCGTGCAATTTTGCTTAATAATAGGAGGTGGCAAGGAAGATTGGTGAAACCATAGCCAAGGCTTGCTTGGAAAAAGGAATTACAAAAGTAGTTTTTGACAGAGGTGGTTTTTATTACCATGGTCGCATCCAAGCCATAGCAGATGCAGCACGTGAAAATGGACTTGATTTCTAAAATGTGTAGAACTTACAACAAATGCACCTTTTTTCTCTTACATTGTCAGTTAATTTGAATCATGCGTATAAGTTTCGATGGGTCATTTTTTTTGTAGCATGACATTTTGGTTTGAAATCAGATAATTTCAAGTGTTGCAAGGTTATTGGTTCCATTTTTATTGTAAAATAGTTGCTTTCATAGACACAGTGAAATGAGTTTTTGCAGTGAAGGCTGTGAGAGGCAAGCTTTGGGAAATGTCCAAGAGAGAAAAATCAGGCAGGGACAAATACTGCTATGATATTATGACCTTTTATCAATTAATGTCCACTTAACAGTGCTAGCCAGTTTCATTTCTTGAAAAAGGAATACATTGATTCCAGCAATGTTAGAATAAAAATATATATATTCAGATGCACATGTCATGTACATATACACATACAAGAAACAATATCTGATCTTGCATTGAACTTGCTAACAAAAATACCTCAGACATTTAATAATCTTAGCCGCAGCAAAAAAGAATTTTCTGGACTTGTTTGGCATTTATTTATTTGCCATACCAAGCTTCCAGAATTATTAATTTACCTCCATATTTTAGAAATAAGGAAACTAGCCTAATAGTATTACACCTTGTTAAAGCTGCCTGTATGATTAGTAGAGAGAATTATCTAGGTCAAGTACTATATTGCTTGATCTTCTAGATCATGGTGCCATCTGGAATCATCGAGTTTTTATACACTACAGTGATGCCAGAGCGTATGTAGAAGCCCAGTTTGGGTCTATCAGCTTCTTGCACATTCTGCATTGAAAATCAATAAAAAATGAAATAAATATTGGTAAATTCGAGATGTAAATAATATATTATTAGATCAATAGTACTTTTTTTTTTCTTTCCTCTGTTTGATTTCAGTTATAGCATAAAGCACTAAAGATTCATTTAGTAGCTTGAAGCTGTGAGCAGGTAGGTCCTGGTACTGATACCGGGCTATATCTCAAAATTCTATCTTTTGCTTTCTTTTAGGTTCTGAGCACTTTCTAGTATCTAGTTGTGGTTATTACATTGCTTACACTAGAAAGTCATTATACCATTGGTATTGACATACATGTACTGATAGGTGCAGAACCTGAACCGATTTTTTTAGAAGTCAAAATAATCCGAACATGACCAGAGAAAACCCCGATTTGAAGGCAAACTACCTAAAACATGACTTAACCTGTACCCGAATGATCCAAAATCTGAAAAATGATCCAAACCCAAGACGACACAAGCGCTGCCCAATCCCAATTCGAGACAATCGTGACATAAATAACTTGACTCAAAATAACCTAGATCTGATACTTCAAAATCATCTGAGGCTGGACACCCTACAATCTGACCCGAAATCCAAAAAGAATAAGAAACTGGACTATCCAAAACCCAACCTGACTCGACCTGTGATGACCCAAGATCAGACAATGATCCGAAGTCATAATAATCCAAATGTCCAATTGTCACACCTCTATGGACTGGTACTCTGGAACCATATAAAACTCTAATAGAAACGCCATGACTTACATCTGTGTTCATGAGGACCACATTCCTACCGATCCTTGCATTTTTGTCGATTATGCAATTCCTGTAAGAAAAACACAGGACAGATAGATTAATATAGTTCTCCTTTTGTTTGCCCTAAAAGTAAATTTCAAATCGTTGGTACCTGATCTTGCTGTTTTCTCCAATACCAACAGGTACCTGCCCCATATTTAGCAAATCGGCTCTCTCCTCCTCAGTCTGGTAAAAATCTGCCCCCAACATCATTGTATCCTACAATTAAGCATGCACATGTATGAAATTTGCAATTAATATAGTTCCTTTTTCGGAACATGTGAAATGAGAAATATCCCACAAGGATTTCTGTGCCATAACTTGCCACGAATCAGTACAACAACAACAACCAAGCCTTTAGTCCCAAACAAGTTGCCACAAATCAGTACAGACATGAAATTGAACCAATGATCTTGACTTTCATTATAAGCAATGCATGCATGCATTTTTTTATCTTTGGTTCATTTTGATCAAAAGGTTTAAAGAACTGATCAATTCCAATAGATAAATTTACTGTTTTCATGTTTGGGTCTCTTGATATTTTACAAAATGAACTCCGAAATTTACAATTATTTATTCGCATGCATCAATTGTGGCAGAGCACTTAAATTTACTGTTTTCATGTTTTGATTAGTCATTTGTGCTTTGGATTTTGAAATCTTAATGTACAAGAGAGATTGGGACAACTTGTTGAGTGGTAGGTTGTATTCTCGGAGAAACTGGGTCAAGAAGGATTAGGGTGATAATTTCCACCTTTTCTAGAGTTTGAGAATTGTTTCCTATGTTTTTGTAACAGTACACTAGCATTTTCAGTTTTTTACCAGGTTATATGTGACTGTAATCTTACCTTAAGTTCCACACCAGATTCAAGTCGAGCGCGAATACCAACAATTGAATGCTCAACACTGCATGCAGACAAGAAGCTCCCGTCTGAAATTATCGAATCAACCACCTATGTAATGAAGCAACAAAAATAAAAAATAAAAACAGCATCTTGGAGATATTTGAGAGTATACAGTTCTTTTAGAAAAAAAAAGATATAATCCAAAATATGACAAATGTCTTTCCTATGCTATCATCCTAACTTTTTCAACTGAATTGACCAAGTGCCCTTCCCTTTGACAATGAGAAAGGAGATCTTTTCAGTAAATGAGTACAGGTATGTTATAACTTTTGGTAGAAAGCGAAGAGATGTCTCACTTTTTGCAAGGGATCACAAGACATGTCCGCTTTTTTTTTAATATGAGACTTCATTTAGCAAGGTGTATACTTTGAGATTTTAGAAGGATATAATTGCAAGTAATCGTAAGTGATCACTAAATTACCCTGCAATTTTCAATCCTTGTTGGAGGTAAGAAGCGAGGCGAGGTGAAGATAGGCTTTGATGGATCATAGAAGCAAAATTTGGGAGCCTACAAGAAAGATAAATGTTGCAATATCGTTAGACCAATAAAAAGCTTACTACATAATATGCAGGGATGAAGGGAATGCTGGGGAGAGAAGATAAAATTGAGAGGTTTCCGGTATTGAACTCATACAGGTTGCAATGAGACAATGAGTTATACCTGATCAGTGAGAGACAGATTTGCATCAAAGAATGACTTGATGGTACCAATATCCTCCCAGTAGTCTTTGAACAAATAAGCCTGTGGAGGGGAAAGATGTGAAAACCAGTACTTGATGGTACCAATATCCTCCTTACATTCCGCGTTCTTACTAGTAGTACATTGACTTAAGCATCAGAAGCTATGGATAAATTGGTTTCAGTTATTGTTGTTTTCTAGTAGTATCCTATTATAATTCGAAACTAAAATGAATTAATTTTGGCCTCTACAAGTTGTTAACATACCCACTTGTGTGGTAAGGTTAACTTCACCCCTTTGTAAGAATAAGTAATCCAAATTAGCATCAATTTAATTAACTTTCCAGCAGATGGTTTGTAAATTTACTCAATTTTTTGAAACTGCAAGTACCTGAACTTTGTATTCTCTGGCAGCTATGGGAATAACTTCAGATCCAAAATCATTTGCCAATGGACATTCAAATCTGAAGCAAGGGTTTTGAATGCTAAAACTATAAGAAAGAAGGCTCCGCTGGCTCAAACAGATGTACTTTCATCCCTTTCAAATTAGGGATTAACATAATGTACAGGTACCACATGACCGCTGACTTGATACAATGCAGTCCCCTTTTTTTTCTTGTTTGTGGTGTACTGAGTGCAATTACACTTGCCAGAGTAATGTGAATCTTTTGTTCTGCATCTGGGCTTAATTGAGGCATTATTGTAACAATAATTTGTTCTGCATAAGGGATTAACTTGAGATAGTATTGCAACCATTGGGGTGTTAATTGTGGGCAAAAATTGGGTTTATTTGAGTTCTAAATGCAAATTTTATGAGGGTGGTTGCAAATTTGTGAGTTAAGGGAGATTAATTGTGTGGTCAAGGTGCAGAGTAAGCAGCAGCACCTAAATTGATCCTTCATGGTGCAATGGAGATCAATTTATTTATTCGTAGTCATGAAAAACACCACAACTTATTGCAAATTTTCCTCAACCAATATCACTTTACTAAATCAACAATATGAATCCGCTTGAAATACCCTTTGTATACACTAAACACAACATATAGAAAAGCACCTGAGAAGCTTCAAGAGAACATCAGTTTTGAAGACATAAATTCCCATGGAGGCAATGTACTGGTTCTTTTCAGGGTTCTCTTCCCCAATTAACCTTAGAACCGACGCTTTTATTTGCTGTGTAAGCAGAAGCAAGAATTTCAGCTTAAATAAAAAAGGATACTAATTAAAAAGAAAAATAATTATGTAGACTCTCAAACTTTCTGATTTTTGTATACAACCACCTAAACTCTCTAGTTTTGCAAAGAAGTGTAGGTAGTTCAAAAGAGCAAGTGAGGAATTTAACTTTCACCTTAATAGGAAGTAATAACTATGTTTTACATACCATTCTCTTTAGATCATCGCCTTTGGGTTTTTCGAGGAAGCGAGTGATGCGCATGTCTTTGTCTACCTTCACCAATCCAAAATCAGAAGCTCGGCTAGGATTTATAAGAGGTAAACAAGAACTTAATATACAAGCAGAAGAGACAAGATGATGTGACATGTTTATATAGTTCAATTGAGTTACTCTTTAAGTTTTCATGGGGATTATTTCCCTTTTATTTGGGTTTTATTATCTGGGTTAGTTTCATACTTCTCTATCCAGGGTAGGCAAAACCGGAGTGTTAATTCGTAATTTTCAACAGTACACTGAGTACATACTTGGCTAGGTCTAAATGATTTTACTACACATATCCTGATATTAAACTACTTGTACAAACTTCTGTAAGCTATAAAGAAGATCGAAGTGCAGTTACCTATCATCCATGGTTAAGCAAGAGACTGAAATATCAGCATTGGATTCCTTATGTTTCTGCATAACAATTTTAGTCAACTGTTAGTTAAGTAAAGAGATTGCACTTCTTGGTACTGCTGCAGTGATGGAGCTAGTACAAACACCCTTTATGCTGGTTTACTAATTGTAACTCAATATTTGTTTCTTTGCAGGTTAATTTTTAATTTGGAGGGGGGAGGGGTCTTCTGCTCTTGTTGTTGATTTTTCTATCTGAATGGGGTGTATTAAACATGAGGCTCTCTATATGTACAAAAAATATAATCCACCCATATTATACTGATATGTACCTGAATAAAGTCCATATAATCCATCCTGTAGAGATGGTCACCTGACAGGATGAGCACATTCTCTATGCCTCTCATCTTAAAATCCTGTACAATCAAAATCAACAATGTGGCTATGGCACATAAACCCACAGATACATGATGTGAAAAGTTCACAATGAAAGAAAAATTGCAATCCTCACCTCAAACATCCAAATAAATTGCCTGACAGCATCTGCAGTTCCCTGAAACCACCTTTTTCCAAATTCACCGGGGGTTTGTGTTGCCGCAAGTATCTTAAAATAAAGCGGGAAAATGAAGAAGAATTAGACTGTGATGGGACAGTCAAGTTGCAACCTCAGCAGATTTATAATTCATACACAGTTGCCTTTAGTTCAAAAGAACCAATTCAATAGAGGTAACACACAACCTCAGTGAGTCCAATTCGGCCAAATCAGTAAGATCAAGTCAGCATGACAATAGGTTGGCTGGCACATCAATCCCAAAGCACAATCAACAGTCCAAAACAATTACATCCAGGTTAAGAAAAACCTTGTTGGCACTGGCATGGACTGGTACTTAAATTATAGAGATGCAATATACCTCAACAAAACCATTGTCGAAATTGAGGCCATTGCCAAAGTTGTAGGTGTGGGCAATGTGTCGGTTGAGAGACTGAGAGTTGAATTGAGTAAGGATGTAAATCTTCTTTATGCCACTGTTCAGGCAATTGCTTACTGGTATGTCTATGAGCCTGTAACAGCCACCAACTGGAACCTGATGTTCCAAAAACTAATATTAGAGAACATCTCACGCATACATTAGCAAAACCTGAATTTCATGGGTATCTTTCCAAGACATGAGATTTGCCACTTATACCCACTAACTCTTCTAATTTGTTTTCAAAACAACCCGAAGCATCTGTTCTTTCTCAATCATTTATCTAGATAGAAACAGTTAGGAATATGGATTTGTATATGTACCATTCTTGATAACAAAGATGACTTATTGGTACAATTTTGTACCCCGTCTGAACAGACCTTTGCACTCTCAATATATATTAATGTTCCTATGCATGAAACTTGTAAGAAATACTGTTTACCAGCAATTAAAGCCTTTTTGATTGAACAAGGACAATATGGGAAATTCTCACTTTGCAAGTTATTTGCATATCTTTCTATTTAAAAAAAATTTGCTGAAATTAACCTCAACTATCAGAATATTAAAAAAGGTCTTTTCAGACCTCTGCATATTTTTCATTAATTACTTACCACTATTACAAACATAAACAGAAAATGAAAAGACTTTGGAATAGATGAAGATCTATTCCACAATTTTGAAAAAGTAAGAAGAAGAAAACAGTTTGAATAATGAACAAATTGGGAAACCCAACAATGTTTGAGTTGTGCATCTAGAAATTAAAGCCTCATCTCAAATTAATACAATGCATTTGGAGTGATAACAACACTCTCTTATCAGCATCCCTTATCTGCAGCTTATATGTATTTATATTTTTTTTTTCAAAAAGTGTTTAAAATTGATAGAAAAATTATTTATATCTTACATTACTGGGAATAAAAATCTAGATGTTGTAAAATTACTTATTCGACAAAGTGTTTAACTTAAGTTTCTTATCATCAATCATAAAGAAAACATTATGAACACTTTGTACTGCGTATAAACACTTGTGAATTTAAATATGAATAACTTGTATGTTAAGTTTAAACAATTAGAGCTAACTAACAGAATGTTTGTAGCATACAGCTAGTAAGGATTACAGAAAAATTTTGCTGCCGAATTTTCCAATATGCAACTAGTAGCTATAGAAGTATAACAGATTACAGAAAAGTTTTGCTGCATAATTTGAGCATCTCGCATTTATATAAAGAAAAAGATAGTTAGCTGCAGGGGGGGCCGACAGATAAAAAAGGAACCGAGGCATTGCACTTGTTCTTTTAACTTAGTGAGGATTTGCATAGCACAGAGATTTTGTTTCCATTTTTATCAAAGACTTCTCTCCTTAGGAAAATCCTCTCTGGCGGATCCAGATCCAGGAAAAATCAATTATATATTTTTTGGTTGGTTTATTTTAGGAACCACAGTGATAGATTACATCCATATGGTAGAAGTATTATTAGCCATCTAACAAAATGTTTGTGATCTAAAGCATTTTTCTAAAACAAAAGGACTAGTCCTTTGTGGTTACACTACTACTACAAAGCAATCAATGAAAGTGATACAGGGGCTTGATTTCACGCATGATGAGGATAACTAAATACCTAAAGTAAACAAAAAAAAAAATGAATAAATACATAATTAGTTAAATTGAACTTACTGCTGGTTTAGCTCGTTTCTGAGTAAGAGGGAAGAGGCGTGTGCCAGCTCCACCACCCAGAATGATAGAAACCACCGATTTTGGATCCGCTGGCTGCATTGCTTTCCTCACCTCAGCATCTGTAGGCTTCACCTGATTCATCCCCAGAAGAAAAGAGGAAAAAAAAAAAATTAAGAAAACCAGTATCTTCTAATTTTCAGAAATGATATTTAGTTAAACACTCAATCCTGAAATTTATCAGTACAGGATATACAAGAGTTTCCAACCGACTGAACAATGAGAAATTAATGTTAAAACTCGATATTTTTTGTACAATCACAATTGCATTATGACCTGACGGCCACAAGAGAGGCTTGTTGCAAAATATGCTATGTTTTAAAGCAAAATTACCACAATAAACTATTTTCTGAAGGGGACGAATGCAAAAGTTCCACCTAAGCAAATACAAAATAGAAAATTTGTGAAACTTTCCGTCATACCTCCAGGTTCGTTGTAATGTCGTTGAAAATAGAGTTAACTATTGCTGATCTTCTAAGCCGTACATCTGATCCCACCTTCCTCCGACAATGCACAGTCGACCTTGCAAAAGAGCTCCGGCGATCGCAGGATACGGGCGATCCGAATGCCTGAGATGACATTGAGGGCATTTTCGCTGATGCAATGGCCATGGCCTTGGCCTCGTTATAAGAGCTTCGTAAGGTGTGATAGAAAGAGAGGAGAGAGACGGAGAGCGCACGAGAGACCGCGAGGAGGGGAGAGAACCTAGCATCGGTCAATATATAATTGTTGTATTAGGCGGTAGAACTACGGAGAGAGAGAGTTTAAAATTAGAAAAGAAAAAAAATAGAGAAACATAACTCAGGTAAACCGGGCCAGCTCCGACATTTTTATTAATATCCAAAGTTTAATACAAATTATTAATTCCCAAGCCGGCCATTTTATGGCCGGCTATGTTCCCTCCCTAAGCCGGCCATAAAATTGCCGGCTATGTACCTTTTTTTTTTTTTTAAACCCCAAAAACTCTATAAAAGAGCACCCCTCCCTCCTCTTCTTCACGCAGCCGAGGCTTTCGCTAATCACTGTTGAGGTAATATTTATATTTTATTTATTTTTTTATTTTTTTATTTTTTTTTATAGATTAATTAATTGTTTACTATTTACTTAATTGTTTACTATTTAATTAATTGTTTACTATTTACTTAATTGTTTACTATTTAGTTAATTGTTCACTATTTACTTAATTGTTCACTATTTACTTAATTGTTCACTATTTAGTTAATTGTTCACCATTTACTTAATTGTTCACCATTTACTTAATTGTTCACCATTTACTTAATTGTTCACCAGTTACTTAATTGTTCACCAGTTACTTAATTGTTCACCAGTTACTTAATTGTTCACCAGTTACTTAATTGTTCACCATTTACTTAATTGTTCACCATTTACTTAATTGTTCACCATTTACTTAATTGTTCACCATTTACTTAATTGTTCACCATTTACTTAATTGTTCACCAGTTACTTAATTGTTCACCATTTACTTAATTGTTCACCATTTACTTAATTGTTTACCAGTCAATTGTTTACTATTTAGTTACCTGACAATTGTTTATCATTTTCTAAAATGTAGTTTGTTTACCATGGCCTTTATTTCATTACACTATGGTGGGAAGATGCTTAATAGTGCACAAGGGGCGTATTACAACAAAAATGCAGCTCATTCATTGATGATTCCAGATGACATCTCACTTTTGGACCTGAAATCCATAGTTTACACACACACCGGTTACAACCCAGAAAGGTGTGACCTAGAATTGGCAACCCGATATTGCCATCCCTCCAGCGGAAAATTTATGGTTGCGAAACTGGTAGATGAGAGTACGTGGAGAGGCATGTTTGGTTATTTGAGATCCGAAGGGAATTTTCTAATAGAAATATTTGCTAGAAGAGTTCCGGTAGAGCCCGGGGTTGGAAGTTCGGGCTCTGGATCAGCGGCACCACATTATACTCCACAACCAGAAACATACAGACGTGACTCCACCTTACCCCTCAACGAACCTGACTCGGATACCTACAACTACGTCACCCCACCAGCACCTCAACGAAGACACTCAGTTGCATCCCCACCTAGACACAATCGAGGCAGACCAAGACACTCAGTTTCAACCCCACCTAGATCTATAAATGTGGCTGATTTATCGTTACCTCCAGTATCACCTTACCCCAGACCTGCACCAGTAGACGATGCAACATGCCCGGACTTTGAAGATATTAATGAAATACCGGAGGACGAGCTGAGGAGCGGGGATGAATTTGAGGGAGAAATGTGGGGGGATTCAGATCACATGGAAGGTTGCGATGAAGACGGGCCGGTTCAAACAGCTGAAAGGCATACTGATGAGGGGGGCCGCTTAGTGGCCGGACTGATACGCACCCGTTCCCAGACCTCAATGATGTTTCTGAGTTTAGAGAAGCAGATATTGGTTATTATAGGCAACGGATTAAGTACAAAGGTGAGCTGTGTGCAAACCTATATTTTAAAACCAAAGAAGACCTAATAAAGAAGATCAGAGAGCACCATATAACTAAGAATCAGGAGTTCAGATCTTGGAAAAGTGACAGGGATCGGGTTACTCTGTTGTGCAAGGACAAGAATTGCCGTTACGAGCTTAGGGCAAAGCCGACGGGATGTGGAGACGCATGGGTTATAACTAAGCAAGACAGGCCTCACACATGTAGGACTGAGAGTACAGGCATCACTCATTGCCGATGTCATTGAGAACGCCATTAAAAAGGACCCGTGTATGAGCATCCAGACGGTGGTAGACATTGTTTTGTCTGTGTATAATGGTGTGACACCTAAATACAACCGACTGTGGAGGGGCCGTGAGCTAGCAATAGCCCGGCAATTTGGGAGTTGGGAGATTTCATACAGCTTGCTGAGACCACTGTTGCTTGCAATTTGCCACAACAATCCCAACTCGATCCACCAATTTCTGACCAGCCCGGTACGGAATAAGGAAACAGGACTAATCATACTAGGTGTTGCCCAGTTCAGAGCCGTAGCCTGGGCGTTTGGTCCATGCATTGCGGCATTCCAGTACCTGAGACCAGTGATCAGCATCGATGCCTGCTTCTTGTCTGGGCGATACGAGGGGAGGCTTTTGATAGCTTGCGGCTACGATGCCGAGAACCAATTGTTGCCTATTGCATTTGCAATTGTACGTCAGGAGGATACTGAGAATTGGGGCTTTTTCTTGCAGTGGTTTAGGAATGAAGTGCTCGGCCCGTGTAAATTTGTATGTGTCATATCGGACCAGCACAAGGGGATCAAAGCTGCACTGACAGCTGCACAGGTATTGTATGCAGCATGTTGCTGACAACTTAGTCACGAACTGTGGAGGAGACAGATGGTACGGATGGAGGTTCAGGGAAGGAGCAAAGAGGAAGAAGCCGAGAAGATTACAAGAGATGTTCCAAGAGTTTGCTCATGTATGTCTAACTTATAACATTTCGTTTAATTATCTTATAAGAATTTTATGAAAATGAAATAACACCTATTTGTTTTTGTGCAGCAAAATCCGAAGTGCAATGCATATTTAAAGAGAGTGGGCAAAGTACGTCCTAATAATGTGATGGAGCCGTCCAATTATGAGAAAATTTTCCAAACCTGTGACGGAGGATACCGGTTTGGTATCATGACAACAAACGGCTCCGAGTCGCTCAACAATGTCTTCCGAACGAGTCGTAGATTGCATGTTTGTGCCATTGTGGAGGATACGTTCTACACGTGCAACAGATGGTTTGTTCAGCGGCGTCAGCGAGCAATGGAATTACAAGACAATGGACAGGTTCTGTCTGACCGGGTTTTGCAGAAGATCAGAAAACGTTGGGAGAAAGCTGGAAAAATGCGGGTGGTGCGTTACACGCAGGGCCAAGGTCAGTACCAAGTTTCATCCCCAAATGAGTACGTTCCTTGCACCCGTAGCGACATGGGCAACATGGAACCCACTCACAGGGAGTTCATGTATATTGTGACGCGCGGTCCCGACAGACAAATGGAATGCACTTGCAGAGGTATCCAATTAACTTCTATTCCGTGCGCTCATGTCTTAGCTGTTTGCCGTGACCGAAACTGGCAAGAGGACGACTTTGTTGCAAACTGGTATAAAACACCCTATCTTGTGAGTACTTGGAGCCATGTGTTCAATCCAATTGGCAATATGGGAGACTGGCCTCCTAATGTTGGAGACAGAATCCTTCCGAGTAGTGGTTGGATTAGGAAGGGGAGGCGAAAACACACCCGTCATGTAATGACGATGGATGAAATGGAAGGTAGACGAATGGGGCATCAGCCTCGCCGTTCCACTTCCGATAGGCAACGAAGAGGTATGTAACATTCATCTAAAATTATTTTTCTTTTCACTTTATACCAACTTACTAAGTAACACATGCAAATGCAGAGGCAAGAAACGCAGCAAATACGGCAGAAAATGAGCGAGTAATGGCGTCAGGAAGTGGGTCCGGAGGGTCACGGCGTAGCACAGCTACGAGCCGTTTAGATGCAGCTGTTATGTATGTCGAAGCAATGGGAGAGGCGGTTGCCATAGGAGGAGAGGCGGTTGGGGTGCAAGGGGAGCCATCTGCCCAACCGAGGAGGTCCACTACTAGACGCACAACAAGGGCATCTACAAGCCAAGCAGGGCCATCTGGAGCCCAGGCCGGCCCATCTACAAGCCAAGCAGCGCCATCTGGAGCCCAGGCCAGCCCATCTAGTGAGCAACCAGAGCCATCTGTTAGACCACCTCGTAGGACATCTTTCGCAAGTGGTTTACTTCGGGGATTACTTTTTAGACGTAGCAATAATAGGTGATTTGTATGCATGTTGTAAAAAATGTGTGGACTCTATTTGCAATTTGTGTGTACTTTATTATTTTATACGAAACTTAGAAATGAAATATTTGACTTTAATAGAAATCACCTAAAACAAAAATAATGCGGTTAAAAAAAATGTACCAAGCCGGCCATTTTATGGCCGGCTTAGGGAGGGAACATAGCCGGCCAGAAAATGGCCGGCTTGGGTATATTTCGATATTGAGTTGAGTTCTGGGTATAATTAATAATTTGTATTAAACTTTGGATATTAATAAAAATGTCGGGGCCAGCTCTACAAATGCGATACAAATCTGCTGAAATTCTAATAGTGAAGATAAATCTCTGTTTTTTTAATCCAGCTGTTCAATTTTTTTGAGATCCGCAGAAAAATTAACTGCTTTGAGATTCGTGCATGAAAAAAATTAGATGGCTGAATTCAGAAAAATCATGAATTTCAAAGTTACTGTTCACTCACAGAGAATTTCAGCAAATTCTATTCCCCACATATCGACCACATCCATATATTTTTCTAAGATTATTATAGTCGGGTACTAATGAAGAAGAGAGTTCAAATATCTTACATTTTTTTTGTGTCTTCGTCATGTCTTAATTATAAACGTTAATAACTTAAAATTTTAAAACTCAAATATCAAAATTTATTTTCTTTACGTGCATATAAAAAATTCATCACTTTTCGGTTTTGTTTATATATGAATAAATAAGTTGAAGAATCAACGCTCAGAATTTATCCGTATCAATGTATTTTTGCAAGCTCTTAATACCGATCAAAACAAAGTCGATTGTCGTAATTTTTTTATATGTGCATAGAGAGAATGATATAGATCAAATCTAACGGTTTTATTTCAATATTTGAGTATTAAATTTTAAGTTATTAACGTTTAAACAATCGAAACATGTTGGAAGTAAAAAATAGGGATAATATTTCATATACCCTCCAAAAACTCTTAAATTTCTTATTTACCCTCAAAGACTTTAATTTATTCTATTTAACCTCTAACTCTTAGGAATCTTTCTTATTTGCCCTTTGAATTATTTGCACTAAAATCAGACGCTTAACAATTTGTTATTCCGACTATGCCCCTTAGCCTCTAATGATGTTTCTTTCCAAATTTTAACAATTTACTCTAGCACTGTCCATCAGTCCATCCTCGTTTTATCCTCTTTCAACTGCTAATATCAAAAGGGCTTCCCACTATTCTCACCCTCTGCTTTCCAATTCTTCATTGAATTCTTCCAAAGCAAGCTGCAGGGACAAAACTAACAATGCTCATTATCTCCAAAAGACATTTGAAGATACTCGTTGTTCTTAATTCACATGAGTCCCTGATGGATTATTGGTTGCTTATGTTTAATTGGATTTGATTAAAGGCCTACACTTGACCGATTAAGGTTCAAATTGAACTTTTTGCTTAATTTAGGTTACATCGTGTGATAGGTACCAAACAGTAGTCACATGATTGAACTTTTTGCTAATTAATTCATTAATTTTTCCTTTTTGTTTGGTTTTCTAATCCTGCTTTCAAGAGTTTGATACCTTAAAATGGTTTGTTGTTACATAACAATTTCAGAAATTTGGGTAATGGCCAGGGAACCATAGATCGTGGGAATTGAATCTGGTACTGGTATTGTTTCGGTACAAAGACCAAGTTAATATTCTCAATGCTGACGTCGTTGGGTTTAATATATTTGGGCTTTAGAAAGTTCAATCTCAGTTAAAACAAAAACAGGGAAAGCAAATCTTTCGCAATAGATAATAGGCAAGGAAATAGCTGAAGGTCCATTCTCAGTGAAAACAAAAAAGGTTCTTCGTTCACCTACCCGGTCGAGTTTGTTTTACACCATACTGTAGAGAGCAATAAAAAATTTACCGGAAAACAAGCTTGCAAGAGCACAGGAGGATGAGAAAAGAGAGAAGGCAAGGCGCACACAGAGAAACAAGAGGCAAAGATGAAAAATAGGAGAGCGCGAAGAAAACAAGAAGCGAAGATGAAAACAAGGAAATAGATCGTCTTCTAAAAGAAGGGTACTTTTGTCTTTTATTATTTTAATCATAGATATAACTATGATTAATTTCATAATTATTGTGTATGGGTAAAAAAGAAAGACTTGTAAGAGTTTGTGTCCAAATTAGATATAATTAACTGTATGGGGGTATAT
Source organism: Carex myosuroides (assembly GCA_028015225.1). NCBI lineage: Eukaryota > Viridiplantae > Streptophyta > Magnoliopsida > Poales > Cyperaceae > Carex > Carex myosuroides. The sequence goes on from CM051476.1 coordinate 9,017,948, forward strand.
AGGAAATTAGAGAAGTCTCTAAGGGTAAACGAAAAATTAACCCTATAAAATAAAGACATTTGAACCCTCCTCATTAATGAATGATCATAAACTACGTCCTTTCTATTTTTGTATGAAATAAATATACCAAAACAAGAAAGTTCTTTTTCTTAATATGAAAAGGTAACCTCTCAAATTAAGAAACTAAGAAACAACTAAATTAGAAATGCATTTTTCTAATATCTTTTAATATTTTATACGGTTGTAAAAAATATATATTTTATACAATAACTTAAAGGGTAATTATATCTTCCCCCATCTATCCATCCCCTATTTCATCCTCCAACTAACTAACTACTTTTTCTAACTATAATTCAAAATTCTAACTACCTAATGGCCCTACAAATTAATTACTCAATTTTCTCTATTTATTTCTTTTCTCTTTCTCCCTCCCTCTCCCACCTCTCCCACTTCTCCCTCTCCACCTCCGCCTCCACCTCCGCCCGCCTCTCCCACCTCTCCCTCTTGGCCTCCCTCTCCCACCTCCACCTCCGTCTCCCACCTCCCACCTCTTCCTCCTCTCTCTCCCACCTCCGCCTCCGCCGGAGTAGATCCATCACTGTCGACCGCCGGGTCAGATCCGCCTCCACCGGGTCAGATCCAAGTTATTTGCAAAGAACAAAGCTTCATTAATGGTGAATTAGAATAGTGCGTACTAAGTACATATGGATGAATACTTAATGTTTTAGAGATGAATACTTCAACGTTTATGGATGAATACTTAATATCTTAGGCGTAAATACTTTAACTTATATGTATGAATACTTGATATCTTATGGATGAATACTTTTTATTTGTTTGGTATGCACATATGTTTGTAATACTCTCGGTACATTAACTATTTACACTTACACGATGAGGATGAATACTTGCTTAATGCGGGATGAATACTTGCATGACGATGTGTGAATACTTGTGCAACGGACAACTCGAAAGTATGTCATCATGGATCTCATTTGAAAGAGAAAATTGTGTAGAAGACATTCGTGGTTTTAGATTTGCAAAATTCCTCACAGATCGTTAGAAATATTGGTTAGATTGAACGGAGAAAAAAAAACCCATCTCTAAAAACGTGTAATACTCTTGGTACATTAACTATTTACACTTACACGATGAGGATGAATACTTGCTTAATGTGGGATGAATACTTGCATGACGAGGTGTGAATACTTGTGCAGCGGCAACTCGAAAGTATGTCATCATGGATCTCATTTGAAAGAGAAAATTGTGTAGAAGACATTCGTGGTTTTAGATTTGCAAAATTCCTCACAGATCGTCAGAAATATTGGTTAGATTAAACGGAGAAAAAAAAATCCATCTCTAAAAACGTGTAAAAGATGAGTGATTGATGTGTCCAAATATTGCTTCTATTGCAAAGATGAATACATTTATATAGATGGATGAATGCTAGTTGTGTTACAGATGAATATTTTTTTTGCAAATTTCTAAAATAAGCTGAAGATAGTTAGAAGTCTCCCACTTAATTAATGCGCTGACGGTTATGCGGTCCCCCACTTAATTAATGCTCTGACAGTTGTGCGATCCCCACACATGTTGTTTGTCCCCTACTTTCTTGTTGTAATATATCCAAATATGTTTCTATTGCAAATGTGAATACCTTTATATAGATGGATGAATACTAGTTGTGCTACATATGAATACTTCTGCAAATTCCTAAAATACACTGACAATTATAAATTCTAACTAACTAACTACCTTAATTAATACAACTGACGGGGGATGAAACGGGGGATTGTTCACAGGGGAAAGCTAGGCAGACCCTAACTTAAATTAATTCCGAGAACTAGTATTTAGTTTAATGACAAAGGGCAACACCCTCTGTGTGAAAGGTTATGGATTCGAAATTTGGATAAGAAGTCATTTATAGATAATGAAATGAAAGTTTGCAGGCAATAGCCATCTTTCTATTAAAAGAAAGAATACTCTATTTTCAAAAATCGGTGTTTGTAACAGTAAATCTTAGTAGATTTATCATGTATTATTTATAAGAAAATTAATAAATATTATATTTTTGAATAACAAATTGTTATTGATAATTTATATTCGGGTAAATTTCACTGGAGGTCACTAAACTTTGTCCTTTGTCACGAATTGGTCACTCCACTTTGATTTGTCCCTCCATAGCCACTGAATTTTTAATTTGTTCCAATCAAGTCACCCTATAATTTTTTTCATCCAAAATATTAACGGAATATAAATTTTCCGTTAGTATTTTGGACGGAATGAGCATATTCCGTAAAAATTTTGGATGGAATGAGCATATTCCGTTATATTTTGGACGGAATGAAAATATTTCGTTAATATTGGATGAAAAAGTTATAGAGTGACTTAATTAGGACAAATTAAAAGTTCAATGACTATGAAAAAACAAATCAAAATTGAGTAACTAATTTGTAACAAAAAATAAAATTTAGTAACCTCCAACTAAATTTACCCTTTATATTCTGTAATTGAGACCTGGGAGCTGACCAGAGCTGTGGTAACATGGTAATACGATACCCACTCGCCAGCCGACCATATTTATTGTTCATCTAAAAAGTTTCCTGTATAGTTATATTATTCTTTTTGTTTTTGTTTCTGACAACTGACTGATTGTTTTTTTTTAACAACTGACTGTTATTCTCGCCGAAATTTTTATCAATCGAAAATAAATTAAAAAAATATCGGTAAAGGGTATGATTTTGACTGAATTTTGAAATATAGATAGAACGGGTTAGTTTATACCGTCTCACAGAACGGGTCATTTTAACCCGTCCCACTAACCCTCCCCGTTTAGCTTAACCACTGCTAATTAAATTAACCGAACTAGAAAAAACTAGAAACGGTATACTCATTCCTGTCCGACTGAAAAAAAAAACCACAGACGGTATAGATCGTCCCGTTCAAGGAGCAAAAAAAAAAATTCACGGACGGGCTAATCTGTCCCGTCCGAGACCTAGCAAAATCATTCCCCACGCGACCTTCTCTCTATTATATCTCCGTAGCCTTACGCTTTGTGCCTCACCGACAGAACAAGAAAACCCCAAAACCGCACGCCTTCTCTCTTCACCGACCCCAATCTCACAACAGTTGCAGTTAGAACTGAAGTTAAAAAAAAAACACTATAACTGAATATTATAGTTCATAACATCCAACTATAGTGGTTTTTTTTTAAGATCATTAGCGATCAGATTAATTAGATATTATGGTTTATAACATCCAACTACAGTACCTGAATATTATAAACCATAATATTTTTCTTATTTTCCGAAATTTCACGGAAACGTAACCATTATTAATATTTTCTTTTTATAAGCACAAACCTGGTTTGTGCGCCGTTTGCACGCAGATGCAGGGGATTCAGAGACTTGCGACTTTTTGATACCTGAAAATAAAGTTGAAAGTAGAAAGGCCAATATAATATGCCAGATCTCATTTTGAACAGGGTGACTTATTTTATCTTAGCCCCATTATCCATATCTCGGTAGCAGGAGATGTTCCCGTCGTTAATTAATTAATCAAGTAGTGAAAGGCTGAAAGCTTCTGAATATAACTTTTTCGTACGTGGCTTTCTGTAAAAAATATTCAAATTATATAAAACTAATCTATTGGAGTCGTGACGAATTCCTTCAATTTCTTTGCAATGAGGCCATGTCAAATCCGGATTGAAAACATTCACACTTTATCATATTCGTGCCTAATAGCATGTGAGGACGCCAAAATAAACAGATGTAAGAAATGTCACGACATTAATAATAAAGATTTCTGACCTGTGCATTAGGGGTGTCAATGGATACGAAACGGGTAGATTGGAAGTATTTTTATACTCATATCTATTAAGAATTGATTTTACCTATATTCTATATGTACCTATACTATTAAGTGTAAAATAAACTCTACCCGTTAAAATAGTGGGTTTTATCCTACTCTAATTTTACACATAGTGAGTTTTTCCTACTCTATTCATTCCCATTAAATTAGTGGGTAACAAAACTGTAACGGATGAATAACGAATAATATTAATAATCTATTCCATCAAATAAATTCAAAAATCTCAGCCTCAAGTATTTTACAAATTCTATTTTATTCATACAAAGATTACTTACGATATTCGAAGGAGGAAGTCAAATTTTGAAGAGGCTTGAAGGAGGAAGCTACAGGCCTACAACCACGCAATACTCAAAATTGGTTCAAGAGGAAGGAGGAAGATGATTGAATTAAAAAGCCAGGTTGACAACAGAGAGAAAATTGAAGAGGAAATGAGAGCCAAATTACGCATATTATTTCCATTTTCACGATTGAGGAACAAGACAGCAACGACGAAGAAGGAAGAAAATTTTATTATCAGGTTCAACATGGATACATCGATGGAAAAAAAAAGAATTGAATATATATTTATATATCTATATATAATTTTATTTTATATGATTATCTGTTACTACGAAATAACATTTATCCGTACCCATACATTTTTAGTTAATGAAAAAAAATTCTTACTCATATCCATACTCAATAAGCTAACGGAAAAAAAAAATCTTATCCATACCCGCCTTATCGAATACGGTATGGATAGAGTAAACAGTTAAAAGGGTGTCATTGACACCCCTATTGTGCATAGGGTATTATAAAATGATAATATTATAAAATTCATAAGAAAGTTATATAGTAATTGACATTCATAATAAATAATTAGTATAAAAATTTGAGAGATTTTTTTTAAATAAAAGTTTAGATTGGATGATAAAGATTAGGAAATCCGTATGTGTATTTGTTTTTGAGGGACTATAAATTATTCTTCTTTGCATCCCCATAATAATTTATTTCGAAATAATTATATGAATATGAATTTGAATTCCGAGCAAATAGCCAAATACCCATTATGAATATGAATATGAATTTGTTTTTAAGGGACTATAAATTATTCTTCTTTGCATCCCCATAATAATTTATTTCGAAATAATTATATGAATATGAATTCCGAGCAAATATCTCATATTCTCATTGATTTTGTGCTTCAATCATGTTCTACATTTTTATTTTCCTTTTTAAAGTTTAAATAGTCGATCTGAATCTTTCAACATAACCTCATATTAAATGTGCTTGAGACCAAATTTATATATATATTTTTTGAAATTCTTTTACTATATTTTTAGATAGGTACAAAATCACCAATTTTCAGAAGATTCTAGACCATCCAAAAATGATAATTTTGTATCTAAAGTTAGTAAAAAATTCTAAAAAATATAAAATTTGATCTCTAAGTACATTTTAACATGGATATCGTGTACACTTCAGATCAATTGTTAAAATTTTATAAATAAAAATAAAAATGTAAAATATAATTGAAACACAAAACCCACAAAACATTTTAGCCCTGCTCACTTTTTATTTGGAGAATTGCAGACCTTGTGCGGGAACGTCATTTACCAGGGATCAGTGACATCGACCGGACAAACAAAAACAATATGATGTCCCACCCTTTAAAAATTCTAGCCATTAATGAGGGGTTGGGACGAATACAGTCCAGGCCAGCCATGAGTCATGTCATCCTTTTAATTAGAAAGTTCTGTAAAAAAATGCTAAAATAATGCAAAACACCTGTACGGACCATGACAGATCTGACTAGATCAGATTTAGAAATAAATTAATAATAAATAGGAATTTTCTTCTGATCAATAGACTATTCAGATGTTTGATTGGATTAGAATATTTATAATAGAAAATTCAAACCTTTTATTTTATTAGAATAAATTATTTCTTAAAATTTAGTTATTTTAATAAGACAAACTATAACTGTTCTTGATTTAACTGTTCTTAATTTGATTATTCTAGGTATTTTTATTTTGCAACCAACATATCTAAAGAGTCGTATCTTTGACTTAAAGGACTGGCAATTTTGTGCCTCAGCTTGCGCGAAAGTTAAGGATTTGTTTGGTCCCTTTTTTTATTTCAGTCAACTGGACTTGGGGCTTATTAATGGTCAGTTGAGGGTGTATTTTGTAAAAATGCATATGTACTATTTTATATCGTTTGAGACCGAAAGTGAGCTTCTCTTATTGGATCTGAAGCTTGCTCAAGATTCTTGTTTTACGTCCACTCCAGTAGAAGAGAGTACTGGAAGAAAACAGAAGAGTGCAAATAAATGCTGAATTTTATAATAAAAGACTGCTTTAGGTTAAACAATTCCCAAATGATTATTCATTTTACTTCAGAAAAGTTCCGCTTCAGATTTTTCAGCCAGTAGAAGTGTAGAACTCACTACTTTTAATTAATAACATGCAAAAAAAAGAATGCTAACTATATATATAACTTAAAATTTGTATAAGATTCATATTTGTTAGAATAATTTCTACATGATTCACACTTCATTTTATATAAAATATATTATTGAACGATCTAAAGATGAAATTTCCCAACAATTATTAATAGGCCTCTATTGATTATATGGGCAACGATCGATAATGATCATCTATGCATTACGTTGATGATCCAGCGCTCTCATTTACTAGGGATGGCAATGGGAAATTATGACGCTCATAATCTAGAATTTGCATCCTCTGAGATATCTCAAATTTTGAGTTTATATGTAAAAAAAATCGGGTCGTTCAAATTCTCTTTGAACGAATCTCAAAACATTAAAACAACAATACTACTGTGTGCATTTTGAATAGACATTGAATTAAATATGATTCGGCTTTAGATAAACTGAAATATTCTGTATACAGACTCCATATTATGATCGTTTGTAAACCAGAGAAGCTGCTCGCTTTCTAAATTGGTTTATGGTCGGATTTTCGATTAGTTTTTCAATTTAATTTATAGTGATCGGATTATGACAATTGTAATATAACTAACTATTATTATTGAAAAACCAATCTAACCCATACTTTAAACATAATTTAGAACTTTAAATATTACTCTACTAAAAACAGGTATATAAAGTAATTAATAAAGAACTCTAAAATAAACTAATTCATGCATATCATTATTGATATAATTGAATACAACAAAGTCCAGCTAACGATTATAAGATTGTTCATGCCACCACATTATTGATATGCTTAATAAAATACGAGTAAATAATCCAAACCATATTGAACATAAATAAATTTGACGATGCTCAGGCCAATTCTGATCGATCATCTCGTGATCTGTACTACGTATGGTACATGACTACTACAAAGGTCAAATCTTAAATAGCACTAATACCGAGATTAAAATTGAATTTACAAAATTAGTATAAGATTTAAGGTAGTCATTGAACACGCCCTGAAATGAGCATAGGGATACCTTTTTATGGAACTGAATCTCCTGTTGTGGAGAGGAAAATCCTGCCAATATAATCTATCCGTCCATCTATTAATGATTTGAATAGTCATAATTGAAATAATAGACCGATGGATTCTGTTGGCTAGATTATTCTGAGCAGGAGGTTTTCTATAATGATTTTAACTTTCGCACACCATTAAATTAACGGTTCTATACATTCCCTGTGCACTTGTACAGCGCATTATACTTTGGAAATGAACTGATTCCAAAAAATAATATTGATAGAGTAACATTTCAAATTCGCATCCAAAAGTGCCATTTTTCTTCACACCTCATAGCGCATTGGCAAGAATTCGTATCCTCCCCATTAACTCAAAAAAGAATCTTATCCTCTGCATTAACTCAAAAGATTTTGAGTTAATGTATCTAGATCATCTGATTCACTTTAAGATTCGTGTGAACTAAATTTACACTAGTATTAAAGGACCCCTAAATTATATATTGTAGCCGAATTGGCTCCATTTAAAATCAGACGGCCCAGATAAAAGATACTCTTTTGAGTTAATGCAGACAATGCGGACTCCATTGGCAAATAGAGCTGAGAGGAGACGAATCAAAAAACAAAACAAGAAATCCTAGAGCCCAAATACGATCAAGCAACACAACATCAAAACACAGTCCATAATCATACATCAAACAAATAGTCGAATCTAACATAAGAGACCCAACTACAGAACAAATTGCACAGAAAACTTATGAGAAACAGTCTTTGCAGTGGCAAAACATGACGAATTAGCAAATATTAGTAAACTAAAGGTAACAATACAGTTAATTTCAGAAAGGTATCAAGACAATTCAAAAACAGCCTCATACTGTCATACATCGAAAATTAACATCATCAATTCCAGTACTTCAATATCATTCCAGCACTTCAACATCCAAATTAGCATTTATCAATTAATTTTAATCCATGTTTAGTACACACCAAGTTCATATAAATCAAATTAAGAACTTCACCCAAAATCAAAACATTAGTTCCAAACTCTCCTCCACTTTTGCTTTAAATGAACTCAAATTCGAAGCAGCCTTAAAAGATAAAATAAAGATCGTTTGTTTCAAGATGAATTAACTTTTAGTTCACTCATTGGAAAATGAATTTCCAAACTCTCCTCCACCTTCGAAGCTTGCTGGAAATTCAATAACATATCAATCTATTAATGGGAACAAAATAATTCAATTTTAAAATACAAGTATAATTAAAAGTATTTGAAATCTAAAACTTACTTGTAATGTTTGCAATTCAGCCCCTGTGCTTGCTCTTATCCAATCACCCCCACAAACTAGAATCTCAATCATATCATTTGTAAGGGAGCTTTGGTAATCATCCAATACACGGCCACAAGCACTAAAGCTCGATTCAGGCGTGACCTTTGAGATTGGAATGCAAAGAATATCTCGTGCTAGTTTGCTTAAAATAGGGTACCTAACAGCATTCCTCTTCCACCATTCCAGTACATCAAAGGGGGTATGTCTATCCGGAAAAACCGAGTCTTCTAGATAATTATCAAGATCTGAATTGGATTTGACCTCCTTCCAAATGGACTCCATGTATAGCCTAAACTTAGATTTCCCACCATGAGAATTGACGACAGCAACAGCAGAGCTCGAAGAACCTGAACTTGACCAAGTAAGATAAAAACCAGCACTAGTGCAAACAAAATAATTCAATTTTTAAAATAAAATGAGAAATGAAAGTATTCAAATACATAGATTACCTTCTACGGTAGAGGCCCCATACTCCTTTGCATATAATTCATAAAGAACTCATAATTTTTCCAACACATCTGCAACACGAGTCTCAACCTCGGAACTAGGATATAGCCTCTTATAACAAAACTCAATCAAAAGCATCTTGAACCTTGGATCAAGAATGGAAGCCACTGTCATTAACACGTCAATTTCTCCCCAATACTTCTCAAACTTCTCATACATAGCCATACTCATCTCTCTAGTGAAACCATCCACAACATTATAGGCATCACAAACTCTTCTTTTACGTTAAATAACACAAATAAAAACAGATTTGAGGTGGGATAAGATGTGCTCGAAAATATATCTGTGGCCTCACTAAAAACCTCAAGCAATTTGCAAACCTTTTCAGCCTTTTCCCATTCAATCTCATCTGGAAGCCATTCAAAATTGGAATCGCTTACGCATACCCGTTAAAGACCTTTATGAAATGAAGTGCCGAGTCAAGCATGTGATATGTTGAGTTCCACCTCGCTTTGACATCCATGCACAAAGACCGTTGAGTGGGTATACCTAATTGAATGGCTATCTCCTCAAACTTTAAAAGATGAGCTGGTGCTTGTTTTAGATATTTCAACCCTTCCCTGATGTAAGCACAACATCTAATTTGAAAAAAAAAAAAAAAAATCCTTGGAAATGCAACTTATCCCGTGCCTCAAAACTCAACATTAAAATGTCTGCTGCCTTATCATTATTAAATGCATTGTCAAAAGTAATAGTTCCAATTTTATTTTCGATGCCCCACTTCATGAGTGACTCCACAATAGCATCAGAAATGACCTCACCGCTATGTGGTGGTGAAACCTCGTTAAAACTAATGATTCGCTTTTGCAAAGTCCATTCATCATCTATGTAATGTGCTGTTAAACACATGTAATCAATGGTTTGATTTGAAGTCCAATAATCACATGTAAGAGAGATCCTACCAATATTTGTAAAAATCTGTTTAATCTTCTCCTTTTCATTTTCAAACACTTTAGTGCACTCCATATGTTACTACCATTACAATGGGGGCTACAACCCATATGCCTGGGATCGGAACTAGTTCTGATGGTTCATGTTCAGGTTCTTCTGATGGCAGCAGTCATCTTTTGCTATTTCTATAATTGCAGGGACTTTTATGAATATTTCCTTTTAGTTGTCAGTTTGTATTTTGAGTAAGACTCATGTTACTATTTTGGGTCTGTTTAGTTATATACATATCTGTTTAGGTATTTGGCTGTAATACCTATGTAGGTGATTTTCTATTTTATATGTACATGTGTGGTACCAGAATGGTGGTACCTAAATTGAATGCTTTGTATGAATTCTTGTTAAATTGGGTTTCACCCACTTCTTTCCCAAAAAAAAAACACTTTAGTGCACTCCTTTTTAATAGTGTTTATGTCCACTTTTTGGTAAAGAGGATTGACGTGTTCATTAGGATATTAAACCATTTGTAATCTACAAACATGAAAGGCAACTCATGAACTAAGATCATCTTAGCAAGCATCTCTCTATTCTTCATATGGTCAGTCACCACCTCATTTTCACTCTCACTTTCACCCGCACTTTCACCCTCACTTTCACAAATAGGTATAAAACCTGAAGTGCTACCTTTTGCTCTTTTGATTCTAGAACAGTTGTTGATGTGGTGCCTCAGTGTCGATACGGTATCACCTTTCACAACCTTATACTTTGTTTCACAAAATGTGCACTCAACTATTTCCAACCCATTAACAATGTGCACTGTGAAGTATTGCCAAACCTCATCAAACTTTCTTTTCCGAGAAGTCGCATCTGCACTAGAACTAGGAGCATCTTCACTTTCATCTGAAACTTCAACTGCATGAAGTGCATCATTTTCCGTGTCATTGGTCGCAGTTGTACCTTTTGATGATGGATGCGACATTCTTCCAAAAGAGAAAAAAACATGAAAATAAAAACCAATGAGGAAGGATCATGTGATAAACAAAGGCAAACTCATTTTTCGTTCATTCAATCAAACTTCAGGCAAAGGGGGCAGAAAAGGCACAAAGGGCTCAACCAGTCAGATCAGAATTTATAGAAGTAGAAATTAAACTAATCAAAATCTAGCAATATATATTTGCAGATATTAGAAAATTACAGCTCCAGTTCTGATATAAAGTAGAAATACAGTAGATATAACTAGCAATTAGAACACAAAATCTATCTATTTTTTCTTTCTCAAGCTTAGGATTATGATAATGAAAAAGAAAAATGAACATATGCACCTTAATTGTTGTGGCTGGGATTATGGTGCGACTGTAGGAGAGTGAGCACAACACGGATATTGTGTAGAAAATTGCCTCAAATAATCTGCATTGCATACTTCAACTTTAACTAAGGAAAATAATCTACTGGATGTATATTTTATATGTAAGTATGTAACCCAACGAATTAATTTTGAGGTAATTATGCAAGAAAAAAATTACAAGATTTGTCAGGACACTACTATACTAACCAGATAGTTGGCATCGGAGGAGATCAACTAGATAGAGGATACTAGCGGGTGAGAGAGAGCCAGAGAGAAGGGGGTGTCGGGTGAGAGAGGCTATTTCTTGTTAGCAGATGCTAGGTTCAGCCTTCAGGGTTAAGCAGTCCCGATTTTTACTTGGTAGATCAAAAACCGCATGCCCCCTTTGGTCCTTTCTCCTCCAAATTCGTAATAGGTAAAATAGAAATTTTCAATACAGGGAAAGGGTGCTTCAATGTAAAATCGCGGATTCTCATGTCTTAGGTTGAGGAATCATATTAGCTAAGGTAACAGAATATTTCCTTTTAGATCCGACCGTTCGATCAGAATTACACGAATATTAAAGAAGTCTGCAGATTTTACTTCTGACCGGATTGATTCGGATTATGATCGAACGGTCAGGATGTAAAAAGAAATGTTATGTTACTTCAGAGGATATGGACTCTGGGTTGAGGGGATTTCGAATTTATTTCCATTTTCTTCTCAAGATATGAAATTTTTTACCGTCAGTTGAGATAGATATGGAACAAGATTTTAGATCGAATAATAATACGCAGGTTGGATCGGGTTAAACGAACTGTTTGTATGCTTATATGTTTCTTCATATTCCTCGTAGGGTTTGATCTATCTTGATAAATGTGCCAATTGAACAAGATTAAGTGGAATTTTATTGCACATAGGCTGTAAGCATAAAAAAATTTTGCTTACGAGAATACAAGCCAATTGAAATCTACCCCTGATCTGTGGTAATTTTGGTGTTTGTGTTTCTTGTATTCTGACCTCTGTTCTAAGCTGAAACCGGGGCTGGTCTGCGCTCACTCCGGCATGAGAAAAAGGCACGGGTAAATTTTAGAGCTTATTACAAAATTAATAATACTTATTTATGTAACCGTACATAATAATACTTATTACACAAATTAATATTACCTGTTACTCCGAGAAACAATTAATATTTCTCCGGTGAGAATTATAAGCCTGCAAGTTTAGTACTTGTTTGTATTTAATTTAAATTTAGTTTGACTTGGTTTTATTAGATTTTTCACCCGCTCAAGTTCAAAATTATTTTGATTGACTCTTCGAATTCGACTTTAAATAACTCGGTATTAACTACTTTTTATTTAATTTAGAGTATCTAATCGTCGTTATAACATAAAATGTTCACTCCTGAAATACACATGTAATTGTTTTATAAATGTTATTACAACAACGTATTGATAATTAAATAAGAGTGAGGCTATGGTAATATGCATATTACGGATCGATCTGTACTATGAATCCATATTACTATTTGCAAAGTACAAACAATCGATCCGAACTGTCAAACATGACCTTCGTATGAAAGTATACTTAGAGATCAAATTTTACATCAGTTAGAATTTTTTATTATTTTTTTAGATAGATAAAAAAAATCGGTGTTTTCGGATTGTTTATAATTTTTAAATAAGTGATTTTTATTTATTTAAAAAAAATTGGCATGCAAGTACATTTTTGTATGGAGATCATGTTAAGCGTTCAGATTGACTGTTTGAATTTTGAAAACGAAGATATAAAATCATAAAATAAATGTTATATAGAAAGAATGACTATTGGTTATTTTAAATGTTAGTTGTTTGAAGATAATATGATTACAAAGTTAAAAATAATTAATAACTGAGTTTGTGCAGAACTCAAGCTGGGTTCGAACTCGAATTAACCTGAGCTAAAACTCAATAAATTAATTAATTTCCAGCTCAAATTTGATTAGCTGGCTTCGATCCATTTGCAACAGTGCAGTTGTTTATCATATGTCAGCTCTGAAGCTTGAGGGCCCTTTATTAATTAGAAAGGGCACAAATCCAGAGAAGCTCAACAAGAACAGCATATTGGGTCTGATGACTCTTATCTATCGATAGTCGGTACAAGGATCCCCATAATTATTTTGGGCTCGTGGGCCAAACGATAGAGCCTCGTAACTACTTTTTACTTGGGGCTGGTTCGTTTTCAACCGAGAGCGTGGGAAATGGGAATTCATATCAGACGATGTAACCGAATTTTTTTAATTTAAATCCGGGAGTAGAACTTGGGATGTTCTTAATCTCACCAAATATTTTTGTGAGTTTAACTAAAAAATTTATTAGATTAGTTTTAAATGATACATTCAAACTGTTAAAATCGATCTACTTCATGAGTAATACGTTTATATGTCAAATTTATAAATTTATAAATTCATTTAGTATGAAGTAATGACAATTATTTTTTTGCGCTCAAATCTCATTATTATTTTCTCACGTTACAGGTTGCAGGACGTGGTCATCTTTTTTTCTTTTCTTTTTTAAATTGAGCATTAATCTTTGGGTAAATTTCGTTGAAAGTCACTAAACTTTGTCGTTTGCTATGAATTGATCACTCAAGTTTGATTTGTTCCAATCAAGTCACTGAACTTTTCATTTGTCCCAATTAAATCACTCTATAACTTTCCATCCAAAATACTAATGGAATATGTCCATTCCGTCCAAAATATTAACGGAATATGTTCATTCACTACAACAAAATGGGGCTTCAGCGACCGGCATCAGCGACCGGTAGGGTCGCCGGTCGCTGAAGACCCTGAAAACAAAATTAAAAATAAAAAAGTTAAAAATTTCGGCGACCAACCCTTCTGCGACCGGCGCATGTAGCCTTCAGCGACCGATTTGGCCCGGTCGCTGATGGGTACCCTAAATCTCGCCAAAGTCTTTCTTCTTCTCTCTCTGTCCCGCGTTTAATTTTTTTTAGGTTTAGCAAAAATAAAAAAAATCGGTAACCGCCTTTCTTCTTCTCTCTCTTTTTTTTCTCTCCGCTCTCACTAGATCTCTCTATGTTTCCTCCGCTACCCCCTTTTCTCTCTGTCTCTCTCTTTTCCCGCTCATGTGTTGAGCACAAATCTCCTTCTCTCTTCTTCACGTCTATCTCTGTCTTGGTGTCTACCGAAACCCTAGGGTTTTCGGTTTGCCTTTTTCTTGCGGTTGGTGACTTTGTTGTGTGGTGCTTGCTGTGGCGCTTGCTGATTTGACTTAGACGGCCGTGAGGCGAAGGAATCACTTTGGTACCGGCCGATTACCACCCCTCTGTGCGATTCTGTTCTCTCTCGGGTAAATGCTCAAAACCCCATTTTTATTTAATGCCTTGCTCGGGTTGTTGATTTTCCCGGCCGGTCGTTGTAGTTGCTTGTTTTGCTGGATTTTTGGTTGTTTGCGGTGCCAGTACCGGCCTTGAAGCGATTTTTCGTGTTGGCTGTGCTACCTTTCCTTTTCTTTCTTGTTTCTGGTCTTGGCCGGTGATCTCGGTGCCTTGGGCCTTTGTTGGTTTTACTGGTGCGCTGCCTCCCTTGTCTCTGTCATTTGCTGATTTTACTGGCACCGTATCAGTATTAGTACGGTGAGTTGCGGGTTTCTGTTATGTGGCTTGTCCTTACTGGCGCACCGTATCAGTATTCTTGTTGTTCAGTTGAATAGTTACAATTAACATAGATATTTTAGCATAAAATGGGTTAAATGAAGATCAATATCACTCTTTTATGAAACTGATACCATTCCAGAACCTATGTAAAAGACAAAATTGAGATCTATCAGAAAAGTTTGGAAGTTTCTGTCCTAGAAAAAATGTGACAGAATTATCCAGACTTGACATCTCCTCTCCTCAAGTTTTGATAGTCAAGCTAGGATTAGGGGTGCTCATCGGTTCAGTTAAAACCGAAATAAAATAGGTAAACCAAAGTTTACTTCGATTTTCAAAAATAGAATCGAACCGACCAAAGTAAACATAGCAACCGATTAAAACCGAACCAAAGTAAATTTCGGTTTGTTCGGTTAAACCGAACAAATCATTGTTTAGTTGAGATTGTTATAAAACAAGGCATTTACAGCTCACAAGTTGAGATTAATACACTGTAAATAATAAATTCAGCATTTACAGCTCACAAGTTGAGATTAATACATTGTATCACTATACCACCCATGTACCACACTGTAAAGATTAAATTCACAAGTTGAAACCACCCATGTACCACACTGTAAAGATTAATACCCATGTACCACTGTAAAGATTAAATTCACTGTAAAGATTAATACCCATGTTAAAGAAATCGGTCGGTTCGGTTATTACGGTTTTTAGATATTATAAACCGAACCATATTAAAGAAACCGATTTATATCAAAAATTGAACCGAACCGGACCAATTAAACCGAAAAAACCGAACCGTTTGAACCAAACTATTTCGGTTCGGTAAAAAACCAAATAAACCGTCCCCGATGAACACCCCTAGCTAGAATGATTACATATAGAAATATTCGTTAAAATATTCATCAGGAAAATCGTATCCAAATATGAACTTAAAGGAACATTTGATCAATTGGTGAACCTTCCATTTCAAAATTTATTGTAATCCCCATAGTATTTTTACATTCTCTATATATTCCATTGCTCTTTTGATATGATTATATGAAGGAAGCAGCAATTCAACTATTTAAGTTGATGGAAGTGGATTTTCATCCTATCTATTTCAAAATTTTCAAATTTTTAATCATGTGTGAGATTCAATTTCTAAATATTAGCATTTATATCATTTTTCTTTTAATCTGTTTTTTTCTCTTAATTTTACTATTAGGCTGTTCAACTATGGTGTTGGAGTTCATCTAGTACAAAAGCCGGAAGATGTACCACTTCCAGATGCTGATCCAAACCGTCTTGACCCCATGGATAACCACATATCTTTTCAGGTACAGAAAGGATTCTAATTTTGTGTATGTTTCGAGTAGATTATGAAAATCAATGAAACAATATGCTGTTAATTCTCCAAAGAAGTTAATTAACATCCTCTGATAGGATTCTCTGTTAATACTTAATACTGCATAAATTGTATCAAAAGAGCAATGGATTTGAAAAATAAATATTCTAAACTATTGTTTGTTGGATGATTGACTAAATAGTATCCAAATATGAACTTAAAGGAACAAATATGAACTTAATGGTAATTAGAACTCAAGAAACTGTAAAGATTATGTTTGACATAATTTATATTTCTTTCATGCCGGGAACTTATGATGTCATGGATCTGTATTTATAATGCATTGGTTTTAATTGTATGATTTTTTTACTAAGGAACTTAATTTTTTGTTATATTCTCACAGAGAAGGAGGATGATGACTGCAATCTGATATAGATTTGTGTAGTTTAGATGTTATTTAGTACTTACATTTGATGTTTGGTACTGTACAATGACTCATGTAGTTTAAATGTTTTGTTTAGATGTTATTTGAGATTTGTTTGGTATATATGTTTGATTTTTGGTATGTTTGTTATGTTATTTGGTACTTGTATGTTTGATATCTGTTGTGTTTGATATTTGGTGTGTTTGATATTTGGTGTGTTTGATATTTGGTATGTTTGATGTTTGGTATGTTGTATGTTGGTACGTGTCGTATCAATTATTAAATAGTGCAAATTTAAATAATAATAAAAATTCCAAAAACCTGACAGAAGACTTTCTGCGACCGGTTTTAAGTATCAGCGACCGTTATATTTGGTCGCAGATATCTTTTGCTGACGTCAGAAAAAAACAACAACGACAAAAAAAAGTGGTCGCAAAAAGAGTATCAGCGACCGGGTGACGTCATTCAGCGACTGGTGACGTCATCAGAAGAGTATCAGCGACAAGGCTTACAGCGACCAGGGTTTCAGCGACCGGGGTTTCAGCTACCGGTTTTGGCTTTCTGCGACCGGATCAAGTATCAGCGATCGGCGCCAATACTATCAGCGACCGGAATACCGGTCGCTGATAGTCCTTTTTGCTGTAGTGATTCCATCCATAATACTAACGACATAAGCATATTCCGTTCAAAATACTAACAAAATGAGAATATTTTGTTAGCATTTTGAACGGAAAAGTTATAGAATAACTTGATTGGGATAAATGAAAAGTTCAGTAACTTAATTGGGACATATCAAACTTAAATGACAAATTTGTGACAAAAGACAAAATTTAGTGACCTCCAACCAAATTTACCCATTAATCTTTATATTTTTTCTTTTACAAATTTATTTTACAATGTCAGAAACTGTAAATTATGTTTGTCATTACAACTTTACTTTTTACATTTTATTTTTATCTTTTATTAATTTTATTATATGTTAGTTACTATTTTTTACTTTTTTTTTCTTTTTTTATTTACACGGGTGAAAACAGTAAAAAATGACTTGAAGGAATGGAATGTACTCAAAGAGTTTGTTTCGAACAGGAGCGCGTGGAATTAGTAATCCACATATCAGAAACATGATGTAGGAAATATTGATTAGGAGCAGTGTTATAGACTTTAGGTCATAGGGTTGTTGATTTGGGATCAAGGACGTCGGGCTTAGGACTTCAACCCCCACAATCTATAATGTAAGCATAATATAGTTAGTATTATTATTAGTAGAGCTTAGGACTTCAACCCCCATATCCATCGAAATTTACTCTAATGACTGACTATTGATAACAATTCTTTTAAAAAATAATACAATTTTTCATAAATATTTTCGAATTAAAATTTATCACATTTAATCTCACGGTCTAATCTAACATTAAAAAATTTCATAATCATTTCATTGCATGTTCATGTGTATGATTTTTTATAAATTAATTTGTGAATTTGTGTTTCCATCAAAGGTTATCCTACATAATACCGGACAGACTTTAGATAGACCGTCCGTTCCTTCTGAAGTTCTGATCAGCATCAGCATAACATTGCGAATTCTATACAATCACTGAAATTGTAGACTAGCCCAGCACCGAAAGCGTGAAGAGGTGACTGTCCTGTATATGATAGAGGAGATAGGTGTAGGTCCGATGCCCATCGGACCTAGTTTGGTTTCGATGGGCAGATCTACCGTAGGATAATGGAGTATTTTGTGCGCACGAAACTTGAAACATACACGCACGGGATTTAAAACATTTCGCACGAATCTAAAAGAACATCGATGGTGATTAAACCCGTCGAACCGAGGTAGGTCCGATGCCCATCGGACCTACTCTCAAGTCATGATAGAGGGGGAGCACTGAGCACATGCCACAATCGGGCTTTTAATTTTGTCAGATCAGGCGTGAAACGGACATGCAGGTGGGATTGTGGGAATGTAAATGGGGAAATGAGGGTTCGAAGGAAACGACGCGCAACGGCCATATTGGCATATTCTCTCTCTCTCTCTCTCTCATAGCCGTGATTTTTATTTTTACCCAAAAAAAACATTTTTAATATAAATAACCACATTTTTAAAAGAATTTTATTTCTACCCAAACAGCAAATAATATTTGCAGTTTGAATTAACAATTCAAACCGCAAGGAATATATGCGGCTTGAATTGTTAATTCAAACCGCAAATAATATATGCGGTTTGAATCGCATTTATAAAAATCGGTTAACCAATCACCATTTCATTTATTATTTTATTAAATGGTAATTTTTCACCGATAACCCTAGAAATTTATTCACCGAAAACCCTAAAGTTATTTTTATTACAAAGAATTATATTATAAAACTTATCAATAATATAAATGGAAATGGTATTTTATAAATGGAAATGATATTTTATGAGGTAGTTTATTTTATATTATTGATAAGTGTTTATAATTTAATTCTTTGTAATAAAAATAACTTTAGGGTTATCGGTGAAAATTACCATTTAATAAAATAATAAATGAAATTTTATATTATTTATAAGTTTTTATAATATAATTCTTTGTAATAAAAATAACTTTAGGGTTATCGGTGAATAAATTTCTAGGGTTATTGGTGAAAAATTACCATTTAATAAAATAATAAATGAAATTTTATATTATTGATAAGTTTTTATAATATAATTCTTTGTAATAAAAATAACTTTAGGGTTATCGGTGAATAAATTTTTAGGGTTATCGGTGAAAAATTACCATTTAATAAAATAATAAATGAAATTTTATATTATTGATAAGTTTTTATAATATAATTCTTTGTAATAAAAATAAATTTAGGGTTATCGGTGAATAAATTTCTAGAGTTATCGGTGAAAAATTACCATTTAATAAAATAATAAATGAAATTTTATATTATTGATAAGTTTTTATAATATAATTCTTTGTAATAAAAATAACTTTAGGGTTATCGGTGAAAAATTACCATTTAATAAAATAATAAATGAAATTTTATATTATTGATAAGTTTTTATAATATAATTCTTTGTAATAAAAATAACTTTAGGGTTATCGGTGAATAAATTTCTAGGTTTATCGGTGAAAAATTACCATTTAATAAAATAATAAATGAAATTTTATATTATTGATAAGTTTTTATAATATAATTCTTTGTAATAAAAATAACTTTAGGGTTATCGGTGAATAAATTTCTAGAATTATCGGTGAAAAATTACCATTTAATAAAATAATAAATGAAATGGTGATTGGTTAACCGATTTTTATAAATTCGATTCAAACCGCATATATTATTTGCGGTTTGAATTCACAATTCAAGCCGCAAATAATATATGCGGTTTGAATTCACAATTCAAACCGCATATATTCCTTGCGGTTTGAATTGTGAATTCAAACCGCAAATATTATTTGCAGTTTGGGTAGAAATAAAATTCTTTTAAAAACGTGATTATTTATATTAAAATATTTTTTTTTTTAGGTAAAAATAAAAATCACGGCTCTGATAGTCCGTCTGATTCTGATCAACCCAATTTTAATACTAGCCAGAGAGGCAGAGACTTCTCCACTACCTACCCTCTTTATTGTCTCTTCGGGTTCGATTCAATTCAAGTATTCAACGGTCTCTCCTCCGTATTCCATGTCGAATGGTCGGAATTCGGATCCAGTGAAGTAACTCAATTTTTGGGTTTTAAATCGGAACCGTCCGATTCGGATCCGAGACCATCCATTTCGAAGTGGAGTGCACACATTCCGACGACAGATTCGAAGTCCGAGACAATCTCGAGCGATAGAATCGAATTGGACGGTCCCGATCGAAAATCCAAAAGTTGGATTACTTTAGAGGATCCGGACCCGAATGGTGGTATCGACAGAGCCAACGCCTCCTTAGTGGCATCTTAAATCAGACGGTCTGATTTGCTCCCCGGTCTTCACCTACAATCTTGGAATTAGTAGTTGTGTACTTGGGGCGAGATGGCCGCATTCCGTACAGTGCAAAAAGATTATTTTTTATTGTTTGTTTATTAAGAAGGTTTTTTTGTAGGAAATAATTTTATCACTGGATCCTTTTTATTTCTGACTTGTTCATTATTTGAAACGCGAGATGATGAATCTTATATTGTCCAGTATAATGTAAAATTTCATACAAGTTTAAATTTGTACACTATCTGATTGGTGAATTGATCTTTAATTTTCTTTTTATATTGATGTCTAATTTTTAATATAATTTAAGAATAAAATATCATGAATACTGTAAAATTGATTTTCATTCTTAACATGAAAATTTATATAATTGATCTTATTTATATTTGATCGTTGTAGTTTAAAAATCAGATTTAAAAATCAGACTCTGCTCTATAGCTTAAAATTCACAATAATTGTTAGCACGGTAGCACACTCCTCTTTCATAAATTAAACATTATCAGCCAAATAATGCATTCTTTTCATGAACTAGCTAATAATATATAAAAAAATTGTATGAAAGAGACTTACTAGGTAAATTGTATGAAAGTGACTTACTAGGTTTGTCTTATTATCTTACATAAGTTTATTATTTTTCTACTGTCACTGAAATACGTGGCACATTTAAACACGTACGGATCTGACAAAATGAAATTAAAAGTAACACGTACAACCAAATTGGACATTAAAATATAACGCTTCAAATTAAGTTGCTTCGGCACTCGGCAGCTTCCTAATCCTAGCCAATAGCCAGGAATAGTCAAATGCAATTTAATTAAGGCTCTGGGATGCATGCTTTACAATTTTCACACAACAGCTGGCACTATTTATTAGAGTTTAATACAATCAATTTCTACTTCAGGTGGCATTTGATCGGATGGCCCAGATTAGGTCCCCACAACTGTTTCTACAGAAGTAGAATTGTTGTTGTATCATTTGCAGGGAAAAGATTGATGTACGTAAAATCAGCTTTTTATACCATATGCTATAATTTTATTTGGAGGTATAAAATATGCCTTTTAAAATGAGCCTTTTAATATAATAAATATACTTAATAAGAAGATGTTCCGCATTAAAATTAAAAGCAACAAAGCATGCACATCCACAAAAGCTTATTAAAAGGTGAATCACAAAAAATAAAAAATCAACTCAAGGCAGTATCTGAGCTACACCACAGCCCCAAAAAATGTTGCTAATTCCATATTAAATAACCAAATTTTCATCAGCGCCAATTTATAATCCTGGCTTTAATTATATTATACATGACCCCAGCCGGGATTAGCTATTGCATACTATGTATCAGAATAACATTATCAAATACCAACAACAATAACATTGATAAAAGGGATTAACAACTGTATCTATATGATATCCGGTTAATTTTTAGAGAAATATAGAGAGATTAATTAATAGCAGATCATAACCATATAATCACTTACCAGGCTGTATATGTCTACTTAATCCATCTAACGGCCTTAGAAAAGGCAACGACAAAAAAAAAAAGGAATCAATAAATAAACCCTAATAAAAAAAGGCAAAGCAAATTAAAGGTAATTAACAAAGAGTTAAACCGACACTTTCCATTCAAATCCCTCTCAAGTCTTAACTAACAGAAGCACTCGAAAACTGGCCTAGACCGGTAATACCTGTTGCCCTTCGGCAAGACGACAAGTCTGGCCCACTTTCTGGCACCACTGCGGCGTCGGAGTGTTGACCAGACAAGGCAAGGAAGCCGTCGGAGGCGGGTCCAGACAAGGCGACGGTTCTGCACAAGCGACCGGCCCAGGCGCTTGGAGAAGGTGCGTGGGGCAGGAGAGGGGGCCGAGAACTGGTACGATTTTAGAAAGAGTTGCCGGCGTTCAACTTGCTGCTCCCACTGTGCCATTTTCTCGGCATGCCAGAGCATCATCGAGCCGCCTTTTGTTGAAATTGCTTCTCCGGTTGAAAATGGATCCATGTGAATGTGAAAGTGTTGTTTCTTTTTTAGGGGAAGGGGAAGAGGAAAAGGTGTGAAGAGAAAGAGAAGAATGTGAAATGTTTGATGAGAGAGTGATTTGGTGTGGGAGGGGGAAATTAATAGAGTTATGTGAGGTAATTAATAAGTATTTTTTTTTTCTCCTCAAGTGAGTTAACGACCGTCCGTTTCCTCACCACCTTTTTTTGCAGTTATCAAAAGTTGTGAGAATTTTGCATGTTTGCCCGTTGAAGACTTGTATCTTTCAAAAAGCTTTTGTTGGGGGTTTTGGTTGTCTAATTTGCAACTGGGATACAATCAAACTTATAATTTTTCTTTTGTAACTGCTTCGCCTCATAACAAAATTAATTAAAAAATATATATTTTACATTTAAATGCATCACCTATAAAATAGATGGATTTTATATTTAACAAATATATTGTTTAAAATCAATTCGATAAATTTTGAAATTATGTTCATAAAAATATTTTATAACTTTAAGAACACTCTAGTTCTACTCGACTTTCTGATGTGATTCAAATAATTAGAGAAGCTATCAAATGATACGGAGGAAAAAAAATATGATTATTTTATATGGATGTACTAAAAAGTGTATTAAATATGCAGGCGTGTCAACATTTTCTATTGGATTATTATTATTATTTTTTATTTTTTTCTGAGCAGGTTGGACCTGATCTGAAAAGTCAAAGATTAACCGATCTGCACTTAACTTGTAGAGTCGCTCCGTTTTAGTGAAAAAAAGAATAATTTAAATATATTAATTGTTGAACATTAACTCAAAATAATTTCATTTTAAATTAGATTATTTAAAATGAAATTATTTTGAGTTAATGTTCAACAATTAATATATTTATTTTTAATCTAAAAAAACTCAAAATAATTTCCATAATAATTAAAAGTTACTGAGATCAAAATATTCATTTTTCCAATGATTTAATTTTTAAATTTCTAAAAAAATGAATAAATGCTCTCGCTCTAGGGGTGAAAACGGTATAGATAATATCTGATCCGTATTCGAAAAATTAAATGTGGATATCTGATATCCGAATATCCGTGTGAATATGAATACTGATTTGGTTTTACATTTCAATTATTTGTATAGATATATATCATATATTTTAATATATATATATATATATATAGAGATGAGCTATGCTGAGCTATAGAGTAAAAAGGATTTTTACTCTATGTTTTTGGTCCGTTGAATCTGCTTTAAAAACCGCACGGATCACATCTCAGATCAGCTGTGTTTGTCGCTAAAATTTTGGTCCAGTTCACTGGAGGCGTCCATTATCACTACCATCTCTCTCCTCCGACCCCTACGCGAAACAAAAAAAATCCAAAGAAAACCTAAATAGCTGATCTCTCTCTCTCCAACGCCTCCTCCCTCCGACCCTGTCTCCGCCGAGTGTTGCACTCTCCTCTGTCGTACTTAGCGCCTCCTTTCTCCAGCGCCTCCAGCCGCTCTCTCCTTCTCGCCATATCCACCGCTCTCTCCTCTCCCGCGCTGACCCCCTGCGCGGATCCTCCTATCTGGAACTGAAATCAAGAAATTCCTCTACTGGTATCAATTCAATTTATTTGGTTGGTTTTGATTAAGCCTGGATTTTGGTATATGATTGTTTTACCAGTTCAATGTGTAATCAGTTAGAAACCTGGCCTTTACTACATTGATCAACACCAAACACCGGCCTTCACTACATTGTGCCTTTTTGTGGTTAATTAAGGAATTATAGAAAGATAATTTATGTAGTGAATCCGTGTAGTGATTTTTTTGCAAATGAATGTAAGATTCTCTAGTATAGCTGTTTGGAGTAATTAACTTTGCAAGTTTGTTGGTGAATCCGTGTGGTAATTTAATGCATTAAACATATCTTTTGCAAGTTTGTTGGTGATTATTGAAGTTCGAAGATGGAACTGTTAACAGATGGATATGTAAATTCTTGGTTTTATTAGAAGGTTAAGTATTACTCTAATCATTGATAATGAGTACTAATCAGATGGTTTTATTGTCCAGAGATTGTATCTTCTCCTGCTTCAAATAGGATGGCAATGGCTTCTTCGAAGAGGAGTTGAAGTTCACGCTGATTTAGGATGGTATGAGTAGTGATTTTAGTGATTCATATTGAAATTAGAAATTTGCATTGATATGAGAAATGTATGTATAGTCAGGACTTGGTTGTTATTTTTTTTAACTAGATATGAGAAACAGTAAAGTACGTATGTATAGCGAATAGTACAGTAAAGTACATATGAGAATGCAAATGTATCGACATACTTCAATTATAGCAATTTGTTAGTAAATTTCAGCAATTGTTATATGAACTACATACTTGAAATTAGCAATCATTTAGTTAAATTTTGCAAATTTTTGTGTAGGTAACATGAGCACCTCCATTAGTTGTTCTCATGCTTCGAAAGTTTGAATGCAGAAATATCGACTCCTCTTTGCAAGAGATGTCAAAGCAAGAGTGTTGTGCTAAACCATATACCAAGAAGAACTATGGAACATAATTTTATAGCAGTCCAAAAGGAAGTTGTAATGCATTTTATAGTTGTATTTTGATTTTTAATTTTGTTTAAATGACATGTGATGCAATGGCTTGTGATGTAATGATATTTTTTTATGTTTGCTTTAAGTCTTCCATGAGGTGTAATTATCAATTTAAACTCAGAAGTTTGTAAACTAAGACACAGTTTGTAAACTGATGTTGGAAAGATTTGGAAATTAAAGGTTCAACCACGGATGGTCTTTGCATGGCTGATGGTGCTTAACAGAATCTCTACGATCGACAATCTCCAAGAGAGAGGATACCAACTGGTAAATAGGTGTGCACTATGCAAAATGAATGCTGAAACGGTTCAACATCTTTTCTCACAATGTGCATACACAATGCAAGTATACAGGAGAATAAATCAAATAGAAGAGACCAATATTCCAGTGGGGCATGCAAATGCATTCAGGCATTGCTCCAGACAATCTTCTTGGTAACTCATACTAACTGGGCAATGAGAAGAGAAGCGCCTAAGCAAGGCAACTCATACTTGCTGAAATTCACTTCATTGGCCAGACCAAACTGAGATTAACATGCAGTGAGGACCAATTACAACTAAAACGTGCAACTGAATTTCTGAATTTAACTTTGTTTAGCCAAATTTAATAACACATATTTATAAAATAAAAATGGAGTGCTTAAATTCCACAACAGTATTCAGTGTTTTGAACTCTTCATTAAGCTCCTAAGGCTATAGAAGATACACACAATTAACATAATAGAAAAAACTAAAAACAACATTTTACATGAAGTAGTCGTGCACAAAAACTTTACATGCTATATATTCCATAACTAGCACAAAAACTTTACAAAAGAGAGTCTAAAAAAGATTCTTCATCATGCTATATCAAGTAGTCGTGCACAAAAACTAGCACAAAAACTTTACATGCTATATCAGGTTACCGTATCAGGTTACTCTAACAACACTACTCAGATTCTTCATCATCAACTTCATCATCGTCCCCACTATCCTTTCCAGAACCTTCTTCATTCTGTAAATTATGTGAACATATCGTTAATTAGCAGAAAATATTAAGAAGAACCAAAAATAAACAATACAAGAAAATAATAACCTATGGACAAGTCCTTGAATTATGACCCGCTTTTTTATTGCATCTGCTACAAGTTCTCATCTTTTTCGCCTTCTTTAATCCAGCAGATTGAAACCGTGTAGGCTTCTTCTTCCTACCCTTGCATTGCGCTTGTGGTGGATCAAGATACATGGGCACAGTAAAATCCATCAAATCTGTCCCAATTTTTTCCTTATCAGATCAACATTTGGTACTCCTATCTTGACACTAGGAATCAGATCCATCAACTCCTCATCAGCTCCTACCTTTTGTACTACAGCCAACAGCTTCTCCTTGACACTAGGAATCAGCTCTTTCAAACATCTAAATGCCTCTCGACTTGATGCACCTATCTTGCCAATTTCCATCAAATCTGACTTTGTAGCAGAAAACCTTAGCATTTTCAACTCTGACGAGTTTCCCGGATCCATACTTCTCTCACTAGTAGATCTTTTGACATTTGCATTAGCACCCTTAGTCCATCGTTTCATAACATAATGGTCGGGGAGGTGTCCTATACCAATATGAAGCATGACTTTAATAGCATGCGCGCAAAGAATCCCACTAACCTCAAATCCTTTATAATCACATGAAACCCTATATCCTTCCTTATCTACTTGAAGCTTGTACGACTCGGGTACCCTCCAAATCCCACCTTCTACAAGTTTGATCCTGCATGAGGCCTTACAACCGATCCTTGTTATCCCCTTCTGTTTCATAGGTGTACTAGGTTCTGCCGAGCTTCCTATCGGTGTTTCCATTTTTTTTTTCAACTTTGAAAAGCCTTCTTTATTACATACGTACCTAATGGATGAGACACCATGCTTATTCTTTCCATTACTTGCTATGCGGACACTAAATCCCACACGACATGCATAATTATTGTAGTGTGTGTATGCCTCCTCGGGCGAACAGAATTCCATGCCGATATACGGCTTAATTGCTCCATCTTGTGATGACTCTTCAACTTCTAATGGGTTCATGTAGTAGGTATAAGGATCGGTAATATCAAACTGTACAGCATAAGAAACATTGATCACAATATAATTTTTCTACAATGAAAGTGGAAATTGTATCACAACAAAAGAGTAAAATATTACCTGCAACTGCAATCTGTCACTAATCTCATCTCCATCAACAGGAATTTCATCTTCATTGACACAAGATGACATTTTTATAGAGTTCAATCCCTATTAAAAGAAATAAGACCTTGTTACACTTGTAAAAATCTGGTATAATAATTGCTCTCATGATATCAATTCTATTAGTCTGGTAATTGAAGAATAAAATTTGACCAACTTAATACTTTATAAGTCTATATCAAGTTGCAACAGAGACCTAGAATAAACTTGACCAACTGAAATTTTTATGTGCCTATGTTCTCCAAAAATAAAAAATAATAAAGGTAAGAGCACATCGATACTAAATAATTTTTACTGTTCTCATGGTATAACAATTGTTCTCTTTATACAAGTCAACCCTTCTAATTTTTCTTAGCTCAGCTATGCTTTAGTTGCCCACTGATAACTTAAAACTGGATTCACCTAGACTTGAGTATGGACGAAGGAAAGAGAAGTCTCATGACCAATTGTTATCTCACTTAACTATCATAAATTCTGGTTTTCCACTTAACTATATACTGGTAATTTTCCAAATTAGTGACAATATAGTTCTGGTATGATAACATAGGATACGTAACAAGATACTCCCATCCCTATCTTTTGCTAATTTGTTGCCATTTTATTTGGCACCTATTAACATACCAGCACTTAAAATCCGGAAATTCCTTTAACTTTTCCCAGAATTTATTTCGTTTCAGCCCTCGGAATTTCCATTTTCTGATTTTATGCGTTTCAGCTTTTGCAAAAGACAGAAAAAGGATAATAGGCTTACCTGGAGAGAAGGAGGCAAGAATCCGGTGGAAAGGGTGTAGATCGTAAGCGGGTTCACTTGAATCGCTAGGCGACGGTCAGCTGTTATTGCGTGCGCGAGAGTGCCGACAGAGGAGAGCGCTGAGTGCGAAGGAGGAGAGCGCTGGACGGAGGAGAGCGCTGGAGGAAAGTGGTTGGCAGGCGGGCTGCCGGAGGAGAGGCCTTGGAGAGGCGATTTAGGGGATCCTTTTCTATTTCAATTTGAGGAGTGTAAACCGTAGAGAAGAAAAGAGACTCTCCATTCACTGGACGCAAGTTTCAGCGCTAATTTTTTTTTATCTCAGATGGGATCCGCACGCTTTTTGAAGCGGATCCAACGTCTTAAAAACATAGAGTAAAAATCAGTTTTACTCTATAGCTCAGCATAGCTCATCTATATATATATATATATATATATATATATATATATTATGAAAAATATTATTATTCACCATTATAATTAGTTATAAGATAAATATTTTGAATTTTATTATTTTTCTAAAAAATATTATTTTAATATATATTCGATCCAATTTGTATTCATATCCGACTAATATCCGATCTTATCTGTATACAAAAAAATTAAAAAATAATATATAAATATAATTTTACCACTGTCAGCTCCGTTTTAACCCCGTCTCGCTCCCTCTCTTTCTCGATCCCGATAATTATAACATGATGATGAGTCGCGTAATAATACGGTGATGTGGTTGCACAGTCGTACTGTTGAAGCTTCATTGATTCGCTGAGAATCAACACCTGCTTGAAGTTAACTAATTTTATTCAATTCCAATTATTGAATTATTTCATTTGATTGGTCAATTCTTAGTCAGATAAATGCTTTCCACGTGACCCACAAGTATCTCATATAGCGTTCCCATAAATAACAGAATAACCAATACCAGAGGAAAACAGAGAACCTAGACTCATTGTTGAGATGACTTTCTATTTCTCTTACTAATTAAATACATGCTTGCATTTGGATCCCCCAAAATATCAGTATTTATGCGCTAATGAATTTCTCATGTACGTGTTCTCTGTTGCCAAATAAATTTTGTTTCATCCAAAGTTGTGTGAAATCAAGAGCGTTTTTATGAGCATCAGACTAAATTTTGTCCAATGTAAGATCAAAACTATACGATCCACATCAAGATTTATATAAATAACTTTAAGATTTAACAAATTAAGTGTGAACAAATTTTAATGCGAATTAGACGGCCCTTAACCGGACATCGAACCGCCCTCCCCCACCTATGTTGTGTATTTGCTAGCATAACCGATGCCTGTAGGCGCGATTTTGTTAGCTATGGCACCAAATGCATGTTTTTTGAGTAAATGTTGGAGATCAAGCCACCCAACTATTTAATATTTACAAAAAAAAAAAAATTCATCGAGTTTCAAATCTACGACAGAGCTCTCATACCGAGAGTATAGTTTAGTTTTGCCACTAAATTAAATGCTAGTTCTCGTGTCAAATACATGTTGCTAATTAACTGTTTAAAACAAGTTGTCCATTTCTTTCTAATTGAATACATATTTTAAATAAAATATCAGTATAATCTACATAAACCCCTGCATTTGATGTGGTCTCTTATATTGTTGAGGAATGAAATCCGACTGTAATTTTTTTTGAGAAAAAATAAGAGTCAAGCTCTCATTCGATTGAAGGTAAAGGGTTACATAAGGTTTGTTGAGGAATGAAATCCGAATGTAATTTTGACACCTAAATATAATCT
The DNA here is from genome assembly GCA_028015225.1 of Carex myosuroides. NCBI lineage: Eukaryota > Viridiplantae > Streptophyta > Magnoliopsida > Poales > Cyperaceae > Carex > Carex myosuroides. Next base: position 9,047,930 of record CM051476.1, read on the forward strand.
AAAATTTCATGTTACTCCATAAGAAGTAGTGTTTTTCTTTTTTTTTTGCATGATAGAGATTTACCTTCAAACAAAGCTGGAATCAGACTTTTAAATATATATTAGAAAGTTAATCATATATAATTTTCATGGAGAGAATTGAAAATCAATTTTACAATATCCATAATATATTACTCTAAATTATACAGAAAATTATATATAAATACTAAAAAACTTTGAATTTTTGTTACAATATTTATTCTACTTGAAACCGCCTTACCTTCAAATTAATTTAAAAACTCTTATCACTCGCATACTAATTAAATTTTAATTAGTTTGTTAGTGAAAGGTCATGGATCCACAGATATCAACCATTCATGGTTGACATGATATATGCGCAGTGGCGGAACCAGAAATGATCGGTAGGGGGGGCCTAACTAGTTTCTCTCAGAATATCAATTTTAGTTTCATGTTACACGAGACTAAATTTTATGTTAAATTTCTATTCCGACGTCTAAGTATCAATACACTTTAGTATAATCAATTCACTCATTTAATATTTTTTTAGAATCTGATATGTACAATTATATTGATCATAATCAGTGATTAGTATTAATACACTTAATACAGTTTAATTTTAGTATTACATATTTTATAAAAAAGAAAAAAAAGAACAACATAGATACATTTAATTTCTATTCTCATTTTCATAAAAGTTTCCGTTGCCGAACAGGCCCTCAGAGTGTTATTCGAGGAGTAAATGAGGAGCTTTCATAGAAAACGGTACATATAATTGTAAGAGAAGTATATGGGGAGTGTCATAACTGGTTCACTGAAACATAGATACTGGTAAAGGTCGGTACAGATACTGATACAGGTTGACGCAAAGCAGCTTCTTCAATTTTCAAATCCATTCAGAATTCAGCTGAAGCAGCTTCTTTTTTTCTTATGGAAATTTTACTGCTTTTAATATTATTGTTTTATGTTTATTGTTTTCTCTTTTCTCTTTTAATTTCCCACTGTTCAATAAATTCTTCAATCCATGTAAATCAAAGGATCACAAATCAAAGGACAATAAGATTTGTCAGACAACTCAAGCAGCAATTCGAGTGCCTAAAAAAATTATGTCGTTTTTTTATTCAAAATTCATCTTAGCATCACAAATTAAAGGATGTTTGCTTGGTATTCTCGTATGAGCAAGCCCAGTACCAGTGCAAGCACAGCACAGCCAACAAGCACACAGAACAAAATAGAGAGCGAAGGGAAACAAGGCAGCACCACTAAATCAAGAAAGGCAACACAGCCCCGCAAACAAACAATACCGACCGTCGGTTAATTTATTATCCGAAATCGAGAAAATCAACAACTCGAAATTCGGCCTTTATCAATTCAAGTTCTAGTGTTCTACTGCCTTTGTACGAAATCTCAAGAAATTCAACAAGGCACGAATAAAAATCAGAAAGGGTGTTCATAATTACCCGAATAGCTGTAAACCGCAAGAATGGCACAATCGGCCGTGCGGGCGTGCGGGGTGCCAAAGGCGAAGCGGGGAGGAAGACAAGCGAAGCGGAGAGGAAGACAAGCGAAGCGGGGGTGCGGGCGTGCGGGCGTCCGAGGTGCCAGAGGTGGTGCGGAGAGGAAGAGGGGGTGCGGGCGTGCGGGGTGCCAGAGGCGGTGCGGAGAGGAAGAAAAGGGGGTGCCAATTTTTTTTTTTTATTAAAGGGGTCTGCATTTTTGTTCTGGGCCTAGGGGGTGCCAAGGCCCAGGCTGGCCCAGGCCTTGGTTCCGCCCCTGTATATGCGCATGATGGCTTTAAACTGAGAGATTGTGTATGATTTGGAAATTAAATTCCAATAGTACGGTACCCGTTCTTTTCAATCATGTAGTATTATTTCATCCATTATTTGAAGGAATCACTGTATCTATTTATATTTATTATAAGATTAATTAATTACATAAAGTTATATTGAGCAGTTTATATCATACAGACAACTGTTGCATTATTTCTACTTTAAAATTAATATTGTTTTTTATTTTATTTGAAGTCCTTGTAACTTGTTATACGAATGTAATTTAGTTTAATTTTAGTTTTTCTTGAATTCATTTGTATATATGTCTTAGCATTTGTAAATTGTAATAACGATCTTTACCGGCCTTCGTTTGAAAGTCTTTAATTACAAATTTATTAGGTTATGTAGGAATAAGCATAATATCAGTTTTCACTTTATATTTTCCTAGCCAGAAGTTTCTACATTCTACTATTAATTGGCTTACATTATTGGATAAGATAATTAAACTTTAGATGGTGATGTATAGGACATGGCGCGCGCTATAACTTGACTATTTCGCAGATAGACCCTTTAGCAGATTAGATATTATGTATCGTGTCCAGCTAATTATAACTAGTTTTAAGTTTTCTACGAGACTACGAAGTTAAATTTCTGTTTCATTTATTATGTACTGGTGTTTTGCAAGCACCCATGAAAGTCAATAAAATTATCTATACATTATTATTATTATTATTATTATTATTATTATTATTATTATTATTATTATAAGAGTAGGGTTAAATGTCCCATTGGTTTTGTGCCCCATCATGCCCCAACATTATTATCTCTATTTTCAAAGTCTAAATAATTGATCGGAAACGTTCAACATGATCTTCATACTAAAATGTGCTTGGATAACAAATTTTAGAATTTTTAGAATTATTTTTACTAATTGTTTAGAGATTTACAAAATCACTATTTTTGAATGGTCTATAGTCTTCTAAAAATAGTGATTTTGTATTCTTAAAAAATAACAAAAAAGTTTCAAAATATATAAAATTTTGTATACAAGCACATTTTAATATGAAGATCATATTAAGAGGTTCGGATTGACTGTTTAAACTTTGAAAATAGAGATAACGACGTTGGAGCATAATGGAACACAAAACCAATGAGACATTTTAACCCTACTCTAATAATGATAATAATAATAATAATTTTATTATTATTATTATTATTATTATGATGATCATCATCATCTTTCATTTTTAAAACATTGTATTCTGAACAAAACTATTTTTTTTTTTAATGTTAGATGCTATGCACTTCCAGTTGTGCAATCTCCAATGCTCCATCCCAGCACGGAGTAATCTCTCTTTGAATATGTGTCTAATGTTGGAATATAAATCCACAAAACTCAAAATATGTGTCTTCCAAAATTCAAACACAACCATTTTTTACAATACTGTTTTCCTTTCAAGTAGGCCCACACTATTTGCAATTTAGGTCTAAGAGCCCTCAGCCGAGTGAGGAAAAACTACAATTAATTACTAATTATAATGAATGAGCAAAACTCAGTATTTCAAGGTCAACCAAGCAAACACCTTGCTTAATCAGCAAGTAGGGAGAAAGTAATGAAAAAAATTTAAGGCAAAAAGTACAAGATTGGGTTGATGAGCTGGCCATCTGTCCAAACCAAATACTAACTAATAACTAGAAATTAGCCATCATCGCCGGCTAATAAAGGCTGCTACTTACCCCACCTTTTTTTTTTTTGCCTCATGAGGTGACAGTTTACGTTACTAATTATTTATTGTTGCCGACTTCTTCAGTTACAATAATCTACTATAATTAAATCTCATCATATTTTATAGGCAAGATATGTGGATAATATAGATCATGTCATTTATTTCAAATTTAAACTTTATTACGAAATATTATGAATATTGTTAATATGAAAAATTGTGAAGTAATCCTTCCTTTTTAAAATAGCTTTTCCTTCATATTTCTATAAAGTCCTAATTTTTAAATTTTATATGGCATCACTAATTTACTTGGAAAATTTCAAGTATTTACTTTGAAGTTCAACATTGAATTGGATTCTGTTCCTATATATATCGCCGACATTTTTATTAATATCCAAAGTTTAATACGAATTAATAAATATACCCAGAATCCGGCCCAATATCGATATATACCCAAGCCGGTCATTTTCTGGCCGGCTATGTACCCTCCCTAAGCCGGCCAGAAAATGGCCGGCTATGTACCTTTTTTTTTTCCGTTTTTTAGAGAGAGACACTATGAAGATCAAAGTATTGAAATTTAACACTGAAAATTTGAAATTTTTTGTTTAAATTTTTTGTAACCATATGAAAATTCAATATGAAGGACACGCTTAATTATTACTCTTGTCGGAAACATTGACTGATGATATTAATGTAATGATATTGATGGGACTTGTCTCATAGTGAAAACAAATACCTCAAAAATAACATCAATATCATCACATTGACTGACGACAGTACCTATCTATATTTTTTTTAACCCACATTATTCAACTTCTAGATATTAATAAAAATGTCGGGTATTAGTTCATAGAAAAATTTGCCATAAAACAATATAGCACATATACTCTTATAACTACATGATATACGGCATTCTATAATTTACGACTTACGATTTATAATCGAATTTTTTTTCAAAATAATTTATAACATGATACGTTTCGAAAATAAAATGATAGATAAAGGGTGAATTTTGACTTAATTGCATTATTTTCATATTTTATTTATTTTTACAAAATTTCAGCCTTTTTTTTTGTTAATTACAACCAAGGCGTGATCACATTTTCATATTCGAACTTTTGAAACCCCATATGATGGTTTTCTGACTAAGCTCAAACTTTTGAAACCCTAGATGATGGTTTTTAAACTTTTTATTCAACTTTGGATATTAATAAAAATGTCGGTTTAATCTTGATGAGTTTATTTTTGCTGTTTAACATACTTTTCTGTTTATTTTTTATGTTGTGCTATTATTTTAATGTTGTAATATTTTCCGTTTAGCATTATCATGATAATTTTTTTTATCTGTAAATATAAAAATAGTACTATAAAAGTACACATACACAACAACCGAAATATAGGATAATCCAAATATACCAAACATAAATAGTATATCAAATATAAATAGTACAAAACTAGTAAAAATACAACTAAAAAGGAGAGGGGGAATATCGCTGAGCGGTACTCCGGCGTTCGCCCGGCGCCAGCGCGGCCAGCCTCCGTCTCTCTCGGGCTCATCTGGGGCATCGGCAGACCTCAGTATCTGCTCGGCAGTATCCCATCTGGCATCGCCCGTGGAGACTGTCGGTACTGGCAGAGGTGTAGCGAAGATAGATTCGGCAAACCCAGTCCCAAAGGCAGGCTGAGTATGAGACCCGCTACCACTAGCCTCTCCATCATGCGGCATCTCTGTGCCATATCGGGGCCATGCCGGTGCCGACATGAAACTCTCATCGAACTCATGGAGACTGCACGAGAGGGACTCGTACTCAGAAGTATCGGTCTCCGCAGGTGGTGGCATCTCTGCTGGACCCTGCAATCATACACATAAATTATTAAATTTGATCTGAATGAAGAAATTTATTAAAACCTGACAGATACTGCAATATGACATACATATGGCTGCACCGGACGTCCATGCTCGTCGTACCATGCCGTCCACCCAATGTCGGACAATACCCAACGATGGTAGTCCCACTCTGGATGTGAATCGGGGGAAGATGGCATATCATCTAACAGAACCGGGCTCGGATCGGGCTCCTGCGGATTTATCTCACGCCAGTTGATGTTCTCTCTGGCGTCTCGCAGCATATCGATGATCTTTCCACCGTGCCCGGCACCTCAACCACATTCGCATTCTTCTTGAGGGTGCAGTACCCAAGCCGTCTCCGGCATCCTCAACCACATTTACCATGTCAGATCAAACCTTGATGTATTACTAAGTTAGATCAAACCTTGTGGTTGTAGGTGCTTTACCTGGTGAGCCCATCCACGACCGTTGGGATGGTAACCATCATCCGTTTTGATCCTGTCGCGGAGATGGGCACCGTAATCACCCTGCAGATAGACACTCGCCATGCAGACCTACGTGTACCATACATCGTGTCTCAACTGGGGATCTCCCTGGGTCTGCTGAAGCAGCACTGGCTTGTGATAGAAGTCTGTATACTGAGTATCCTGGGCCGTCCTGTAGTATGGATCGAAATGGGTGCTCCAGTCCTTATCCAGTCGCCCTCGGTGGGTAACGCTGTAAAGAAGACGTTAGTTGCAATAAAAAACTATCAAGTAATATGATTTATTTAATAAATACAATAGACTACGACTTACCGGTGTAGGTCTCTGTGCGTGTAACTCGGCAAAGATGGGTCAATGGGAATCAACGCCGCTCGTCCAAACTGGCGGAGCACCCGATCTGGGTAGTGGTGCTCCACTATCCAGAAATGTATGAGTGGACCTCGATAGAACCACATCTCCCGCTCGTGCTCGTCAGTCACACTGCCCGGCAAGAGGAACTCCTCGTACAACTGATCGTACGGCGTCCACTCAACAAGAGGCTCAGGCAAACTCTGAAGCTCTGACCGGACTGGCCTGATCCCAACGGTAGCACCGTGGGCCCGATCCTGGTAGTGGTGGAAACCGTACCACTTCTTGGCGTATGTCGGGCAGTGAAACACATCTGGCTCTCCCCAATCCGGCACCTCATTGGGGATAGGACGGCCCACCGGTAGCCGTGACCACGACCAGTGCTGAAGCAGGAGTACCGGCCCGTACATCTGCTTCGCCGTTGGCTTCATTTTCAAGAACATTACACGTCAGTGTATTTTGATGGATTGATTGATTAAATAATTTATTATAAAATAAGAGTTGGTGACTTACCTCACTACTACGACACAGGTGGTAGTACAGATGCGCCAGGACAGCTCTACCCCAGTTGTACGACGACGGCCGCTCAATGTCCATCAGCAACGAGAGATACATCATCGGCATCTGATCACCGCTGGAATCAGGAAACATGACAGAACCAAAAAGGTCCATCGCGTAGCCCCGTGTATATCTGCAATACAAAACATATAAAAATTCTAATAGAATCATCGTATTATAAATTAATTAGTAGATATTAATAAAAATTTACCTCTCAATCTCCTGCTCGGTGGAATCTGCCGAGAGACCCGCGATGAAGTGCTGCCGTAACCTCGTCATCCGCAAATGGAACTTCGACCTCCCATGTTCCCCAATGATATAGGAAGGATCAGCTCCCAATAACTCATCGACATAACCTGCGAATCTGGTGCTGTCAGAGACGCCGCCGACGGGTGTGCCACGGATAGACAAACCCCAGAGAGCACTCACATCCTGGAGAGTCACTGTCATCTCTCCGAATGGCATGTGAAACGTGTGCGTCTCGGGACGCCATCGCTCCACCAGTCCAGCGATGAGAGATGCATTGATGATGCTCTTCTCTGTCCGCACGATGTCCACAACCTGGTAGAGACCCAGGTTGACGAGGTACGACTCCATCACCTCGTAGTACCTCATGTGAACGCACCTCAACTTCACATCTAGAAGATCCGTGTCCTACGTTGAAAAATGTAATCCGCATGGTGACAACATAATAAAATTTAAATCCAACAAAATTTAATGAAAATATAAGAAAAGGAACGTAACTCACGAGAAGCCGGTGAGACTCGGTGCTCGCTGTGGGGAATCCACAGGAGAGGACTGATGTGCTCCGTGCTGCTAGTACTGATCGGCTCGTCCACTGCTGGACGCTGGGTAGGCCGTGCTCTAGGCATCCTGATATCTAAAATAACCTAAATTCGGTGAAATTACGCTTGATCAGCATAATTATGGTAAAAAAGGCCAAAATACCCTAAAAATTGGTTATCTGTGCTAATTACACTAAATTACGCTTAATTAGTATAATTAGGGTAAAAAGACCAAAATACCCTAAAAATTGGTCAAACGTGCTAATTTCGGTAAAATTACGCTTAATCAGTATAACTATGGTAAAAAAGACCAAAATACCCTAAATATTGGTCAAACGTGCTAATTTCGGTAAAATTACGCTTAATAAGCATGACTATGGTAAAAAAGGCCAAAATACCCTAAATATTGGTTATCGGTGCTAATTACACTAATTGCGCTTAATTAGTCTAATTATGGTAAAAAAGACCAAAATATCCTAAATATTGGTCAAACGTGCTAATTTCGGTAAAATTACGCTTAATCAGCATAATTATGGTAAAAAAGGCCAAAATACCCTAAATATTGGTCAATTGTGCTAATTAAACTAAATATTAGTTAACTTAGCTAATTACACTAAATTACAACAACATAATTTAAATTATAACACCTAAAACTTAAATCCTAAACTCTAAAATAAATAAATTAAAAATTAAATTAGATAAAAAAAAAATTTACCTCAAAGAAGAAGAGAGAATTCGGAATTTGATTGGGATGAGAGAATTGTGAGAGGAGAGAGAGAAAAAAAGGGTATATATAGGGGTTAATGCGGGAAAAAAAAAAAAAGGTACATAGCCGGCCATTTTCTGGCCGGCTTAGGGAGGGTACATAGCCGGCCAGAAAATGGCCGGCTTGGGTATATATCGATATTGGGCCGGATTCTAGGTATATTTATTAATTCGTATTAAACTTTGGATATTAATAAAAATGTCGGCATATATCGTATCAATCAGCAAAAGTTTAATTCGTAATTATCTCATTGTATCTCATTTCAATTGAAATGAATTGAATTCGTCCTCCATGTATATGTTTATTTGTATAACAATAAGGAACTTTCTTTGGCAATGCCATTAAACGGATATGCTTGCCTGTCATGGAAAACTTAGGTGAAATATAGATAATCTGTCCAAACTGCTACTTTTATGAAAATTATTTGAATTGAAATTAATTCAGATACTGCTGTTCAAAGCGAGGAAGAAAACGAGCCTACTATAATATACAAGCTACACACAAATTATTTAACCACCCCAGACCCCAGTAAATCCACCAAACTCTCGTTTTCACAAAGAAAAAACAAACCATGCATGGCAAAATGTCAAAAGCGTTCTGTCAGCAAAAGATGGAGCCTAATTACGATTACATATTTAGTTGTTACCACTTGCGTAAACCACAGGCGCTATCTTATATGGTGATGACTTCTGCCTACAACAATGCTCCATTAATTTATCAGAGTATTTTAAAATTAATTTAATTAAAACCAGGCTTTTAGGGACACGAATGATCACATCCCACTATTCAAAATATGATCAACGAACCAGGATTACATAGATAAACGTGTCGGAAACTACAGCGGGTTTTAAAATTAGTTTACTTTAACCATAAAATAAAAAATAAAAAAAAAAGAACAAAGCTGGAGAAAATAAATGTATAATAGCCAAAATATATAAGATTAATGCAATTGTTTTTTTGCTGAATGCAGAAAGCATTGATCGTAAAAATTGTTTTTTTTGCAATTGTTTTAATAAGGTCTGTTAGGCCGCTTAAGTCAACCTCGATTTTTATCGAATATCGAGTGCTGAGATTTGTCGGGAATCGAACAATAAATAAATCCAATACACGCGTAAACGAGCAGACCAGAAGAACTTGGGTACATCAGAAATTGTTTTATGAGACAGTTTGAGGCTTTCTGATTCGCATTCTAAGCCTGGGTTAGATTTGGGCTAAAATAAATAAATCCAAGCATCCAACTCCAGTACTCCATATTTGAATACTGGGCCTTGGGCCTTGAGTCCAATTTCGTTACTTTACTAGCTTTTCTAGGAATAATTTCAAGAATACCCCTAAAAAGTCTCTCTCTTTTGTTGGCTCCTATCGATTTGTACAAATCAAATATGGTAAGTTTCAATCGAATCTTGACCGTTGAGACAAGATACAGTTATATATCTGCCCATTCAGAAATTGTCTATTTATTAAATGCTTTTTCAAGGTCTAAAACGCAACAATAACAAATAAATATCTTACCTCAAATTCCCATCCTTAAACCCTTCCCAAAGCCCTATCCGACGATGTGTGCCTTCGCTTGTCCATTCATTTCTCTATAAATTCCCTTATCCCTCCCTCCTACTTCTCTCTGTCCCCTCTCTAGCTCAACCATGGCATCCCTCCTAGGCACCTCCTCCCTCTTTCTATCCCCTTCAATAGAGCTTACGGGGACCAAATTATCCCTCAAGCCTCAATTGCTCCCGTTCAGGCCACAGCTGCGTTCTCTCGTGCCGCTAGCTGTCGTTTCGCCGAATTCTGTGAACTCGCTGCTCAGCGATGAGGCGTTCAAGGGCCTCGGCGACTTCTCTAAGTCGAGTCTAGGAGAGGATGAAGAGGTTTTCAGCGGAGATGAGTACGAATCTGAAATGGACATGGAGGATTTCGCCAACGGAGAGTTAGTGGGAGGCGAAGGGGAGCTCTCCATCACTAAACTCGGGTTACCTGAAGAGCTAGTTAAAAGCTTGGAGAAGCGAGGCATTACAAGTCTCTTTCCTATTCAGGTCCATAATATGTTATTTTCTTTGTGTTCAACCTAGAATTTTAACTACTACCAGTGTGTATGGACAGGTAGTGGGTGATTTTTTTAAATTTATATATGATGCTCAAGTCTCAAGTCTCAATTTATGTACAAATTTAGAAGGAAAATAAAACATCAAGCAATTCTTTGTAAACTTTATTTCAAGTAACCAAACAAAAGTGGCTGTATTTTCCTTTATTATCTTTTCTATTTTGAACACTTGCAGAGAGCTGTGCTGGTTCCTGCTCTAGAAGGTCGTGACATAATTGCACGTGCCAAGACTGGTACAGGGAAAACACTTGCTTTTGGAATCCCTATTATTAAGCGACTCATGGAAGAAGATGGAGCTCTTACCGGAAGGTAGGACTATGTTGGTATTTGGTATTGAGGCTCTTTTGCAAATTCTACCTAATTGCTTAACATGTAACCAAATAAGTCTTTCGACTTTGCATTTAGATGTGAGCTATTGGACTTACAACATTTTCGGCTGTCATACTACGATTGCAAGGCCATATTCTATCAAATTGGGTTCAATTTGAATTAATCTGGTGATAGGTCTAAAGTTTAGTTGAACAAGCTATAGCCATTTTCCACTTTTCTAGGTGCAAGTTGGTCAAGTATTTGGTCTGCATATTGTCACTGGTTCAAGTGCTCCAACTAGAAAAAAAAAAAAAACATTGGTGCTATATGAAAATTGCAGTTCTTGAAGATCGATACCAGCTGTTTGGTATCTGATCTTTTGTAACTCAATGGTTTCATTTAATGAAATCGATGAGGCTAGACCTCACCATTATATAAAAAAAATGAAAATTGCAGTTAAGCATGATTTGTAATTTGTCATTATTTTCCTAACTTATGGTTCTTTTCTTTCTGATTTAGACGGTCAAGTCACCGGCTCCCACGGGTTTTAGTTCTTGCACCAACACGAGAACTAGCAAAACAAGTTGAGAAAGAAATCAAAGAATCGGCACCATACCTCAACACTGTCTGTGTGTATGGTGGTGTCTCGTACCAACTACAGCAAAAGGCCTTATCTCGTGGTGTGGATGTAGTTGTCGGCACGCCAGGTCGGCTGATTGATTTGATCAAAAGTGATACTCTTAGGTTGGATGAAGTCAACTTTTTGGTGTTAGATGAGGCTGATCAAATGCTGGCTGTTGGGTTTGAAGAGGATGTAGAGGTGATATTGGATAATGTACCTGCTGTGAGGCAGAGCATGCTTTTCTCTGCTACTATGCCAGGATGGATTAAGAAGCTGACGAGAAAATACTTGAATAACCCTTTGACAATTGATTTGGTACTACTCTGTCATCTTTTTTTGTTTTGGTATTTTAATTTTGCAGCTTATTTCTATACTTTTTCATGGCGCCCTTCTTTTGCACACATCGTCATATGTGGTTGGTTTCAACCTTTTTGAATTTAGCAGTTTATACTGATTCAATTGCAGTAGAATATAAGAAGAAAGAAATAAATAGAATTATATATTATTTTTTTTGTACTTACTCTTTAGGTTGGCGAACAAGAAGAGAAGCTTGCTGAGGGAATAAAACTATATGCACTCCCAATTACACCTACAACAAAACGTACTGTTCTGAGTGACTTAATAACGGTATGTTCATTCCTTGACAAGCATCTTTTATCTAATCAAAACATCTGTTACTGTGTCAATGTTTATTTTAAAAGTCTTTCCAAAAGATTGCACAGACACAGAGAAATATCTCAAGTTCTCTTTTTAGTTTAAAGATGCTCTGTTTCCCACTCAATTTCCAAAAGCTAAGTTTTATCTAGGACAGTGTCTGGCAGTTTTAGAAACTTTTTTTCTTTTTTGCTTATCTTTAGGTGCATGCAAAGGGAGGAAAGACAATAGTGTTTACCCAAACAAAGAGGGATGCCGACGAGGTATCGATGGCGTTGACAAATAGTATTGCGGCAGAGGCACTCCATGGTGACATTTCGCAGCATCAGAGAGAGAGAACTCTGAATGGTTTCCGCCAAGGGAAGTTCACCGTGCTTGTTGCAACTGATGTCGCATCAAGAGGTCTCGACATACCCAATGTTGACTTGGTTTGTCTCCCAATCCCTTTGTAGTCTTTTGATATGTTTATAGATTTGAGTGTTCAATATGAAGAAACTTTAAACCTCCATCTAATATATTTGATTGGAAATCTCAATGCAATACAGTCATAACTAGGGGGCAAACAGATCAGATTTGGACGGACAGTACCTAACCGTATCCATACATGTTATTATTTTTCAGATACAAATATGGATACAGATATTTTTTTATGCGGATATGAATTGGATTTTATACAATTACAAATATCAATTGGATACTATATTAAATCAAAGAAACTCTACTAATAAAAGACAGCTATACACGCACCTAGTTGATTAAAATTTATGCTCTGGAAGAAAAAATAATAATTTATTTTTCTACAAAAAATGCTTCGATTCAGTGCCTGTACCTTACACATTGGGCTCATATAATGAATGGAAGTATAGTCAATTTCATTTAGATAAATTCAGCAGAAAACAAATGGGCTTAAAGTTTGTTAATTCAATCTAGAAAACAAATGTTGCCTAATCGGCTTTGGTAGCTGGATCATGGCACGTTGCGTATCATAGGAACAAGGAAAGAAATCATATTTCATGGATCTACTGATGGATTTTCATGAATCTGGAAATTTTGGATGCGGATAGTTATTTGTATCCATATATTTATTCGTTTTCAAATTAGAAGCCGTATCCATATCCATATCCGTTGGAATGATATTCATATTCATATCCTAAAATATCTGTAATCCACTAAATTTTGGATTCAAATCGTGATACAGTTGGATAATATCAGATCCGTTTGCGCCCCTAGTGGTAATTATCAAGAAAAAATTACAATATTTTAGAAATGCAGCAGCCATAGCTTCTGCAAACATCTCTTTTAGGGTGTTTGGTGGGATTTTGGTTCCTCTTGTGATTTTTTTGTTTGGTTAATTCTATGTGCCTTTTCATCTTGTTTATTGTGGCCTGCACTATACTGAGAATGAATTGCTAGATGTACTTTTATACCAGTTCAAACATGTACTAGTCATGTCTAGTTTTGAAACATACTGCTACTAAATGTAAAGACTTTCCATTTTGCAACCAATTCTGAGAAAATGATTTTCTATTTCCCTTTACATTCACAAATGGAGCCATTGTATGTTCATATTTGTTGAACTTCATACCTGAAAGAAGAATCACAAAGATCATAACTCCCACTTCAATGCAGATTATTCACTATGAACTTCCAAACGACCCTGAGACATTTGTGCATCGGTCAGGCCGCACTGGCCGTGCCGGGAAAGCTGGGACCGCCATTTTGATGTTTACAAACAACCAGAGACGCACTGTCAAGTCACTTGAGCGGGATGTTGGTTGCAAGTTTGAGTTCATTACCCCGCCTGGGATTGAGGAGATCTTGGAGTCATCTGCAGAGCATGTGGCTGCCACACTCCGTGGGGTCCACCCGCAGTCAATTGAGTACTTCCTTCCTGCAGCAGAGAAATTGGCTGCTGAGCTTGGCAGTAATGCCCTGGCAGCTGCCTTGGCACAAATGAGTGGCTTCAGTCAACCACCTTCTTCACGGTCTCTAATCAGTCATGAGCAGGTAATATTATATTTTACTTTTGGAAATGTGCAAATGCTACCTTCTCTCCAGGAATTGCATGAAAAATCTCCCTTTGACCATTTTCTAGGGGCTCAATTAATTTGGAAATTTTAGAAACAAATTGTGTTACTGTCACTCGGTGCTCTTCACACCTTTAGTACATGCATCACAAAAATTATTTAGTGTATGAAAGAAGAAGATGGTCCTGACAAGAATTGATGGGCTTTCCTGTTTTCTCTTGTTTTCAGTAACCCGTTGAGGATGCTAAATTTAATTTAAATGTTTTATCAGAGCATCATTTTGACATCAATCACACTATTGATCTGGTTAGTTAATGTTTGTTAAAGACCCAAACTAACATAAGGACTTCATTGTCTTAATTTCTTACAAGAGTTATCTTTTTACTAATATTCAAATTTTTGGGGCTAAGTTTCTTGGATATTTAGGGATTTTGCAAGTTGTTTCTTATTTCAATACTTGAAACTATGCTGACTCCAATTGCGAAGTATAAATATTAGTGGTTATTAACTAGTAGTTATTATGATAAAAAAAGTCGGAAGAAACCTCTTGTGTGTGATTGCATGTGTATGCTCCCTGATCTTTTTTTTTTTTTTTTTTGTATCTTGTATGATCAATTAATATCATTTGTCAGGGATATGTGACGATACAATTAACTAGAGAGCCAGGGTACTCCAGAGGCTTCTTCTCTGCCAGAAGTGTCATGGGCTTTCTCTCTGATGTCTATCCTGATGCTGCTGATGAAGTCGGGAAAATACAATTACTTGCTAGTGAGGGGGTAAATTGTTTTTTTTAATCAATAGTTTCAAGCCTCTTTCATGGAATGATGCATCATATCATCTAGCAACCCAAGTTATATATTTTTAAGTTGCATTAAAATAAATCAATGCTTCTTTTAGGTCCAGGGAGCGGTTTTTGATTTACCAGAGGAAATTGCAAAAACTCTATTAAATAAGGAATTGCCACCTGGAAACACCCTTTCCAAGATCACAAAGGTATTTGTTTGTTTTATATTTCTATAAAGAAGGTCAGGTTCTATTTGGTCAAGCTAAATAGTTATCTTATCTAGAATCTGCAAAGGTTCCTTTCCCGTTTTGGTTATTGCAAAAAGCCCCTACTTTCATGGAAACTTGGAGTTAATCTCCTTCTGCTAATTGGTTTGTAGCAAAATAAACTTGGCCAATCATGGTTTACTGCACAAAGGAATATACTTACCGAAGTAAAACAAGACGGTGCACCATATATACACCAAGTTTAGTAATATATTACAATGTTAAAGTCTCTCTGTGACCTTCTCAGAGTCGAACTTTTTTCCTCCACAAAATTGTTTAACTGGCCACACCAGAATTCAAAATTTGAGGAACTAAATTACCATGAAGATGTGATTTGGGTTTAGGACTCAAATTATGTTCAATTATGGTCAAATTAACTAAAACAGTGAAACTCGGTAAAGACCTCCAACTTTGTTGAGATTAGTCTCCTCTCTGGTCGATTCTGCAATTGGCTGATTTTACTCGGGATCAGCCAAGTTGTTGAGGGTAGGAAATGACTAAAACAACCACTAATTGAACTAGATTGGCCTTTCATAATATCAAAATAACAACAGATTAGGAATTTCAAACTTGTCAGAATTCGTATTTTTATATGTTTACAAGTTAAAAGCCGTCTTATCATGGTTACATTCTGAATATGGCATTGTTTGCTTGGTTATCTTTGCTCCTTCACAGCTTCCGGCATTGCAAGATGATGGCAGCCCAGCAACAGACTTCTATGGGCGGTTCTCGAGCCGGGAACGCGGTTCAAGATTCGGCAGGAGCAGCGGAGGATCCAGTAGGGGCGGTAGAAGTTGGAATGGTGGGGGCCGAGGCCGCCAGTCAGGCAGTGATGACGAATATAGTGGCGGTGGGCGCAGCTTCAAGCCTCGCGGCAATGACTGGTCAAGATCTCCTCGAGGTGGAAGCAGCATCAATGATTGGTCAGGGGGCAGAAGATCTGCCCGTTCGGACGATGATTGGTCAGGGGCCAGACGATCTGACCGTTCGTCCTATTCCGGCGGAAGAGGAGATAGGTAATCACAAACTATTTTTTAAGTTTTGTTGGATTTAACTGGGGTTTTGTTCGGGCAGGTTGCTTCTTTTAAACCTTTTGAGATGAATATATAGGAATGAGGCTATGGTAATATGCATATTACACCATGGCCTGCGCTATGGACTCATATTTCTGTTTTTAAAGTCCAAACAGTCGATCTATATCGTTCAACATTCTCTTCATATTAAAATGTACTTGCTGACCCAATTTTATATTTTTTAGAATTTCTTTTGCTATTTATTTATAGGTAGAAATTCACTGGATTTGAAAATTCTGGACCTTTGAAAATCAGTGATTTTCTACCTATCTAAAAAAATAGTAAAAAAATTCTAAAAAATGTAAAACTTGCTCTACAAGTACATTTTAGTATGGAGATCGTGTTTAATGGTTCGGATCAGCTATTTAAACTTTGAATGTACTTGCTGACCAAATTTTATATTTTTTAGAATTTCTTTTGCTATTTATTTATAGGTAGAAATTCACTGGATTTGAAAATTCTGGACCTTTGAAAATCAGTGATTTTCTACCTATCTAAAAAAATAGTAAAAAAATTCTAAAAAAATGTAAAACTTGCTCTACAAGTACATTTTAGTATGGAGATTGTGTTTAATGGTTCGGATCAGCTATTTAAACTTTGAATGTACTTGCTGACCAAATTTTATATTTTTTAGAATTTCTTTTGCTATTTATTTATAGGTAGAAATTCACTGGATTTGAAATTCTGGACCTTTGAAAATCAGTGATTTTCTACCTATCTAAAAAAATTCTAAAAAATGTAAAACTTGCTCTACAAGTACATTTTAGTATGGAGATCGTGTTTAATGGTTTGGATCAGCTATTTAAACTTTGAAAATAAAGATATAGATCCATAGCACGGGTCGATCCGTAATATGCATATTACCATAGCCTCACTTATTAATATATCCTTTAAAAATATACTTCAAGTGCAATGCTACAGATTTATACAACACATTGTAGTTGTATTCATGAGGGCCTATCTATTTGTGATTTAATTTGTATTGTAGTAGCAGCATGTTCATAAAACAAGTTTTTTTCTTTAAGAAAACTCTTTATGCATGAAAATATGAGTATTTTCATTCTGAAGGAAGCACATCTGTTTATCATGTAGATAAAATCCACATGTTAAAAGAATACCAAATATGAGATTGGTAAAAAGATTATGATAGCTACAGTTGCAGTAACTGCTGGTAACAAAGGTCATAGTAACAAATCAACAATCTTCCTTACAAAGTTAGCCCACTTAGTTAATCTCAAATGAAAGCAAATAGTAATGTTTTCCCTGGAACTAATTATTACTTGTGAAAAACTCTGAATATGTAACAGAAGTTTTGGAGGTGCTTTTGGAGGTGCTTGCTACAAGTGTGGTAGACCAGGGCACCGTGCATTAGATTGCCCTGGCAATTAAATACTTGTGCATACCAGATGAGTCTCTATCTACGTCAAGACTATTTTTGGGCTCTCCTGATATCTAACAAAGATTATTTCGGATACAATCGAAGGCACACTAGGTGAAGAAACTCATTGAAAGTTCTCTCAGAGATTAATAGATGTGCATCTCCAGGGGTGACTTGAAAGAAGGCATGTTTGCTTGAGGCTTTCAAGAAAAGAGGTTGAATTAGGTTAACTATCTCATCTTTTCTTCTTATCTGGCTTTGCTTAGTGGGATTAGTGTTGGGGTTTTGCTTGTTTTACCTTTAATTTGTGTTTTGTTCTTCTTTTATAGCTTCATGTTATAGTATGTGCACTTGGTTTATAAGCATACGTGTTATTGAAAGGAACATTTTTTTTTATTGTTTCAAACCGTGCCATGCAAAATCCCATAAAGTACGCTAGGATGTTCATGTTGTAGGGTTGTAGTGAGAGCGCATATTGTAGTGAGAGTATGCTAGGATGTTCATGCTACAATTGTCCGCACTGCGTAAGAGAGGAGAGCGCATATTGGATCCTCTCGTGATTTAGGCTTTTATTTGTTTTTGGTTTTGGCAAAATCCTTTCCGTTTCCCGATTCTTGCCTTGTACTCCCGTGGAAACAACTTTTATGAACATCGGCACAGGATATATTTCTGTATGGAGGCGAAGGAGGAATTCGTATCCTCCGTGTTAACTCAAATTTTGAATTAAGATCTGGACCCTCTGATTAAATCTGCATTAATATAAAGGGGCTGTGCGTTATAGGCATGAGCCAAATTGGTTCGAATTTTGATAGTATGATTCAGAAATTAACTCAAACGGTATGTTAACGCAGAAGATACAGATTCGGCGAAGGAGAATCTGATTCTATAGTACTTGAGATAAAAGTCTTTGCACGTTTTCATGCTTCCGATGGAAGGGCAGTCCTTGCGTGCAATCTTATCCATTCGATTTGGATTGGAGGCGTACAATGCAATGTGGCCTTTTAGATGAGGGTTTTGAAATTCGTGCGAGATCTAAAACAGAAAGCAAACTGCGCGTCATTGTGTTTCTTTATTTGAACTAGGGGAGCATATGTGAATTCACTTGAGATGATATTTTGGTAACTTAGTGCACTTCAATTACAAGTGAAAAAAATGTTAGATTTCTCACTTCTATTGATATTTAATTAGGTACGTGATAACACCCTCCAATATTAATCCTACGTTAAATTTCAACTATCGACTTTTGATCAGGACACGACACGTGTGCTGATCATGTGTCATGACTAGCGTATGTCGTGCCGTGACTATTTGTATAACGTGACTATCTTTTGAAAATTTAGCACGTGACACGAAAGATCACAGCATGTGATCATGTAAATCATGTGTAATTAGGACCATTAGATCTTGATCGAATGGTGAATCTTAAATAAACTAACTTAAATTATGAAAAAATAATTAAACGTGACTAAATGTGACAAAAGTGATTAGTCATGTGTGGTCACGGCGTAACTAACGTGTCGTGATCATCCTTTCAAATTTAATCACGACACAACACATAAATCTGACTTGATCACGGCACGACACATATTGAGAACCCTAGGATCACCTTCTAAAAGAATGTTAGTGCCATGATCTTGAATATCAACGTATCTTTACATTCGGTGCACATACACGTACATGTCTTTATACTTAGTTAACAACACTAAATAGTACTCGTCCAGAGTTTTTATACCTATCAAATTTCGAACTCCACCTGACTACATCTTAACATTTAAAATTCAACAAAATTAAAGTATTTAAACCTAAAATATGAAACAATAAATTGCATAGTCCAAGATATAAAATTTTGCTAAGATTTAAAAGGTCAAAAACAGTTTATGTATCAAACGGATCACGAGCTAGGTCCAACTCGTTGTCACCCCAAAGTTTAATACCTACTGAATAATCTATCAAAGTTAAAAAAAAAAAAAAAACTAGTTCCATAGTTGCGGCTACGCCGCAACCTTTTTGTTAGAATGTTAGTTGGCGTACACGGGTAGGGGTGAGTAAATTGTTTATAACTCGTAACTCGCTCATAATTCGCTGGCTAAATGCTCATTAACAACTCGCTCATTATCAACTCGCTCATTAACTTAATGAGCCGAGCATGAGCATACCTCAACTCGCTCATAACTCGCTCATTAAGAACTGAGTTACATAAATCCTGCCACATCTAATCCACTTCTCTAAAAGCTGTTAATATATCCAGAAAAATAATATTAAGAATTTGCAAATTTTCCTAAAACAAGCAGAATTACAATTCCCATTCAATGCACTATTCCTTAATTTTCTTTAGTTTTGGATCATACTCATCAATACACTTGTCTCAAAATAAAACCCAAATCTTGATCACAAAAAAGTTGATCATTAATACACCGTTCTGGATTTGTACAGTTCTAAACTTGTATATTTCTAAATTCTACATTTTTATTATTATTTTGATAATGCAAATTTGTAGGTATGTGACAAGGAGATAGCTTTGAGTATGTGACATGTAGGGCTGTGAGAACGATAAAAAGATAGTTGTTTAATTTTGTTAAATTTGCTTATGAACAATTTTTTGTTAAATTATGTACTGTTTAATTAGGTTGAATTATTACAATTTGTTAAATTCTATAAATGAAAATTAGTTTTTAAATGATGTATTTTAAATAACTCGGTAACTCGGCAACTCGCTCATTATCAACATGCTCATTAACAACTCGCTCTAACTCACTCATTAAGCTAATGAGCCGAGTATGAGCATACCCCAACTCGCTCATGCTCGCTCATTAATCACCCCTAACACGGGTGAGATTCTTTTGTGCTTTTTCTGTATGGTGGCATTAGAATGTCAATTGACAAGTGATGATATTAGATTCACAGCCCTTTACAAATTTTTTCTAATGCTGCCATTGTTAGTAATATCTTACAAGTACTATATTGGAAATATTTACTATTTACGCCTATATTGATCTTAATCACCTCTGCTACATGTTTGATGTTGTAAACTGTACCACTCTTGGTATGGGTTTTGTAAACTTCCACACCGGAATATTCACATCTGATGCATTTAAGCTTCATACAAAAATGGTAATAGTAAATGTTGAGTTATTGTATTATTCGTGCTACCTCATAAAAAACCCATCCTAGGTAATGCCAGCATGTTGAATAAGCCTATCGGTTTTAGAATTGAAAGCGCAAACTGGAAAAGCAAGGACCTGTGATCCAGAATAACAACATATGCACACTGAGTATTTTGAGGGTACAGATTAAGATCAGTACGATAAATATATAATAATACCAAAATGCATAAATAAGGTCTTTCTTCGGCGAGCTGACATTGCACTGAGCATTTGTATTCTTTCCACAGGAGTTCTCAAAAAGCCTATATATATTTATGTTGAGCTCATATATTACATCAAAAGTATCATAAGAGAAAAGGATAGGAGGTAATAATAAAAGGATTAAAAGATCTCTTTCATACAACTAAGCTGAGCAGTGATTGAACGTGGAATTACAGGAATGCCCATGATTTTACTGTGCGAGTGTGTCTGTCATTGATGACCCTGCTGCTGCTCCTTGTTTTTTGAAAACCGTCATAGGTCAAATAACATGAAAAGGGAACCAAAACTAATAAATTTAGAAGTGGCACAGTTATTGTAATAATTAACAATTTAGTTCAGTAAGAAAATCTAATTTCCCCAACTGAAAGCCATTTGGCATATTCAGGAAAAAGGTTACTAATTGCAATGATGGTTTATTTAATTTATCAATGAACATCTTATAATAGGAGACAACAGTTTGTACTGAATAAAAATACTGCATTGTTTCTTTTTTCTGTTCTGTTGCAACAACATAATTTGGTGATAGGTGTTGTACCAACAGCATAAACGTAATTGTTGATTATAAGTATTGAAAAGCAATTGAATATGAAGATGGTAATTGCCAAAAAAAAAAAAAAAAAAAATGTCATTTTCAGGTTTGATCTCAACATCAGAGTCATCATCATCGATTTCTCATGGAAATATTCTATTATCGATTTCTTTTTTGAAACCTGTGATTTACTCAAATAAAAATTGTCCAGTTGTAAATAATGGAAAATAATATGAAAAATTGTATTGTATATATGTAAATATAGCACAAAACTAACTTTTTAAGAGAAGCTGGCTTGAGCTTCACCTTTTCCTTCTGTCTCTCTCTCTTCTGTAATGCACAAATTCAAATTAGAAAAGAAAGAGATCTTGAATTGAGGAACCGTTACACATAAATGCGTATTTAGGTTGGATTGATAAGTAAAAATTTAAAACCTTTTATTTATCTCTTCAGCAAACTTAACTTGTGTAATTAATGCTCAAACTAAATAAGTGTTGAGTTTAATGAAGACAATATTTAACACAATTAACTCTAAATAAGGAAATGCACCGCAAAGGCAATAAATGGGAATTACCGGAATAAGACTTATCCTTGGAAGAATAGTGCTTGCGCTCCCAATCGTGCCCGTGCTGCTGCACAATATATTTAATAGATATCATATAAAAGCAAAGTTTGATGGACTAAAATATTAAATAAAAAAAATTACAGTCAAGACTTCACTAAAGAACTAAAGGTGAAAGAGTAAAGAGGGCAAATATTACACCTTCGGTTAAAATTTCATTACCAGGGGTTGCCAATTTATCGTTGTAATTGTTTCCTGCATATACACTTGCCACATGTTCAATTACCTTGAAAGATGAAGAATGGCAGATTATGTCAAGAAAATTTCATGTAGACCCAAATAAAAAATTAAAATTATAAAGTCCCATTGTCTTCAGAAGATGACCAAACTATCCTTCGTTCAGTCTTTGATTTTTTTTTTTGTCGTTGTTACATAACTAAGTTGTTGGTATCTTTCATGTGGTATATTTGATCCATGTCTTGTTTTACTGGTAGACATATGTTGTGAGATTTTTGGAGGTATTCATCTTACAGAAATGACCAAAACGACCTTTACATGAACTTCAAATCCTCTTTCATTCTTTAGCTTGAAGTAAATATAATTTTTTTACAGTACAATTCACCAATTATGTATATTAGTCGAAAGACAGCTATTTCATGAAAATTGTACCTTGCTTTGTTGTTGAAACTATAGATCACATTTTGGATTACCACTACCTCGCTAGATTAATTGATTAAAACAATTGAAGAATTATGACGCAAAATCAATAGCTTCTAGCTGATCAGGTTAGTTACATTTCATGCTTGACTAATTAATTAGGTAAACCAAATTAGGTTAGTACAATACCTTTTTCATATTAGACTTTTGGAATCCAGACCTTCGAAATGACTTGTACCAGTTCATCTGTTCCTCAGTAAACTGTGATAAAATTGCACTAAACCAAATACAATAAAGAAACTGTCAAACTGAGTTTTCAGAAATGCATCTCATAACACCATTTGCATACAAATGCTTAATTTAACCCATTGCTTAATTTAATTAATTCTTAGTTGTTAGAAC
The DNA here is from genome assembly GCA_028015225.1 of Carex myosuroides. Taxonomy (NCBI): domain Eukaryota; kingdom Viridiplantae; phylum Streptophyta; class Magnoliopsida; order Poales; family Cyperaceae; genus Carex; species Carex myosuroides. Next base: position 9,070,943 of record CM051476.1, read on the forward strand.
TTTACAAAATAACTCTTAATTAGGAAACTACAAGATGATGTTGGTGTAAGCTTAATCTAAGTGTTGGTTACAATTTGAAGTCAGTAAAATAACTTACTATAGCATATTCTAGTGAATTAATCTCCTTGAATGATCAATTTGAACAATGTCTAGGTCAGCACATAAAATCAAAATTCAGAGATAACAATTTACTAACACTTCTCTTATGTCAGCATTCTGAGTAACTATCCGCAGTCACCAACAACTCTATGTCAATCACCTAAAGTTCTAATTTGTCAACTTATATCATCTTCATTCAACACGATAAATACGTAATTGTACCTTAAGAGCAAGTCCAAGCCAAAACACACTATCCATATGATCATGTCCAAATTTACAACATCAGAATGCTAGTCAAAATGGGTGAAATGAACTGCTTCCCTCTGGATGAAGCTTACACCTATTGTTGTGCTGGCATTAAAAAAAGTAAAAGAAGTAGAAAATACTATGAAGTTAGGAATTTGAAACTTGAAAGATGTAACTAATTAGGGTGATTAACTTGCTAACTTGATGAAGTTAAGTTTCATCTTTTAAGTTGCAACTGAAGTTGTTATTATTTATGTGCTCCCAATAATTGGACAACAATATGAAGAAATTACTGATCCATGTCAGAGAGAAAAAGGAAATGAAAAAAGGCAAGATTGCAATCATTTTCAATCGACACTTCTTATTGTAGATTTCATAGCGGAAATCAGAAAAAAATAGATACCTTTAAGTTTTACTAAAGTGCATCAGGCAAAAAAACAAGATTCAATCGACCTAAAAATGTAGAGGGCAAGAATTCCATCGCATATAACCTACCAAGAAGGGCCAGAGACAGAGGTCCAGTCTTAGCAAAGCTGCTCCTCTCAAGTGCATTTATGATCTTCTCAGCTCTTCTGAGGCGCTTGTTCAGTAGCTCCAGCTTGTATGCAGAGAGCGCCATCTGGATAACAGATCAACAATGGCCCAACCGATCGGTGTTACAGTTTCAAACCTAGATTTTATTTAAATTCAAATAGATCAATCTAATAGAAAATAAAACTTACATTTTAGGGGGGATTTCACGTATACCCCTCAAAAACTTTACAATTACATATTTTCCCCTCTAAACTTTGAAATTACGTATTTTCCCCTCTAAACTTCAAAAACTCACAAATTTACCCATTTTATTGTCTTTTATATTAAAACTCATTCTAAAATTTTAAAATACTCATTTTACCCTTTATTAAAAGCATATAAAAGCCCATCAGACTCAAATTTGAATCTGAAAGGTTCCTCTACCGTCTAATCTGTGTGCATCACATTAAGATCTGTGTGTATCGCTTCAATATTCATGCCGATCTAGCACGCACGGATCTTAAAGAAATTTAGATCCGCGCACATTGCATTAAGATCTGTGCATGTTACTTCAATATGCATGTGTGTTTACATCAGGATTTGTGCTGATCTTGCGCGCACAGATCTAAAAACAGTTCGCACGGTAGATGAACCATTCAGATTCAAGTTTGAGTCTGATGGGCTTTATATATTTTTCATAAAGGGTAAAATGAGTATTTTATAAATTTAGAATGAGTTTTAATATAAAAGACAATAAAATGAATAAATTTGTGAATATTTGAAGTTTAGAGGGGGAAATACGTAATTTTGAAGTTTTTGAGGGGTATACGTGAAATTCCCCCTACATTTTATATTAGAAAAGAGAGGGGGGAGTGCGTATCCTCCGAGATATCTCATATTTTGCGTGACCGACGTGTCCGGTGCCTATTCGGGGGTGCCTATTCGGGGATAGCGCAGGGGTCAGTATTATTTGAGCTTTGAGATTCGTGCAGAACATATTTCAACGTTTGAGATTTTCCAAAAAGTCACGCAAACTATGAGATATCTCATAGGATGCGAATTGGGTTGGGGGGATTCTGATATCAGGGATTGTCTTTCCTCTTTGGAAAATAATGGTCTCAAAAGCAGTATCTACCATCAGATCTAAAAGTAATGACCCGGATATCGTAGTTTTTTTTTTCCTTCGCTATAGAGAGGAGTCAAAAACTCAAATTGCTCAAATTCAAATCCTTCCATTACTTAATTTGCTGCATCTTAAAAAGCCAAGCGAGGGACCATGGGATGAAAGCACAAGCTGTCACCATGTGACACCCGACCAACCATCTGAAATTCTGAAGGAATTCCAGTAAGAGAAGCTTGATTAATTAATTTGATTAAGCTAAACTTGTCTCATGGGAGTCCGAGGAGATAAGGTCAAGAACGTTCCTTCTCTATTAAACACACCTGATTCTAGAATTTCTCCCCATTTGATTATTTGCTTCGGTTTCCTCTACGAAACTATGAAACGACTTGGTCAAATAATTTGCACGGTTAACCTTGCAATCTTTTATCTCCGGCTGTACCTCTGAAAATTTGTATTTGCAATTAGCACCAACACAGGTGATGAACTTAATTGTCGCCGCCTCACAAAGGAAAGTATATGTATTAAAATAAAGTATTTTTCTCACCAATTATGGGTCGCCTTGGACTTGCCACCACGAAGGCGAAGGCGTTCCATATTTTTTATTTGTGCGAAATATGTATAAATGATTCATACTTGCTGGAAGTGAATTGTCGTTGTTTCACACATTATGAATTTAGATGTGTTCCAAAATAAGCAGGGGGGACCCAGGTGAGTTTTAGTGGGATTTATCGATCTCGACTGACTTTGTCCTTTTTGAATTTTTTTTTGTCCTTCTTGGATGTTTGATTTGTAATTCGGGTTAAATTTAGGGTTAAAATTGAAATAAATTTGTTGAATTTTGATTGGTAATTAGAATTATAAGTCAGAGCATCAGAAATTACAAGTCAAAGTATTAGAAAGTATAAGTTTAAAGTATTTTTTTTTATCGAGTACCAAATTAGTTAATGGAGTTAAACCTGATTAGGTATTTAAATCCGATTTGATTATTTTTTGCCCCCTGACAAAATTTCTGAATCCGCCCCTGAAAATAAGTTGCTCCTAATCAGTGTTAGTGCACTTAAAAAAATCCATTATAATTTAATTTTTCTTTTTAACAATACTACTCTTCCTTTGTTAAATAAATAAATTAAAAAATCTAATAAAACAGTACTAAGCCTTCTATGGCCGACATTTTTATTAATATCCAAAGTTTAATACAAATTATTATTTATATTCAGAATCGGATCCAATATTGAAAAATGCCCAAAGCGGCCAGAAAATGGCCGGCTTACTCACCCCGTAAGCCGGCCATTTTCTGACCGGCTTAGTCCCCACTAAACCGGCCATTTTCTGGCTGGCTTAGTCGTTTTTTTTTTGTTTTTTTATATTTAAGAGACATTATGAAGAGAAAAAAATAATGAAATCTAACACTGAAAATTTGAATTTTTTTGTTTAAATTATTTGTTAGATTACTTCTTTTGATATATAATTAGTATATTTATACTAAAATATACTAGATTACTTGAAATTATGTTGAATTACACTATATTACGAATTACACTAAATTACGTTAAATTACACTAAATTACAATAACTTCGCCAATTATGCTGAAATACGGTAAATTACGCTAAAATAGACCGATTCTGTGCCATCTTTCATGAATCATAAAAAATAGTAAAAAAATTCCGAAAATAGTAAAAACTGGTAATCTACAAGTTCATTATGTAACTAATTTACTGAGCTACTTCGATTGAATAATAGAAATGAAAATCTTAATCGGAAACTTCAACTCAAGTTTTGAGGCTCTTCCCTTTGTTTTTTGACGATTTTGAATTTTGGAATTTGGCATCACGGGCACGGACGCATGCGTATTTTTGCAAGTTTTTCGAAAAGTGGTCATTTGCTGAAATTGGACACTCGAGCGCCGTTTTATGACCGTTTGAAGTTTAGTCGTCGTTTTTCGCCTTTTCAGTGAAGATATCGTCCATATTCATATGTAATTTAGCGTAATTTACCGTATTGTAATGTAATGTAGTGTAATTTAACTTAATATAGTGTAATTCAGCATAATTTCAAGTAATTTAGCGTATTTTAGTATAAATATACTAATTATATATCAAAAGAAGTAATCTAATAAATAATTTAAACAAAAAAATTCAAATTTTCAGTGTTAGATTTTATTATTTTTTCTCTTCATAATGTCTCTTAAATATAAAAAAAAACGACTAAGCCGGCCAGAAAATGGCCGGCTTAGGAGGGGAGTAGGCCCGTTTGGGCATTTTTTGATATTGGATCCGATTCTGGGTATAAATAATAATTTGTATTCAACTTTGGATATTAATAAAAATGTCGGCTTCTATGGACTCCATAGTATCAACTAAAAAAAAATCGATATAGCAAAAGAACTAATTTTATGAGTAGAACTAGAGTGTTGTTAAGCTCACTAATTTTTGGTGAGCTTAACTTCAAGCGATGAATTTTAATCGTTGAAACCGATCTATTTTACGAGTGATATATTTACATGTCAAAGTTATAAAATTTTAAATTAAATTAGTAAAGTCAAGCAGTTAGTAAATGATAAAATATAAACATATTAAAATTAATTTATAAACCATTTTTTTACCACTTGACTTATTCTAAATTAATTCAAAATTTCATAAATTTAACATGTAAACGCATTACTTTGAAGTAGATTGGTTTCAACGATTTGATAGTTATTCTAATAAGTTTTAGAGTTAAACTCACTAAAAAAATTTGTGAGCTAAAGAACACCCTATTCTATTGTAAATTTTATCATTATTTCCTATTTCAATCTTAGAATGATATCATATGTATTTTATAATTTAATATTCCATCAATTACTTAAGATATCTGCCTTATTTGAGTACCATTCGTCTCGAATATGAAAATTAACGGTCCCCTTTAAGAAATAATATGTAGAAGATGATCGAACGGTTCATATGGCATCCACTTGAGTCAGATACTTGAAAAATGTGGACTCATATTCTAGACTCTGTACTAAGTCAAATTTAAACAATAAAAGTACACATGTGCATGAGATGCATTTTCTTCCAAATTAGAGAACCACTATTATATAGTGGTAAGGAATATATATTGAAAATCGTCGCCACACACAGCTAACAAATGATCGTTAAAAAGAAAAATCAAACATGTTGTTTATAAACTACAGAGATTGTGTTTCGAATTTGATACGGAAGTTATATATCATTTGGTGACGATTAAATATTTGAAAAACTATTACTTTTTCAAATTAAATCAAGTCAGTTACACAATTAGAAATTAGTTAAGGTAATTGACAAATAAATTTATTGTGAATGTAACGTATTCTATTACAAATGAGTCTAGCTATGAAATCAGTGTCATTTCAGCTTATATAAAATCAACTCCAAAACCTATCGAATCTACTTCAAATGGAAACTGTTCAAATTGATATACTTCATTAGTTGCGTGTTTATATACAAAATTTATAATTTTTTGAATTTAATTAGTATCAAATTAAGTGGTAAAATGTAGGAGTTTTTAAGTTAATTTCAAAGTATTTATTTTTTTTTAACATTTTTGACCGCTTGACTTGATACTAAAATAACTCGAATAAATAAAAAATTTGTATATAAACACATCACTCATAAAGTACATCGGTTTGAATTAGTTGTTTGAAATCTATCTAATAAATTTTAGAGCTAGTGTCATACGACACGGATACTATACTAGACGGACTCATTACAAATAACATTAACATATAGGGTCAGAACATAAATTGTGAATTTTACAGGCCAGCTTTGAAACTGGAGAGCCAACCGAAACCATAACAGAAGCACGTCAAATCTAATCTGAAATAATTAACGCAACCTTCTATTATCTGAATATAAATATAATAAAATCATATTCGTTCATCCCTGATCCCGAAATTCCCAATCGCAAAAATCAACACACGAAAGGAAATTAAAAAAGAAAAACAACAGATCGATTCAACCTGGGTCGACTTGACCCATTTCCATCCGCTGACAGACGAATCCACTGTTCTTCGAATCGTTGTTCACACTTTCGCCGTCTCAATCCCCATTTTCTTCTTGAATTTCTCACATTATCTTTCAACTCTCGATTAAACCTTGTTTTTAACTATCCGACTGTTTAATCGACTTGATTAAGGTAGTTAAAAGTAAGGTTTTCGCAGAGGGGGGAGAGAGAGAGATAGAAGTAGATCTGAGGGGATGACGGCGGTGTGGTACATCGCCGTGGCCTTCCCGTGCTCCGTTGGAGCAATTGTACTTGCGGTGCTTCACATCTATCGCCACCTTTTGAACTACACCGAGCCTACATATCAACGATTCATTGTTCGCATGATCTTCATGGTCCCGGTAAGCTTATCTCCTTCCTTTTTTTGTCGGTTTCATGTAAGGAACTGAGAGTTAGATAAATTGGAAGTTGATTCCAACTGAACTAAGCGGATTGCAATTGATATAGTGTATTTCTTTCCTTTTTAGAACTATATTGGGTATTGCTTGTTTCCAATTTCAGGGATTTGAATGGAATTCCTGTTGTATTTCCCCCCCTTTTTTTCTGTTGGTCCCGTTCTTTCACTTGCTGGTTCTTATAATGTATTATTACTTTTTTCGAGCAGGTTTATGCAGTGATGTCGTTTCTATCCCTGGTGCTACCAAATAAGTCAATTTACTTCGATTCAATTAGAGAAGTGTGAGTTTCGTTCATTACCTCAGATTATTTTAACTAATTAGTTGATTTATAAAAATACAAAATCTCTGTGGATTGGTGTGAGCTATTACGAAGACCAAATTTTGTCTTGTTTTTTTGTCTTGTTGTGTCTTATTTATTGGTTGTTTCTTGTATTTTCGCTTCTATAAATATAATGTAAAATATGGTTGCTTGTTTGTTTCAGGTATGACGCTTGGGTCATATATAACTTCCTTTCATTGTGCCTGGCGTGGGTTGGTGGGCCTGGTGCGGTGGTGTCAAACCTGACGGGTCGAGTCCTCAAGCCATCTTGGTTTCTTATGACATGTTGTTTTCCTGCCATTCCTCTTGATGGGTGCGTAACGTCATAATGAGCTTATTTTAACAATTTATAGGCGTACCAGTGCAAATAACTAGTGACTTTTTCCATGCTTTTCTGTCTATATCCCTATGAAATTTAATTGAATGCTTCTTAAACCAAAAGAAAAATGGAAAAAGTGACACCAGCGGTAACAGCATAACAATCAACAAAGAGAATGAAACAGAAAAAATAATGAACAAGCAACTTAAGCAGAACAGGAGGAAATTTAGCACTAGATTGCTGCATTATTGGTGCAGGATAGTTTTATGGTACATTTCATCTTGCCTCAGCAATTTATATCTGGCTAGTGGAGTCAACATTATTGTTTTTAAATGGGATATAAGCAAGTTTTGTAATTATGATGCTGAGAAAAGTACGACCTGTAGAGGTTCATAACTTGGTTTTAGTGAGGTTCTTGTTATAAAAGACCTGGATTTCAAAGGGTATGTCCCTTCAGACAAATGCTAACACTGAAATATTGAACAGGCGTTTCATAAGAAGGTGCAAACAAGGGGCACTCCAGTTTGTAATTCTCAAGCCAATTCTTGTTGTGATCACCTTCATACTCTATGCAAAGGGGAAATACACAAGCGGTGACTTCAGTGTGAACCAGACGTATCTGTACATCACCATAATCTACACTGTCTCTTACTCTGTTGCACTGTATGCCTTGGCGCTTTTCTATGTGGCTTGTCGTGACCTCCTGCGGCCATTCAACCCTGTGCCTAAGTTTGTCATGATTAAATCTGTTGTCTTTATGACATATTGGCAGGTACTTACATCCATCTGTCATTCTGTGAAATTAATCCTGATCACTCCTTAGTTAACCATCAATTGTCCAAATAAGCCCAATATAATGCAGTATTGCCTAATTAAACGTTCTCATACTCGACTGAACTCAATTTAGCCCAGCATACCTTAACTATTGGTTTAAGCTTCTATTAAGCCTTGATTTTATGTAATTAAGCCTCAACCAAGCCCCGTTCGGGGGTCAGTTACCTTCAAATATGCTACAGCTCACCAAAAGATATCAAGACCAGAAACAAAAGATTGGGAAGAAACAAACTTGTAGCAGTGTATCACTAGCCATTGTCACTTCTATAGAAGTAAAGTTGGGGTGAGCTCAAGCTCACCAAGGGGTATGCTAGCTAATATATGTTCTGTTGGGCTTCAAACGGTGAATATGAATCACTGATCATATTTTACTTCACGAGTAATGTGTTCCATTTTTTTTTTTTTAATTTTCAAGGTCATGTAAAATGAGATCAAGAGGTCTTAATTTTGTTGGAAAATGAATGCACCAAAATGAACTTCTCAAATTTCATTTTTCATGATTCCAAAAATGTACATCATCAGAAAAAAAAAACCTTACAAAAATGCAAATGCATACATATAATAGATCATGTGCAATGGTTCAAATTCATTGTTTGAAGATGATTTGACTGTTTTTGAAGTAAGCTTATGAACATCTTCAGTGAGCTTAAGCTCACCTCACCATGTTACCTGCAGGTGTATTCCTTCTGATACAATGACCCAGCTGAAATAGCACTTAAAGCTGGTTTCAGAATCCTTTCTGCAAACTAATGATCTTGTTGCTGCTTCAGGCAACCAAAACCAGATTTCTGTGAAGCACCACGTAAAGGAATGGGGAGAATGATATCAAACTTTGGATTATTACCATAGTGGCTTAAATTATATCTGTACCACACTAGTTGGCATCTACGTGCTAATTCAGACTTGAGAGTACAGTGCATCAAGACTGTAATGAAACTTGGTACTGTAAAGCATGGAAGAATTTGTAACAAATTTATTTCCTTGGGCAGGGTGTTCTGGTGTTCCTGGCAGCTAAGTCTAAGCTGATAAAGAATGCTGATGAAGCAGCTGATCTACAGAACCTTGCATTGTGCATTGAGATGCTTGCTGCAGCAGTGGGCCTAGTTATTGCCTTCCCACACAAGGAGTATGCTGGTGCTAACATTGGCCATTCAGGTGGTGGCTTCAGGGGAAGCCTTGCTCATGCACTCAAATTCAATGATTTCTATCATGACACCGTCCACCAGGTTATATTTATTCTTGTGAACGATTATATTTATTCTTTGGAAAGTTAAGACAGATTTAAGTATAATGGTAGTACTTGGACCAGTTTTGTGTGGGCATCCAGATCAGAATCCAAAATCCCCAAACACATAATGAAACAAAAAATTTGGTTCATACCAGCATGGTCCGCCTGGGTAATATCTGTTATGTACCAATGAAGCATCTAGGAGCCCCAACACAAGTGCTGAACAGTAACAGAAGACAAAGCCTTGTTCCTTGTTCCTCAGTTACTTGTAATAAGAAAAAAACACCTCATAATTAGAAGAAATGTTGTCCAGCATGGTCCCATCTGGTATTAGTTGGCATATACCAGTAACATACTGGGATGGGAATCTTCGTTTTTTTTTTTCTAACTTAGCAAAGCAGTTGTCTGTGAGCTTTAATATAGCCCAGATCTTGGCCATTAAAAGAGACATCTATTCTTATGGTTATATTTCATTCTTTTCTGACCCCCTTTTTCTACTGTCACTACTCTTGCCACAGTTTGCGCCAACATACCATGACTATGTACTGTATAACAACGGTGCCGACAATGGGGCAAATGATGGTACCAAATATCGTTCCCGCACATTTGTACCGACAGGGCCTGAGATGGACAATGCACGAAAGAACAAGCATGATCTACTTGATGAGATACAACTCTCCAGTTTACCCAAATCAGGTACAGATCTGATCGGTTCATCGAGCGTTATCCCAAATCAGGTTGACCTTGAGGCGATCAAATCATCTTTGTTGAAAGAAAGTGCTGCAAATGCATCTCAGCCTTATGATCTGTCAGTTTTGGTGGATACTGATTTGTCAAATAATTACCCAGCTGAGGTGCCAGCTGTGGTGGTTGATTCAAGTAAACAATGATATTGGTATGTGATTTTTCATTTTTTTTTCTTAGGTGTATTTTTGGACGTCATTGAGAAGATATGTTGTATTTCAGCTGATGTGTTGCAAAAATGTGTCATTATTCTATTCTATATTCTTGTACAGTAATTAGTCTAATCCTCAATTTTCTACTTAAATGGACTAAACACGTGGAACATTGTTAGAAATTTTAGAAATGTGGAACACTGTTATATAAGTTGCACTAGCGCGGTTATATAAGATGCACTAGCCCGGGGCAAACTTTTAGAAATTTAGTAAGCTATCGAGTTGCTTAATTTGAGAGACTTTCAGAGGCATAATAAAGAAAATTTCATGTGAATAAAACAAACATTTTTTTTTAGATTAGCTGCAGCTGGGCAGTGCAAAGCAGCAGATAAGGATTACATTTGAAATTAGCTGCAGACAAAGGGGAAAAGTGGTCGCTCTCAGATTGAAAAATTTGTAAATAGTGCTTTAATGTTATTTTCGTTCCATTCCGTTGCTTCTATCTTTAGAAGAGAATAAAAAGAACACGACGACAACAACAGAGGCAACCTTCAAAAGTAATCGAACTGCCTAGAGAAAAATAAGACAAAAAAAGGAAGTCGCTATATGTTCTATCTTAAGCAGCTTGCAACTAACTGGGTTAAAATACAATTTAATTCATACAAGCCATTTTAACTTCGTTTATCATATTCTCCGTCGGCTGCAGACCAGCCGCCTTCATTCTGTACAAAACTTTAACAGCCTCATCAAACAACCCGTGGCGTGTACAACTTACAAGCATTGCATTCCAACATACTTCGTCGGGTCTCTCAATCGCCTCAAATGATCTCACTGCCTCAGTTAAGAGCCCTTGATTTGAATACATGTGAACCAAGCTTGCTACCACAAATGGTTCGGAGCCCAAACCATGCTTGATTGCATCGGCATGGATTTGTTTCCCCGACAAGCCATTGGTTCCGACATTTGCAGATGCGGTCAGTGCACTAGAGAGAGAGTTACTTTCTCTTCGCTTTCCTGACATGACCATCTGTATAAATAGAAGGATGGCCTCTTTGAACTGGCCATCTCGGTTACAACTGGTGATAGCACTAGACCAAGCAGACAAACCAATTACTTTCAAGTAAGACCTCCTCATTTCATTAAACACTTCAAGTGCGGTGTTGGAGCAGTCAACCATGCAATAAAATTGAACCAAGGCACTTCCTAGATTGCCGGCAAGTGCCTCATGTAACCCTATTTGCTTGATCATCAGTGCATGAATTTGTAAACCAAAACCTATATTCCTTGATTGAGCACATGATCTGAGAGTACAAATTATCGCATGAAAAATATACTCTCCTTTGATTGGTTGGCTAAGCATTTTAGCAAACAGCTTCATTGCTTTATAGTGGCCATCAGGCAACTCAGAATATGCCGATATAAGAATAGCCCAAGAGAGTGTGTCCTTAACAGGCATTTCAACGAACAACTTCCGTGCGTTCCAAATGTTACCGCAAGCAGCATGCATGAGCATTAAACGATTTGTTAGGCGAATAGGCAACGGGTCTGCGTGAGAATTAAGGATATGAGCATGCACAAGAGAAGCTTGTGTTGCATCCCTTGCATAGGTACACTCTTTAATTAGAGAGAGGTACAGTTCTTCATCTAGTTGCAACTGTAGTGCATCCATGAGCCGTAAAACATCGCTTGGTAAATTATTGTCGCTACAACTAGAAGAAGAAACGGTCTCCTCGGTAGTATCATCTGAGATTTCTAATCTTGAATGCTGCTCTGGGCGTCGAAGCGGCACTGAGGCCGATAATTTTTGTTTGGATATACTGTGAGGTGGTTTACTTTGAAGGGTAACATTCACAGCTCTTGGAATTATACTTTGTAATTTGGTAGGGATGGAGAAAGTGCAGTTAAATAGGCGAAGCCGTCGACTTGTTAGTCGGAGTTGGGGTTTGAGGGGTATTGCTGCTGGTTCTGCCATTGCTGGTGCTCGGAGAAGAAGAGATACCTCGGTTTTTATTTTTTAATTGGAGGGTAAGGTTGGAAAGTAAAATTCTGTTGATAGGTTGGGGTTCAGTTCTGTCGTCTTCTATGCACTGGATATTTTCAGTTTCAATTTGGGCTGTTCTTTTCTCCTTTGAAGGAAAAAAATCGGGCCTTATTACACTTTTGACTAGTGTATTGAAAACGGTCCGGAGCTCCGGTCCGGTCCAACTCTCTCCTGGTCCGGTCCAAGCTCGATCCACGATTCTAGGCGGTCCGACCCACTCGGTTTAGAAAGGGACGGCTCAGATCCTTGGTTATCCATGGTCCTGACCAGTACGGGTCTATATGGCCCGGATTTTTTTTTTTTCTTCTGTAATCAATTGTTTTAAGATCAAAATAATTTGAGATGTTATTAGGGGGGAAACTAACTGTTGGGTTATTTGAAAAAAAAGTTGGGTGGGGTCTAGGGGTAAAAGGGGTCCGGACGGGTTAGAGGAGGTAAAGGTGGGGGTCTGGATGGGTTAGGGGGTAAAGGTGGGGGTTAGAGGGGGTTAGGGGGGTAAAGGGGGTTACGGGGGGTTAGGTGGGGATATAGAGGGGTTAGGATCGGTCCGGACTGGGTTTAGCTCGGTCCGGTCTGGGTTTTGCACGGTCCAGGCTAGCTCGGTCCACGGGTCTTGACCCTCTCGGGTTGGCACGGTCTGGTTGGAGAAACTCAAGTAAAATCCGCTCTAGATCCGTCCCGGGAACCGTTTGGACCGCCCTGTCCCTACCTTCCCTGTCCGGTTCGGTATCACAGGATTTTACGAGTCAGTTCTGGATCGGTGGGTTTTTTCAATACACTACTTATTAGTAGCAGTATGTATGTGATTTCTTTTATTAATAGAAAAAAAATCGTATCATGAAATGTAGATATATAAGAAAACCGGGATAGACTATTCGGTTCACTTACTGTGTCCATTCGTTTCACTATAATCGTTCAAAAAATGAAATTTGTAGTAGACACTGTAACGGACGTAATAGACTATCCAATTTACTACTGTAGCAGGACGAAAATATCTACCCATTCTTCCTATATATCAACATGTTATAGAAATATTTCTCCAAATTGGCACAAGATGAAGCAAGAACAAAAAAAATTATCGTTTTATTTATTTTGTTATCATAACTTTAATTTATTTTGTTCACGCAACCAAAAAATAAAGAAGTGTCAGCTTCAAGCACGAGAAATATTGGATATTTCTTATGCATTTATGGTGATATAGTATGTCAAATTTGTTGTGGAATTCCTTTGCTAATTCACGAGTCATTTTAGTATTTGCAGGATTATTTTAGCAAAACTAAATTCCCTTCTTGCATATCGTTTTAGTATTTGTGAAGAAAAACTGGTCTGGTTCAGAATCAAAATCAGAAAACGAGTCCAAGCCAGAACCGGACTCAGAAAAGGAGTCCGAATCCGCTTCAAAGTTGGATTTGAAGCCCACAGAAAGAGATGGAGTCAGGGAGGTGAGAAGTTGTCTGAGATCCATTTATATATTTTGTAACTATGAGGCTTAGGGCTTAACATTTTGGGCCTCCTTAAGGTAGTTTTGGATATGCAAAACATTTATAGTTTATAGGTTGTACCTAAAAGGTTTCGTGAAGCAGTTTCAGTATTAAGTTTAAGTTTCAGCTCAAGGAAGTTTTTCCAATGAAGACTAGCAAATTCATAAATCTTTTCAAAATTGCAAATCATATTTTTGGGTTTTAACTGCATATGCATGAATAAAAGCGTACAGATACACGTTTTGATTATATTTGATATTAGTTGGAGCAATCTACATCATTTATATTGGTTAATTTGTATACATGAATATCCGTAACTATGTAATTTTTTTAGGGGATTGAAAGAGAAAAGGATAAGAAAGAACTGCACCGCAATTTGTGGATGAAAGTAGTGTTTTGAAATCCCTCTCTAGAAAAGGAAGAAGTCCACCGGAGTGATTACTTCCCTTGGAGCACAAAATCAATGCTTCTGAAAGGTAATTTTATTATGAGAAGATTCAGAACCGTTAGCATACATGCATATAAACTTTGTAAGTCTGTTTATACAAAACTAATAGTTATGTACTGCCGTAGCACCACATATTTATTCTTCATCCAATAAACTGGCAAGAATAATTAAGTTCTCGTTTGGCTTGCTTATGTACAGTAAATAACATTTGATAAAACAAAATGAAGAGCAGGGACAAAAAAATAATAATAATAAAATAAGTAGCATATAGACCTTTACTGTTGAAGATGCATGTTGTCTAAGTTTTCTGAATGTATATTCTCAGCTAACAAAATCCAAATTTTCAATGCGAACTCCATCTCATGGTAGGAATTTTTTTTATATTGCATACTCTTTTATCCATTGCAATCCAAACTAGGTGGCTCTGTCGTTTTGCTTTCCGGTTCATTTTCGAATTTAGGTCCGGACAGGAAGGGTAGAATACTAGAATTAGAGTAAGTATCCTCTGCGGTACCTGACTGCGTAGAATTCTCATAGCCAAGTCAAAATCAATTCGGTGCCTATTTGGAGTAGACGACTTATATTTCATTCAACACAGTCCACTATTGCACTGTATCTGAATTCTCTGAATTCGTAGAATGATCGATATTTTCAAACTGACGTGCACATTTCCAGAGAATTAAGAGATAAAATAGCCTAAATCAATAATCTCATTAGCATAAATCCTCAGCAATTCTAGTTATTAATTACAACACGCATTCCCACAGAACACACACTTGTTATACTCACAACAAAAAACTAACACAGCGATTTTCTTGAACAGAGATGCTAATTAGTTCTAATTAGTCATTAACAACATGCAACCTATGCATCAGAATGTACACTATCCCTATCATCATCAATTCCCTTCAAACCAGAAACTGAGCTTGCATCTGAATCTGAAGTTACAGCACCTGAAGCTTCGTCATCGGTCCCAAATATCCTCCCCAGAGACATTGGATTGTAAGTTGAACTTGCTTTTCTGAGCCCTTGAATGGTTTTAATGGCTGCTATGGTGCTCTTAAGCACCTCATTGGCCTCTGGAATCTGAGATGCAGCCTCAGCAGCAGAAGGGGTGGGTTTATCTTTTTCTATTTGGGTGTTTTTGAGTGTGGCAGGGTTCAGGTTTGGTTCAATAACTTCAGGTTGCACAGGGAAGAGAAGCTCGAGATTCTCTTCACATTCACGAACTAGACGTGTGAGAGGTTCAGTGGTGAAGAACGGCTGATGCAGAGCACGGCGTGTGAAAGGGAGGCTTAAAAGACGACCTGTTCTTTTGTCATACTTCTTTAGAATTTTTATCAGAGCTGAAATGAAGATTTGGGAGATGTTAAATATAGATCAATACTAGATACTCAATAAATATCTATATGAGATGTTAAATAAAGATCTACATTCTTTCTTGAAACTTAAGTATTTATCCGTACGAGATATTCAATAGTTTTCTTGTTTCTCTCGTGGTCAGAACATACACTGGACAGCATTTCTTTACTTTCTAATGCATTTTAGCCTCTCTTGGAGATGTGCCTTTGTGCAAATGATATGGATTAAGTTAATCCTGCTGTGGTTTTTATCCTGATTATATATAATTCTATAACATAATATATGACACTATATCATACACTTATCTTCAATTTTGAATTTTTTTCAATGGTGAAGTCAAGATTTATCCTGATTGAGTATTAGGGTAAAGACTAACATGTTTATTTTTTCAATTAGGATTTGCATGATGAGATAGAGATTACTTTAGAATTTTCAGTTCAACTGCATCATATGTTAAACCAAAAATTAACCACCTATTTATCTAAATTTTCTAATGCATGCTTATTTCTAAATTTAAAGTTTATCCTCAGCTAAGTAATTACATTATGTGAACTCCATTTTGAGTTATACTAGGTCTAGGTCCTGGTATGTAGATTTTCTCTCTTTTTTTTTCTTTGTTTGACAACAAGGTATGTAGCCTTCTGGTACCAAGCTTATATTATCCCCAAGATAAACAAAAGATACCAGCAAAATTGATAGAGCTATAGTTCTTCAAAAGCACCATCTCTCCATGAATAGTCACAAATGCTCTGCGTATCTCATACATCTCTTCATTGTACTCCCTTTCAGATATCTCAGGATCTCTATTTCTTCTCGCCAGCACTCTCTCAATTCCATCTTTGAGCTCCTATATTTGCCAAAACCATATATCGAACACCAGTACAGAGTCAACAAAGTTAAGAATCAAGTGATTGCGGGTTTGTGTGCTATACTTTTCTATATCTATCTACTAGATGTTGACTTGTGTGCATAATTCAAGGATATGCAACTATAATTCAGCATGATATACAAGGCCAAAATGTCTTTAATGTGTTGTGACTTTGACTGGCATTGCCTCTTGGTTTTGTCTTATCTAAATCAGCACTACAGCACAACCTGGATATACTGGATGCTATTAGCGAGAAAAAAAAATGATGCCACACTACGAAGTATCTCCACAGAATTCCTTAAATTACTGCAGGAAACTCGAATCAAACTTTTGTTCAATTTTACAGGAATAAGGAGGGTGCACACACAACAAAATAGCAAAAGGAAACTTTATAAAATGAACACCTTTTTTTTCCAATATCTAGTAGCAAACAAGCTACCCCAAAGGAGAGTCAAATCTTAATTTTAATTAAAAAAAATAGAAAAACTACAGATTAGGGAGAACGGAGAAATCAAACCTGGAGCCTGATAACAAAATCTTCCTCCTTATCAACATAGAAATCGTTCAATTTCTCGAGTTCCTCCTCCAAAATCTCGACGAACCACTCGTCTGATCCGATTGGAGGCTGCTGATCGCTAGCCGATCCAGCCGACTCGGGAGGCAAATTCTTGATCAATTTCTTGAGAGGTTTGTAGCAGAAGAACTTGTCTCTCCATTCCGGTAGAGATTGCTCGAGATGGTTTCTGAAATCTTTTCCAAACTTCATCTGTGTTTTCCTCTTCTTCTTCTTTTTGTCCTTTTTTAGTTTGGGCTTTGGGTAATACTTTTATCGATTTCCTCTCTGTGTGGGTTTACGAGACCGAGAGAGAGAGAGAGTTGAGAGAGGCTGAGAGTTTTTTTTTTTTTCTCTCAAAACCTTGTAAATTATGAATCGTCTGATTTGATCAGACGGATTAAAAATCGGATTTTTTTTTAAAAACAGTAATTAAAATAATGAATGTTAAAGAACCAGCATGATTACCGAATTTGTTAAAGAAACAGCAAAAACCGAATAGGCTATTCGGTTAAGGGTTTTTTTTTTGCTTCACCGAATAGGCTATTCGGTTTATAGGATTTTAACTGGGGTTGTAGGATACGATGCCACAAAAAATCCATTAAATCTATTTTATAGGCTTAACCGAATATGCTATTCGGTTTAGTTTTTTTTTTTTTAAGAGACTAAGAAGAGCAAAATAAATAAATCTAATACTGAAAATTTGAATTTTTTATTTAAATTATTTGACTTCTTTTGATATATAATTAGTATATTTATACTAAAATATGCTAAATTATTTGAAATTATGTTTAATTATACTATATTAAGTTAAATTACACTAAATTACATTACATTACGCTAAAATACGGTTAATTACGCTAAATTACATATGAATAGGGACGATATCTTTACTGAAAAGACGAAAAATGACGGCGAAACTTCAAACGGTCATAAAACGACGCTCGAGTGTCTGATTTCAGCAAATGACCACTTTTCGGAAAGCTTGCAAAAATACGCATGCGTCCGTGCCAGCAATGCTGGATTCCAAAATTCAGAATCACCAAAAAACAAAGAGAAGAGCCTCAAAACTTGAGTTGAAGTTTCCGATTAAGATTTTCGTTTCTATTATTCAATCCAAGTAGCTCAGTAAATTATTTACATAATGAACTTGTAGAATACCAGTTTTTACTATTTTCGGAATTTTTTTACTATTTTTTATGATTCATGAAAGATGGCAAAGAATCGGTCAATTTTAGCATAATTTTCGGTATTTCAGCATAATTAGCGGAGTTATTGTAATTTAGTGTAATTCAACATAATTTATTGTAATATAGTGTAATTCAACATAATTTCAAATATTTAGTGTTTTTTTTATTTTTTTGCTAATTATAAATCAAAAGAAGTAATCTAACAAATAATTTAAACAAAAAATTCAAATTTTCAGTATTATATCTATTTATTTTGCTCTTCTTGGTGTCAAAAAAAAAAAACCCCTAAACCGAATAGCCTATTCGGTTTAGGCTAAAAAATTCCTAAACCGAATAGCCATCTCGGTTTAGGGGGTGTTACACGAAAGATTACATAATTTGGGGATTTGTTTTGTGAAAATTTTGTGAAAATAGAGTAAACTGAATAGGCTATTCGGTGAAGCAAAAAAAAACCCCTTAACCGAATAGCCTATTCGGTTTTTGCTGTTTTTGTAACAAACTCGGTAATCATGGTGGTTCTTTAACATTTATTATTTTAATTAGTGTTTTAAAAAAAAATCCTTAAAAATCGGCCTTATGAGAATGATTCGGGATAAGATATTTCCTGGATTACGAACAGAAGTCACATCAGATCCATCCGTTTAGATCAGGAATTCAGATCTAGTGCGATACCAGCCGAATTTTTATTCATAGCACAACTTCAAAAAAAAAAACCACTGTTTTTGGAAATTTGGAAATTTACCATCGCCGCACCGGTGTTGTGCGGACCCATTTTAGAGAGACCGCACAATGCCGGTGCGGATCCTGAAATGGGTCCGCACAATGCCGGAGTGGACCCAGGGCCGCATAATGCCGGAGCGGACCCTCTTCATTTATAATCCGTTCAGGAGAGAGAAATTCATTTCACACTCTCACCCATTCTCTCTCCTGGACAACAGTCTCTGATCTGTAAATTTTTTTTCTCTTCTTTTCATTTTTTTTTAATTTTCAGTAGGTTAATAATTAATTTAGTTAATTTTTAATTTTAGGTTTCTTGTGTACTAGATTGAAAATGACTCTTATGGTATCCATTTATACTGGTGGGGATGTTTCAACTGTTAGCATGTAATAATCTAGAAGTCAATAATACGATAAATTTATCATATAAAGCTTTGTTCATTAATTGGATGATTAATAAAATGTCATTTTGTTGCCTTGAGTATTATTGCATTTATGAATCATTTCGAGTTAATGACTGGAATTGTGAAACTTCATAATATATATGATATATACTCTTAAAAGTCTCTAACCGAGGTAATTAGCAGGAACACTAATTAATCGCTACAAGGTTAGTATGTGGATTAAAAGATGGTTAAGTTTTACAGACCATAGACAAGAGATGTCATTTTAATCACATAGATACATGTTCCTGAAACATGGTATTAGACAGACCCCGAATGAAACATTAAATGAAATTGTGTTCGTGTCATTAATGTTTTCATTCAGTGTTAACTTCTAAAGTATGAGGTATTCATCTTTCCTACATAAGAGATTTATATGTGTGAGTGTTGTCTAACGTTATCCGTAAAAGGTAGCCATAACGGTAGCAATTCGGTATACATAACTTATGCGGAGGAAGAGATGTTCACCAAAAGTACTATTGTCCCTCGTATTTCTCTACGAGTAATAGTATCACCGGGCCCCTTGATAGAGTAAGGTTATCTGCTAGCAGTATGATTACAAGAGTAATCATATTTGATAATCTACTCAGGATCAAGAAAAGATTAAGTTGGCAAGGATGACACACACCTACCTTGAAACTGATCTGATAGCTATGAGACAAAAGAATTAACACGAGTAAATAGTTTTCTGGATCGTGATATTGTACAGTACAAAATCATCTGTGTAATTGGATGGTCATAATGCGTTTTGCCAGGTGCCTCTTATGATTTGTAGAAGTTAAAATAGTTTTAATTTCTATTTACCAACATAACACAGATCCTATCGGATCACACCGTATAGGAAGTAATCAGAGAATCTTATTGTTAATTATAAATTGATTATAATTAATAATAAGAAGGTTATAATTAATTATACGTGATATAATTAAATTATAAATGTCATTTAGATGACAAGCTTAAACACATTAAATTTATAAGCGTGTACGACACGTTGTATAAATTTATCGCAACAACGAATCGCAAGAAAATATAATTGTTCAGAATTATTCAGAATAATTATATTAATAATAAGAAGATTATAATTAATTATACGTGATATAATTAAATTATAAATGTCATTTAGATGACAAGCATAAACATAGTAAATTTATAAGCGTGTACGACACGTTGTATGAATTTACCGAAACAACGACCGCAAGAAATATAATTGTTCAGAACAATTATATAATTAATTAATGGATTAAAATATTAATTATGAATTAATATTTTTGGGCCTAAAGCCCATTTCTATTTTGGTCCGAAATTGAAATTTGGGCCAAAATTTAATTTTGGAATTAAATTTAAAAGCCCAAAATCAATTCTTTAATTTTGGGCCAATGACAATTTGGTAAATACCACATTGCTTAAGGGCATTTTGGTCATTTACCACATTTTCAAAGCCTATAAATAGAGGGGTAGGGGTAGAGAAAAATATAGAATTCCATTTGAGCCGAATCAGATCGGATCGAATCAAATCGGGTTTTTCTCTCCCAAATAGTGTTTTCGTGAGAAAAGAAAGAATACGTAATTTGATTACCTATATCTTGCGAGTCGTGAATAGTGTTTATGGTGAATAGTGTTCTCGGGATTCGTGAATAGTGTTTTTGTGAAGTAAGCGATATTTTTGCCGTCGATCGTGAATTATCTTTTGCGAAATTGTGAATAGTGTTTTTGCCTTTCGTGAATAGTGTTTTTGCGAATAACACGGTTATAGTATTTCTGGCAAAAGAAATAACCGCTCTCTGATTATTTATGGTGGACAACCGATAGAGGCATCAGACGTCTGGTACTACGAGACGCGACTTCAATGCAATTGGAATTTGGATACATGGTATAAATGTTATCTTAATTTATTTAATTGTTAAATAGATTTAAGTTTTTTAGAAAATCAATTATGGAGTAGATTCTCGTAGGATTAAATTGTTACGTCAATGGAAAGACTGGAAATTGACAAATTTTGTTTGGCTTTCCGACGTAGCTCTTTTAATCCTAGGGTTAAGTTAAAAGTAAAATTTTTGTTTTACGATCTTTCCGCATACTTAACCTAATCAAAGGGTACAACAAAACCCTACAGTGGTATCAGAGCGCAAGGTCCTCCCACTGATTGATTTTCTAAAAGTTATAACTTACGCAAATAAGGTGCGTATACCGAGCATCGGTTTAATTCTTAGATTTGCAGCTAAAAGTCGAAACCGAATAAAATGTGATTTTCTTGGTTTCAGTTTTCTGACTAAGAAAAATTAAAATTAGATTTTAATCTTTCTTTTTCGCTTTCTTATGAAATGTAAATTTCTTTGGTTCGGTTTTTCGACCGAGAAAGTTAAAAGTGACTTTCGCTTTCTTATGAAATGTAAATTTCTTTGGTTTGGTTTTCCGACCGAGAAAGATAAAAGTGACTTTATGCTTTCTTTTCAAAAACTTTCGATTGTGTAAAAGTATATCTAAGAATGTGATGAAGCAATAAAGTACCTGAGTAAGAGCTGTTGATCTCCACACGTAAAAGATAAGGTTATGTCAAGGGAAAGACTGGAAATGGACAAATTTCGTTTGGCTTTCCGACGTAACTCCTTTTTTTTACGTGTCCTAATAACTGGCCCAAAGGGAACTTTGTCACATTACGAAATTGATTTACGTACTAAAAAGAATAAACTGTGTTTTAAACATATAAACTGTTTATATGCTTATTACGGTATAAATAAAGAACAAAAGCATAGCTGCAAAATAAAGAATTAGAACTGGTAAAAACATACATGACTTGATCGCGTATAAGTAAATTAGATTTACTGCTTTAACATGACATGTGTAAATTAGATTTACCGCTTTCAAGGAACCGTGAAAGAAAGTTGTGTCAAGGAAAAGACTGGAAATGGACAAATTTCGTTTGGCTTTCCGACCAACGCCTTTCACGTGTCTTTAGAATTGTCTAAAGTCAGCTTTACAAACTGACTGCTTACGAGACTAAGCTTAACCACAACCCTAAAATTAAGTAATATGCCCTACCAACTCTGTCCTCCTCAAACCATTGTTCATTGGTTGACGTGACCTACTCAGTAGGCGTCGCCTTTTACCTTTGGTGGTCGAGGGTTATGTCCGACATATCAAACCAAACAGAGTGAGGTTACTTACCGATGATTTCCAAAACAGTTTTGGGCTCGAGGTAAAGTTTCGTTAAAACACACGATGTTTAACGGAACCAAGAATCACATAAGAGGTTTTGTCTAAAATATACAGATGTGATTAGCACCTGAGTTGCTTACCTAAAATAACTAATGGCCAAGTTTTATGCCGCCGCTGGCTTGTGTCTTAGTGAACATAGGGATCTTGGACCTACTACAAAAGGAAATAGAACAAATTTATAGTGGGAGTTTTATTATTGAAATAAGACATTACATGAACAAAAGCTAAAATCTTTACTTTTAACATTGTAGCACATGGCCAAAGAAACGTCTTTCTCATTACGTTCCTTACTCGATAAGGAAAAGCTAAATGCAGACGGATCAAATTTTACGGACTAGTTCCGTAATCTAACCATTGTTTTGAGACGTGAAAAGAAAGAATACGTTCTCAATACACCAATCCCTGACACACCTAAAACTGACGTAACAGTAGACGAAGTCGCTAAGCATGTCAAGCACAAAGAAGATGAGCTTGATGTGCAAAGCCTACTTGTAGGGATTATGGGTCCTGATTTGCAGAGGCGATTCATGGATACCAAATCCTACGACATGTGTGACCAGCTCAAGAAAATGTTTCAAGAGCAGGCACGTGTTGAGAGGTATAAAGTGACTAAGTCTTTGTTGAGTCACAAAATGGCAGAGAGCGGCTCTATCAGTGCTCACATGCTTCGTATGACGAGCGATGTGGAGCAACTAGAGAAGCTTAACTGTCCATTGAGCAAAGAGTTGGCAATGAACATTATCCTGAACTCTCTTCCTCACAGCTATTCGGGGTTCATCATGAACTTCCATATGCATGAGATGGATAAGAGCTTGCAGGAGCTCCAAGGGATGTTGAGGATCACTGAGGGCGACATTAAGAAAAGTTCTCATGTCCTCATGATCCAAGACGGTGGGAGAAAGATCAAGAAGGCGAAAGGGAAAAAGGCTCCCAAGTACAAAGGCAAAGGGAAGTTTGTTCCGATAACAAACACTCCCAAGATAAAGGTTTCTCTTGACACCGAATGCTATTATTATAATAGCAAGGGTTACTGGAAGAGAAGCTGCCCGAAATTCCTAGCAGATATGAAGTCTGGGATTGTCTCAAAAGCTTTAGTCTCAGGTATATTAATTGTTGAAATAAATGTTGCAACCTCTCTTAATGATTGGGTATTAGATACCGGATCATGTGTTCATATTTGTTCAAATATGCAGGCACTAAGAAATAAGAGGAAACTACGCAACAAGGAAGTACAACTCCGAGTTGAAAATGGAGCAAGTGTTGCAGCCATGATTGTCGGTAGTATAGAGTTGTATTTGCCTAGCAGGTTGTAATGGAACTAGAAAATATTTATTTTGTTCCTAGCATTTCTAGAAATATCATATCAATCTCATGTTTAGAGATGAATGGTTTTGCATTTGTTATAAAAGACAAGCGTTGTTCTATTTATAAAAATGAGTTGTATTATGGATCATCTTATATGATAAATGGTCTTTATATGCTGGAAATGACTAAACCCGTGTTTAACATCAATAACAAATGACTCAAAATATCTCATGAAAGTACGACTTACATGTGGCATTGTCGCCTAGGTCATATAAATGAGAAACGCATCAAGAAGTTGCAAGAAATTGGACTTCTTGGTAAATTTGATTTTGAATCAATTAACACGTGGGAATCTTGTTTACGTGGAAAAATGACTAAGGCTCATTTTACCAAGAAAGGTGAAAGGGCAAGTGACTTATTAAGTCTTATACATAGTGATGTATATGGACCGATGAGTACTTGTGCAAGAAATGGTTATTATTACTTCATCACATTTACTGATGACTTCAGTAGATATGGTTATGTCTACCTGATGAGACATAAGTCTGAATCCTTTGAAAAGTTCAAGAAATTCAAGACTGAAGTAGAAAACCAACTCGACAAAAAGATCAAGGCCTTGCGATCAGATCGTGGAGGCGAGTACTTGAGTCATGAGTTTAAAACGTACTTGAAAGAATATGTGATAGTCTCACAACTCACGCCTCCAGGGACACCGCAATGGAACGGTGTTTCTGAGAGAATGAATCAAACTTTGTTGGACATGGTTCGTTCTATGATGAGTAACACCACCCTCCCAAAATCATTTTGGGGACACGCACTAGAAACTGCCGCACTAACGACAAATAGGGTTCCATCTAAATCAGTAGAAAAGACTCCGTACGAGTTATGTTTTTGAACGGTTCCAAATATATCTTTTCTTAAAATTTGGGGTTGCGAAGTCTTTGTCAAGCATATGACGTCTGACAAACTTGGACCCAAATCTGATAAATGCTTTTTCGTAGGATATCCTAAAGAAACGAAAAGATATTACTTTTATCACCAATTCGAGAACAAAATAGTTGTTGCTCGTAATGGTGTATTCTTGGAGAAAGAGTTTCTTGCAAGAGAAAGTAGTGGGAGTAATGTTATACTTGAAGAAGTTCAAGTTACATCACACGATACTGAATCAAATGTTGATCAGATAATCCCACAGCTTGATGCTTCGGCTAATGAGCGTCAGGAAGAACCAAATCCACAAACAGTTGTGGAAGAGGTTCAAGTCCTGAGCTCAAATACTTTGACGCAAGTTGAAGTAGAACTGAACCAGCAAACAGTTGTGGATGAAGTTCAACAGCCGGAAGCACGAGTCCTACGTAGGTCAGAAAGGATAGTACATGCACCTGAAAGGTACATGGGACTTCACAAAGTCTCAGTGTTTGACACTGAAGATCCTCTGACCTATGCGGAAGCAATGGATAGGCCCGACTCCGATAAATGGCTTGAGGCCATGAGATTCGAAATACAATCCATGTACGACAATCAGATCTGGAACCTAGTCGTACCACTTGATGGGGTAAAACCCATAGAAAACAAGTGGATTTTCAAAAAGAAAACAGACATGGATGGTAATTTGACTGTTTACAAAGCACGGCTAGTAGCGAAAGGTTTCAAACAAATTCAAGGAGTATACTATGATGAAACTTTCTCGCCCGTGGCTATGTTTAAGTCAATACGGATACTCCTAGCAATTACCGCATTTCATGATTATGAAATATGGCAAATGAATATCAAAACTGCTTTTTTTAAACAGAAATTTAAAAGAGGACGTGTATATGATACAACCCTCAGGTTTTGAAGATCCAAAGAATGCTGGGAAGGTGTGCAAGCTTCTTAGATCCATTTATGGATTGAAGTAAGCATCACGGAGTTGGAATCTTCGATTTGACGAAGAAGTCAAAAGTTTGACTTCATTAGATGCGAAGAAGAACCTTGTGTGTACAGGAAGACTAGTAGGAGTGCCATCACTTTTCTAATCTTATATGTAGACAACATACTCCTAATCGGGAACGATATTCCTTTACTCAAATTAGCCAAGTCTTCATTAAAGAAAGTGTTCTCAATGGAAGACTTGGGCGAGGCTGTCTATATACTAGGAATAAAGATCTATAGAGATAGATCAAAGAGACTCATAGGATTGAATCAAAGCACGTACATTGACAAAGTGCTGAATTGGTTCAGCATGCAGGATTCCAAGAAGGGATTCCTGCCAATGTCACATGGTGTTCAGCTTAGCAAGACTCAGTGTCCTATGACACCTGATGAGCGAAGCATGATGAGTAGAGTACCATATGCTTCGGCTATTGGGTCTATCATGTACGCCATGTTGTGCACTCGCCCTGATGTCTCGTACGCTTTGAGCGTGACGAGTAGATATCAGGCTAATCCTGGCTTGGAACATTGGAACGTTGCAAAGAAAATCCTGAAGTACTTGAGAAGAACTAAGGATATGATCCTTATCTACGACTGTGATTCTAAACTCGTTGTAAATAGTTACATCGATGAAAGTTTCCAAACCGACCGTGACAACTTGAGTAAAAATACGACGTTATCACCTGATATGAGATATCGTAAACAGAGGTGATGTAAAGATTTGAAAAAATTGATACAGTCAGCAACACACCTGACCCACTGACAAAACCTCTTCCTCAAGCCAAGCATGAGATACATATTGCCGCTATGGGTCTAAGACACATAGGCAATTGGCTGTGAGATTTTCTTGGGGTCTGCGAGATCTTTGAGAATTTTGAGGGTTTGTTTAAAGCAAGGCTAATATGATTGGCTCCTAGCTTAAGTGGGAGATTGTTAGCATGTAATAATCTAGAAGTCAATAATACGATAAATTTATCATATAAAGCTTTGTTCATTAATTGGATGATTAATAAAATGTCATTTTGTTGCCTTGAGTTTTATTGCATTTATATATCATTTCGAGTTAATGACTGGAATTATGAAACTTCATAATATAGATGATATATACTCTTAAGAGTCTCTAACCGAGGTAATTAGCAGGAACACTAATTAACCGCTACAAGGTTAGTATGTGGATTAAAAGATGGTTAAGTTTTACAGACCATAGACAAGAGATGTCATTTTAATCACATAGATACATGTTCCTGAAACATGGTATTAGACAGACCCCGAATGAAACATTAAATGGAATTGTGTTCGTGTCATTAATGTTTTCATTCAGTGTTAACTTCAAAATTATGAGGTATTCATCTTTCCTACATAAGAGATGTATATGTGTGAGTGTTGTCTAACGTTATCCGTAAAAGGTAGCCATAACGGTAGCACTTCGGTATACATAACTTATGCGGAGGAAGAGATGTTCACCAAAAGTACTATTGTCCCTCGTATTTCTCTACGAGTAATAGTATCACCGGGCCCCTTGATAGAGTAAGGTTATCTGCTAGCAGTATGATTACAAGAGTAATCATATTTGATAATCTACTCAGGATCAAGAAAAGATTAAGTTTGCAATGATGACACACACCTACCTTGAAACTGATCTGATAGCTATGAGACAAAAGAATTAACATGAGTAAATAGTTTACTGGATCGTGATATTGTACAGTACAAAATCATCTGTGTAGTTGGATGGTCATAATGCATTTTGCCAGGTGCCTCTTATGATTTTTAGAAGTTAAAATAGTTTTAATTTCTATTTACCAACATAACACAGATCCTATCGGATCACACCGTATAGGAAGTAATCAGAGAATCTTATTGTTAATTATAAATTGATTATAATTAATAATAAGAAGGTTATAATTAATTATATGTGATATAATTACATTATAAATGTCATTTAGATGACAAGCTTAAACACATTAAATTTATAAGCGTGTACGACACGTTGTATAAATTTATCGCAACAACGAATCGCAAGAAAATATAATTGTTCAGAATTGTTAAGAATAATTATATTAATAATAAGAAGATTATAATTAATTATACGTGATATAATTAAATTATAAATGTCATTTAGATGACAAGCATAAACATAGTAAATTTATAAGCATGTACGACACGTTGTATGAATTTACCGAAACAACGACCGCAAGAAATATAATTGTTCAGAATAATTATATAATTAATTAATGGATTAAAATATTAATTATGAATTAATATTTTTGGGCCTAAAGTCCATTTCTATTTTGGGCCGAAATTGAAATTTGGGCCGAAATTTAATTTTGGAATTAAATTTAAAAGCCCAAATAGTAAAGCCCAAAATCAATTCTTTAATTTTGGGCCAATGACAATTTGGTAAATACCACATTTCTTAGAGGGCATTTTGGTCATTTACCACATTTTCAAAGCCTATAAATAGAGGGGTAGGGTAGAGAAAAATATAGAATTCCATTTGAGCCGAATCAGATCGGATTGAATCGAATCAAGTTTTTCTCTCCCAAATAGTGTTTTCGTTAGAAAAGAAAGAATACGTAATTTGATTACATATATCTTGCGAGTCGTGAATAGTGTTTACGGTGAATAGTGTTCTCGGGATTCGTGAATAGTGTTTTTGCAAAGTACGCGGTATTTTTACCGTCGATCGTGAATCATCTTTTTTCAAAACCGTGAATAGTGTTTTCGTCTTTCGTGAATAGTGTTTTTGTGAATAACCCGGTTATAGTATTTCTGGCAAAAGAAATAACCGCTCTCTGGTTATTCCTGGTGGACAACTGATAGAGGCATCAGACGTCTGGTGCTACGAGACGCGATTTCAATCCAATTGGAATTTGAATACACGGTATAAATGTTATCTTAATTTATTTAATTGTTAAATAGATTTAAGTTTTTTAGAAAATCAATCATGGAGTAGATTCTCGTAGGATTAAATTGTTACGTCAAGAGAAAGACTGGAAATGGACAAATTTCGTTTGGCTTTTTGACGTAACTCTTTTAATCATAGGGTTAAGTTAAAAGTAAAATTTTTGTTTTACGATCTTTCCGCATACTTAACCTAATCAAAGGGTACAGCAAAACCCTACAGTGGCAGGTCATAATAGGGTTTATTATAGTATCGGACCTGTTACTGTGATTCCGGTATTGCCGGGTACTGATTATGTGGGGCTTAAATCGAGTATATGTCAGAGTTTGGGCTTGAATCAGGGTCAGTATGACCTTAAAATTGAGGCCAAAATTAGCATGCTGGCTAGTTCAACACAAAACTGGTTCCAACTCTTTCCAATTTAGATTGAGGGAGTATGGCATGTATTGTACAACCAAACCATGAGTTTTTCTGGGAGTGCATACAAGATAATGTGGAGGTTACCAGAGCCCGACGTACCAACCCAGTTATAAGGATAATCCAGGGTCATAGTCGGGGTAACTCATCCAGCTCTAGTCCGTCCCCTGTCCAAATTGACCAACCGTGTAGTAGTCGGGCCCCAGTTCAGAGGGACCGACCGTCCAGTAGTCGGTCCTCCCGTCAGGCCCCACCCTGGATTGACCAGCCTTCATCTAGTTGGACCGCTCATTGGGGTCAATCTTGTGATCTGGATGAAATCGATGAAACAGTGGATCCAGAATTACTAGAGGCAGAGGAAAATTGGGGTGATGTTGATCAGGAGGGTATGAGCGATCATAGTGACGAGGAAGATACCGGGCCTGTGCTTGGACGAGAGAGGACTTTCAGGGTCAATCACGGGTTTCAGCACCAGATTTTGGCTTTCAATGACACATCAGGGTTTCAGGAAGCAAATTCGGCTTTGTTTGGAAGGAGGGCAAAGTATGAGAATGAATTGTCTGGGGACAAACATATGATTCAAAAGAGCAAATGAAGAGCGCAATTGCCAGGTTTCACATACTTTGCAACAAAAAGATAAGGAATATGCACAGTGACACCACCATAATTAGGTTCAAGTGCAATGACAGTAGATGTGGCTGATACATACTCGCAAAGGTACACAATGGCATGTCAAGTACCCAACAAAACATTCCTGTCACATGGATGCGACAATAATAGATCATGCACAGTTGTCGGCTAGTATGGTTGCCGATTGCATATCGGCTCATATGAGGAACGATGTTGATTTGAGTATCCAAGCTGTCAGGATCGATGTTGCTGAAAGATACAATGGTCATATACCGGCGTATAACAAACTGTGGTGTTTTTTTGCCGTGAGTTGGCAATTGCCCACCAAGTTGGTAGTTGGGGGGGTCATACGCTCTTATAGTTCCGTTATTGGAGGCAATCAAGAGAAAGAACTCATGTACTATATTGTTCCTTCTTTTTTTACATCATTGTAACAAAATCAACAACTGAACTTATTTTTTTTAATTTATTGACAGAAACATTGTTTGAGATGACCTCATTTCCCACCGGTAAACCTAGACCATACAAGTATTTTCATATGGCAGCTTGGGCAATTGGACCGTGCATAGCTGCTTTTCAACACATCAGACCAGTCATCACCGTTGATGCATGTTTCCTGTCAGGCCGGTACAAAGGTAACTAATTTATTTAATTAACTTTATTTAATTTAGTTGATTTCAGATCTTATGAAATTAATTTGATTGTTTTAACACAGGCAAATTGTTGATTGTAACCGGGTACGATGCAGAAAACCAACTTCTCCCGTTGGCTTTTTCACTGGTAGAATCAGAGAGTTTCGAAGATTGTGTGTGGTGTAATGGTTGCGCCGCAATGTAATTCGCTCTAGATTCATGTGTGTCATCACTGATAGGGGAAATGATATCAAGAAGGTGTTCAGACAAGATGATTTGGGGTGGAATGATGAGGATGAGGATCAATGTGTTCACCGTCTTTGTGCTACTCACATAGCCGAGAACATGAAGAAGAACGGTTGCAGTGAGGCGGCAATCAAGTTTTTCAGGATATGTGTGGCTAAGAGGAAGATAAGAAGATACGAGCAAGGAATGCAAGCAATGGGGGATGTATATGATCGTGCTCTCAATTGGCTGAACGGTGTGGGTAAGTATTTGGATCAAGATGAGAACAAGCGTCCGAAACCATGGAAGATATTCTAAGCGTTGGACGGTGGTTACCGATGGAGAATTATGACTACAAACGATTCCGAATTGCTAAATAATATTTTTAAGTTATCTCGTAAGTTACCGGTGGCAGTAATAATTGAAGACACATTTTACAAATGTCTTACATGGTTTGTGCAAAGGAGGGCCAAAGCGAAATTTGAAGCTAGTCAAGGTCAACAGTTCTCATGTCGTGTGCATTAGTTATTTTTATTTGTAGTTTTTTCTTCATAATTTTTTAGTAACTTCGTTAAAAAATTTGACTTCTTCATTATTTTTTAATTTTTTGTAGCTTATTAACAAACGGTTCGAGAGGTCCGATACTATGAAGATGCTTGGTGAGTTGATCAGAGTCAAAATGATGATGAATTACGTAGGGTTTTGGCTTAGATTTTGCATATTATCTCACACTATGTTTAATTAATTAGAGAAAAATGCAGCTGTCACACTTCTTTATGTTTTATTGCAGGAAACATGTTTTGGGACTATTTTACATCAAATGGAGCAAGAATCAGGTCAATCGGATAAGCGACGCTCATCGACTAAGGTTCTGTTACGGCTCGTATTGCCTAATAAGGACCTAGCCGGATACGGACCAGGAGATAGCGCGATACGCATTAAACCCTTCAATGATATGGTCTCATTACGGACCGTATCACCCAATACGGTCCGTAACCAAGGCGCCCTTTGGGGAATAACTGCTGACAGTTGTATCCAGATCATGTTTCTTGGCCTCCACTCAACTCCAGACGTCCCTTCACTCCTATATAAGCACCATGGACAGAAGAAGAACTCATCTTTGTAATTTGGGTTAGATTTGATTAGTGAGAAAGAGAGGAGTGATTGTAACGATGTTGTTCCACGGCTAAGTTCTTTTCTTAGGGGCTAGGCAGTAAACCTTGTTACTCATGATGCTTTGATATATATATTTTATGTTGATTATGATTTCTTGTTGTTTGATTGAAATGCTTTTGTGATTTATTATCCCTTTATCTAATATCGATGATCTAGTTTAATCCATTAGGGTAGTGACAGTGCTTTAATGGTAAGAGAAACTATGTTGCACGAGTTAGCCTCGTTGGGAGTCATTAGATTTATGTGAAGAAAATCTTAGCGGGGAAACCATAAATCAGAACAACAAAACACGAACCAAGTTCTATCATTTGCGTAAGATAAATCGCAATGATCTATGTAGTAACTTGTGTATTTAGAGATCTGTCATTTGCGTAAGATAACTCGCAGTGTCCTATGTGGTGTCTTCCATAAAACAACAATAGGAAATCAGACCCGACAGAAGTAGAATATCAAAGAGGATTGAGTAGCGATGGTGTGTCGAAACCCTAGGAATTCTCATCTCTATCTTTATTTTAATTACTTTTAATTATTGCCAAATTTACATTGATCACAATTTCAACTCTCAAATTTTCAGATTTTGTCTAGCCTTTCGAAAGATTGTGATTTGATCACTCAAAACTCTGAACCAATATTACCTGTGGATCGACCTCAATTATACTACTCGATAGGATTGTGCGCTTGCGATCCGAACCGATAGCATTTCCAAGTTTATAAAATTTAAAAGATAACATCGCTCTCTTTTGAGTGATCAAGCTTTTTGGCGCCGTTGCTGGGGAATAACGGTTTATTGTGCAAGGCCTCGCAAGACGCCATTGCTTTGACCATTGAATCCAATTAACTAGAGACGCCTAGACTTTTAATTTTCTGTAGTTTTATTTTCTTCTTTACTTTTATTTTCAATTTCATTTTTCTTTTTTCTTTTCTTTTTCAATTTTTAGTTTAATTTTCAGATTTTTTTTTGTTTCTTAGGATATTGCACGCTGGCCGAATCATCCCTACGGAGATCCCTGAGGATTGCAAGTAGGAGAGGACAATTCGCTTCCACATCATCGATAAGGATCAATCATAGTCCTTCCTCAAGTTATTCTGAAAGCGAAGGAGACTCAGATTCGATCAATATGGATGACCCACTGAACGAACCGATTCACAACAATCCACCATTCAACAATGGAAACGGACAAGAAGGCAATGGTGAAAATGGAGTTCATAATGCAGCAAGACCCAAACTTCTACTAGACTATTGCGTACCGCGCGCGAATGATCCTAACTCAAGCATAAACCCACCGACTGATACCAACCGTAATTTTGAGATTAAACCTGCTCTCATAAATATGGTTTCGCAACAGTAATTTGGAGGATTTCCAAGCGAGGATCCACATCTTCACTTGTCAATTTTCTTTGGAATATGTGAGACGATAAAGATCAACGGAGTCACCGATGAAGCAATCAGACTAAGGCTATTTCAATTCTCATTAAAAGATAAAGCAAGAGCATGATTGTTTTCCTTACCGGCCAACTCCATTCAAACTTGGGACCAATTGTTTAATGTGTTAATTGCAAAATATTTTCCACCTTCTAAAACTTCAAGATTCAGAAATGTAATTACTAATTTTGAACAAAGAGATGGTGAATCATTGTGTGAAGCATGGGATAGATATAAGGATATGTTAAGGTGTTGTCCACATCATGGTCTAGAAAGATAGCTGTTGTTCAAACTTTTTATAATGGTCTAAACCCTACCGATAGGTTGTCTATTGATGTTTCCGCAGGAGGAGCAATCATGAACAAGGAACCTGACGAGGCTTACAACCTAATTGAAGAGATTGCAATCAACCAGCACTACTGGATCCCTGAGTGCAAGAAGCCAACTCCAACACCTGGCATACACAAAGTTGATGAAATATCCATGCTAAGCGCAAAGATTGATGCTTTGCAACTAGCACTCAACAAGCAGACCAAGCAGCGAACGGTAGAAGAAGTCAATGCCACAACATCATGTGGCTATTGTGGAGGAGTGCATGAGATGACCGAATGCACAAATGTGACAGAAAATGAGGAAGAAACAGAGCAAGTAAACGCCAAAGACAACAACTTTCGACCTCAGTTCTTCTACAATTCGTACCATCCGAATAACCGAAACCATCCAAATCTTTCATACGCAAACAATCAAAGACCTGCTGCACCTCAACAGAACTACCAACCACAAAACAATTACCAACCAAGATACAACAATTCTCAACCGAACTACCAATCGAGGCAGTACAACCAACCACAGAAACTTGACATCACATCACTAATAGAGAGATTCCTAGAGAAGCAAGACAAGGCTAACACCGAAATCACGCAAAAGATCGAATCCTTAACAAACTGCAGTAAAGACTTAGAAGATCATATCTCTAAGATGGCAAAAGAACTCTCGA
Organism: Carex myosuroides; assembly: GCA_028015225.1. NCBI lineage: Eukaryota > Viridiplantae > Streptophyta > Magnoliopsida > Poales > Cyperaceae > Carex > Carex myosuroides. Next base: position 9,104,870 of record CM051476.1, read on the forward strand.
GCATCACACGTGGAAAAGGCAAATTCCCGGGCCAACCGGAAGAAAATCCAAGAGAGACTTGCAAAAGCATAACGTTAAGGAGCGGTACAGCTTATAAGGGACCTCCAATGCCCGATCTAACTTCCAATGAGATGCATGTAGAGCCATCACATTCTAAGGAATATGAGCCGCGACATCCAGAACCGCCCATATTAGAAATGCAAGCATACCCTATTGAGGAGCAGAATGACACTGTAGGTGGAGACGAACAACAAATTGAACCTAAATACATTGCACCACCACCCTACAAGTCACCTCTACTATTCCCTCAAAGGCCAGCCAAGCACAAGATAGAACAACAATTCGCGAGATTCATGGAGACGCTCAAGCAACTACAAGTCACTGTCCCCTTCACCGAGGCAATTGCAAGCATACCCTCGTATGTTAAATTTATGAAGAAGATTCTTTCAAATCACAGCAGACTCCAAGAATTCGCAACAGTTCCGCTCAATCTGGAATGTAGTGCGCTCGTGCAAAGCAAACTACCAACTAAGTTGAAAGATCCGGGAAGCTTCTCAATTCCATGCACCATTGGTACAACAGATTTCAAGAGAGCTTTATGTGATTTGGGAGCAAGTGTGAGTTTAATGCCAAATGCGGTATTTGATAAATTAGAATGTGCAGAACTATCACCAACGCGAATCTCATTGCAACTTGCTGACCGATCAATTTGATATCCTAAAGGAGTGTTGCTAGACGTCCCAATCAAAGTTGGTAAAATCTGGATACCAGTAGATTTCGTGGTAGTTGACATGGAGGAAGACGAGCAAATTCCAATCATCCTTGGAAGACTATTTCTCGCCACATGTGGAGTAATGATTGATATTAGGAATAGGAAGACTTCATTAAATGTTGGAGAAGACAAGATGATCTACAACATGAATGAAACCTTCGAGATCCCTCCTGACATCAATCTTGTTTACAGCTTGGAAATAATGGACGAGTCTGGCAATGATGAATTGCGGTTGGATGAACTAGAAGACATCAGGAAAGTGATGTGCGTAGCAGAGATGAAGAGATTGTTCGACATACAAGATGATAATCAGACCCATCCAACCTCCGTGACAACACAAACTGATGATCTAAAGAAAAGTCCTAATATCGCCAACAACATAAATTATTCTCTCTTAGCCCTCGCATTGATTAAGAACCTTCACGAAGAACTCGATGTAATTTCTCAAAAACTGGATGAGATTGAATCAGCGCTCAACACGAGTCTGGTATTCGACCCCGGACCGCGAACACCAACCATTGAAGAAGATAAAGGGGAAGATATAACCAATCTCTTCTCAAAGGAAGAAAGAACCATTCCCGTTGCATGCGAAGAATAAAAGATGATACGAAAGAAACTCACAACCGAATTCTTCAAAAAAGGCGATGATAACAAGACCACATATCACATTGAAGGCAATCCCCCAGACAAGCAACTCGTTTGCATTGTCAGGAGGACATCTTAAAGAAACTAGCACGAGACAAAGTCAAGCTAACGACTTTAAACAAACACTTATTGGGAGGCAACCTAATGCCACTTTTATATTTTCAATAGTTATTTATTTATAGTTTATTTAGGACCTTAACAGAGAAACAACTCATATCTGCCTTTTTCCTATGATCAGGTGAACATGTCGGAGGAAGGGCTCGATTAAAGACACCATGAAAGATGGAAAAATAGCCTCTGGTACGGTCCGTATCAACCAATACGAACCATGTTAGTAGATACGGGGGTAAAAGGAGGAGTAAGAAGAGATAAGTGGTAAATACAGCCCGTATTTCCCAATACGGTCCGTATTCAGAGAAGTTAAGACTTAAGGCAGTTATCAGTATTATGCATAACGGATCGGATACGAACCCGTTAACAAAGAGACGTTTGAAATCCCGCACAAATCACGTCTCATAACCGTTAAACCCTCTGGTTTTAATTCCTAAACCTCCCTTTCTCTCTCTCTATTCTCTCTCCCTTTATCTCTCATCTTTCTCCCTCTTCCCTCATTGCCGAAACCGAGCCCACCTCCTTGCCGCCGATCACCATCTCCACCACCTCAGGATTGAGGTGCAGTGAGTTGTATCTTTCCTGGTTTTTTTACTTTATACTTCCTTTATTTCTATCTCTCGAGCATTGGGGACAATGCTTAATTTTATTCGGGGGGTAGGAGGTAAATTGACCATGTATCTTTAAATTTTTTGCATTTTTATTTTCTTTTAGATGCTAGTAGTTTTTCTCAATTTTTGACTAGGGTTGGAGGCTTTACAAAAAATCCTAGAATGATTGGTTGAGCTTTTTAGCTAGCTTGCATTTTAATTTCCGTAGAAGTAGGTTAATCAAATAAGGAATTATTTTTAATTAAGTTAGGCTAGGGTTTAGACAATTGGCCATGATACCAAAAATTCAGAATTTTTAAAGTAATTAGTGACCTCAAAGTGAACAATTAATTGCTAACCATGAATGTTGACCAAAAGCCGCAGACCTTAGAATTTTTATTATTGAGTAATTTATTTTTGAAAAGTCTTTTAAGTTTGAAAGTGTTCTAGAATACTCATTTATTATAGATAGACCCCTAGCGAAACTATGCAATAATTCCTTGTATGAATGAATACTTGGAATTGTGTGTAATCATGGTACTTGTGACACAAAAATATTTAATTTTCAGAAAAATAGAAAAAAATACAAAAAAAATCAGAAATGAGAAAAACAAAAAAAAATAGAAAAACTCAGAAAAAGAAAAAATAGAATAAAAGATGGAGGATAAAAAAAGAGTACGGGTGCCTACACAAGACTGGTTACCAATAGTCTCGACAAAACCTCCCAAGTTCTAATTTTGTGCATATTTAATTTTTTGAAAAAGTCACAAGTACCAACACACTTAGTTGTCATATTTTCTCCAATCAATTGGAAAGGAAAATCAAAATTTATATCATTAGAATTCCTATTGATTGGAAGGGATCCATTTATAATCGAAGGAGAAATTAACACTATCAAATTTAGGGATATTTGTGAAGTGAATTGTCCGATAATAATTTTTCTAAGGAATGCACAATGAGATCAATCATGGAGTGAATAAATTGTTCAAGGGAGAGGTCATGAATATTTTTAAAGTTCTAAATTTTTAATGTCATGTCAATTGTACCAAGCCTAAGTTCTAGTTTAATTTAAAGCAAGTCCTTGAGATTGTATGGTTTAACCTAGACCAGACCTTTGACTAGCTAGGATGTCATTGCTTGAGGACAAGCAACAATTCAAGTTGGGAGACGTGATCAAAGTCAAAATGATGATGAATTACGTAGGGTTTTGGCTTAGGTTTTGCATATTATCTCACACTTATGTTTAATTAATTTGAGAAAAAGGCTACTGTCACCCTTCTTTCTATTTTATTGCAGGAAACAGGTTTTGGGACTATTTTACATCAAATAGAGCAAGAATCAGGTCAATCGGATAAGCGACGCTCATCGACTAAGGCTCTATTACGGCCCATATTGTCTAATACGGACCTAGCCAGATACGGACCTATATAGTATCTCGATGGAAGATCTATCATTTGTGTAAAATAACTCGCAGTGTCCTATGTGGTGTCTTCCATAAAACAATAACAGGAAATCAAACCCGACAGAAGTAGAATATCAAAGAGAATTGAGTAGCGATGACGTGTCGAAACCCTAGGAATTCTCATCTCTATCTTTATTTTAATAACTTTTAATTATTGCCAAATTTATATTGATCACAATTTCAACTCTCAAATTTTCAGATTTTGTCTAGCCTTTCGAAAGATTGTGATTTGATCGCTCAAAAACTCTGAACCAATATTCCCTGTGGATCGACCTCGATTATACTACTCGATAGGATTGTGTGATTGCGATCTGAACCGATAACATTTCCAATTTTATAAATTTTAAAAGATAACATCGCTCTCTTTTGAGTGATCAGGAGTTTGGTAACTACAACAAGTTCGAGGTAACTCCACACAAGAGAGAGTTCACGCTTTTATACCTGACAATTCTGGCCGGTTTACTAAGGCCAATTTCAAATACACGGTGATCATCAGGAATGATCACACAGTGGAATGCACATACCATAAGCCTCAATTGGACATAATACCTTGTTCTCATGTTCTGCCCGTGTGACGTCTCTGAGGCATCGACCCTAGCATCTTTGTAAGTCACTACTACTACATCCAGACACTGATCAACACAGGGAGGGCTGAATTGCATGTGTATGAAAATCAGTTGAAATGGCCTGAAAACGGGGGATCTGTCCTTGTTCCAGAGGATAAAAATATTTCTTTGAGTTGAAGACGACACAACAGGATTCCGATGTGGTTGGACTTACTACATAAAAGGAGAAGATGCCACCAAGCCAACCGAGATACACAAGAAAGACATAACAGAACCGCTCGAGATGCACGAGGTAGTTAATTTTTTTACTAATCAATTTCAACTTTTAATAAAATATTAAAACAATCAGATTTAACAGTCACTATTTCAAAATCTGCAGGTTGAGAGTCTATCAATGGATTGGATGTTTATCTAGTTTTAATTGTATTTGTAAAAATATTATTTTATTTTTGGTTTATTAGATGTATTTTTAATGTACTCGTGACAACATTAGCATTATATTGTTCTATTGTATACTTCTTTATATGGCTCCTTTATATTTATTATTAGTGCTTCTTTATATTTGATCAGACAAACGAACAAAAATTTCAAATTAAACGACATTTAAAACAAAAACAATTAAACAACTTTAAAAACAAAACCTTAACCAAACAAATAAATATTTCTGATAAAAAAGAAAATATAAATGGAGGGGTCCGCTCCGGCATTGTGCAGACCCATTTCAGGGTCCGCATCGGCATTGTGCGGTCTTTATTAAATGGGTCCGCACAACACCAGTCCGGCCATGGTACATTTCGAAATTTTCAAAAACAGTGATTTTTTGGTTTATTTTTTTTAAGCTGTGCTATAAATCAAAATTTTGACGATACCAGACCATGTAGAATGTGATCTGAATGTCCGTTTAAATGTGACACACATCTCAAATTTAGAATTTTTAGTCTGAAATCGTCTAGGATTTTCTTTTCATTTAGATTTTTAGTCTGATTACTATGCTTAGGAAATTTAGAAATTTAGAATTGTTTTGGGTTAATATTTCAAAGTTTAATGTTTTAATGTATGTTATTTTTAAATCTGGTAACTTTTTCTTAGTCTGACATGAATATTAAATAAGATAAAATTAAAAAAAAGTGAATACATCGTACACATACAAAGAGAAACATATCTGAACTCATCATTCATGCCTTTAATGAAGTCTATTAAATCTATTTACCTTAAAAGTGATAATAAATCTATGTGCTCAAAAGTATAATTTCAATTGAAAAGTGTGCACATGAATCTCAAATGACAAAATTCAAATTCAAATTGTCATTTGCATTAAATTGAGTATCAAGAACCTCTTTCATAAAAAAATTCAAAATCAATTATTCTAGAAAATAAATCTAACTCGAGATTGTTGAAATCATGAATATGTTTGAATATGGTACACATATACATTTGATCATGTAAGACTAAAGATTAATTTTATGAATAATCAAATATTTCACATAATTATGGCAATATATATTACCGAATTTCGTACACTATCTGACCAAATTGCCATAAAACTGCAATTGTTGTTGTTCATGACTAATTGCATTATTTAAAATTTATGCATAGAGTTAGCACTTAAATTGTTATATCTTTATGAAATTTTTCTCTTAGCATAAGTTAAAATGTAAAATGTTAGAGTAAATAATTTATTTTTACGTCTTAATTTACAAATATTATTGAATTAAGGGGGAGTGCATAAGTTGAGGGAGAGTACCCCATCTCGTGTTATTCTTTCTCTTTTGCCCGATTTTCGAAAAGGGGGAGAAGATGCAATGTGCATTAGTACAAAGTCCATTGAATAGACAAACAAAACAAAACACAAACAAACATGAGAAAATAAAAAAAATTCGGTGTTATATCCATGTGAAATTAAACTATGCACTTGCTATTGTTATATGTTTTGCAAATCATCAAAATGGGAGATTGTTGTTGTAAGCAATCTTCTGTGCTGTTTGACAAATTTGCAAAACATATCAACATTGAATTTTACAATTTCTTTGTTTAAGATGTATGCAGGTTTAGTTGTCATTGTTGTTGATTTTGTATGATTGAGCTTGCTTAATTTTCTAGTTTGTATGACAAATGATATCGAAATGCAAGACTAAATGCATAGTTGTAACATTTGAATGAATTCAAAATGATGTTTAACTCGATTTGAATAATTGCGCCCTTTTGGTATTTTGAGATTTTTTGCTGAATTTTTATGTAATTTATTATGATTTTAAACAATTTTCAAATTAAGTCAAATCAGTAAACTATAACAAACCATTTAATTTAAATTTGACAATTAATGACGACATATATATAAGTGGTTATTTTCAAAATTTGACAATTTTATTCAAATCGAGTCAAGATTGATATTCAAATATGGGAACTTAATTTAATAAAATTTGGCAATGTTATTCAAATTTGACAAAATATGCCAAAACAACATTACAATATATTTTAACTCTCTAATCATGTTATCCAGCATCTGTTATGATTGTTACAATCGGACCTCACTATTTGATGTATCCTCTTTAATAATTATATTGTATTAATTGTGTTTAAATAATATAGGGCAAACATAAGACTAAATGTACATATCAATTAGATAAACAGATAATGTCAAATATGATAATGTCAATTAGATAATATTGGCGTATATATCAAATAAGATATATTCATACAACATTAATGTCAATGTGGAGATGACACCAAATCGACTCATTTATGGAAAATCTGTCATTGTTTTTTTTACTTTGAGAGGGCTTCCTTTTTTACTCTCTGCATGTGTGGACCGAAATGTGCATAAAAACTCTCCTCCAATTTTTAGTTCTTTAAGACGTAACGCTGTACAAAAACATAATATCACTTATATACTAATAAAAAAGAACAATCAGTTTTTGGAGCAAATATCTAACCCCATTAAACATCCTTCTTATTATGTTACCAAATATCCATTTACCTATGAAGCTTTCTACTTGACTCAAATATGAAGCAATTTTGTTTCACACATATTGGAGCAACATTACACATCAAAAAACACTAGAAAACTCAATAATCAAACATTTCACACTTAATTACCATCATTTATCCATAGTTTTCAGCTATAAAATGAGCATTTTAACCCTGTCATTCCATCCATCTCATCTCCTTATTGGTTTTCTCTCTTCTATTACAAACTTCAAAGCATCCAACTTACAATTTTTTGTCATAGACTTATGATTTACATTATGTAAGTATTACTTGGTTTTTTTATTACTATTCTTTTGAATTAATTTTTGTTGTCTTACATGTTTAATGTACACGTACAGTTTTCTAATACCATATATACCAAAAAAACATGAGTTAGTTATTCAACACATAATTTCTACATTGCATGTCATCATGATGAGTTAAATTGTAAAATGTGTTGCTAAGACATTTTTTTACTTTACAAACCGCAAAACAATATTAAATGGAAAATCAACTATGGCACATTTGCCTTCATTTGACACATTAAATTCTTTTGAGTTACCCATCATTGGTAACCTACCGCTTCTAGGTTATTTCTATTTTGGGTTACCCATCAAACTTTTCATCAAATTATGGTTGATGATGTGTGCAACTTATTTCTATTTTATTCTTTGAAAAGTACAATCAACAGAACACGAACTAGATACAATCTAAACTTCTAAAATTAGGCTAAGAACTAGAAAATTTGTTAATTAGACACAATTTCTTTACTTATGAGTTTTTGACGTAATTTATTTTGTAGCATCAAGTGTTGCTACATGGCTAAATCATGGCATTGCATAACATGGCAGTAGACCGGGCAGCTCAATCCGTACTTATGCTCGACGCCTTAAGTATTGAACAAAAGCAAAAAATATCAGATTTAGGTTTCTGTTGTCTTTTCAAATTGCAACAAATATTGATTAGTCGTTCGTTGATAGCAACACTAAGCGAAGTGTACCAATCTGATCCCAAACATTTTGTATTGGTGAATTTAATTTATCACTCACCCACTGTGATGCATATTGTATTTCGGGTTTGAGAGATAAAGACATTTATATTGACATGTTAAGCGAGAAGCACCAAACGAGGCTCTTTTCAATATATTTGAAAATTCCACTAACCACAACATATCTTTTCGTGATCTTAAGTTCCGTATTTTAACTCTTGGTACAACGGATGAGAAGTTTGTTAGAATATTTGTGTTATTGATGGTTGCTAGACTTCTAACCCAACCAATGGATGATCAAATATCTTGAGAACCGAAATTTTTATTTATAACATAATTAAAAAAAAATAAACCAAATAACCATCATTTCTGAGAATTTCAATTTTCACCACGGCCGCACCGGCATTCTACGGACCCATTTCAGGAGGGCCGCATAATGCCGATGCGGATCCTTAAATGGGTCCGCAGAATGGTTCTGCAGACCCATTTTTTTTTGTGTTTTATCGAGGCACGCATTTTTTTGTGGCAAGTGTAAAAACCAAAAACTTTTACGCATACAGATATCGATACATATATGAGATATCTCAATAAAAAAATGGGATAAGTTTGAAACCATTATGCTCTCAAAGTTATCCCCATTGGTCAAGTGGGATAAGTTTGAAACCAAAAACTTCACTTCGTCTCTTCTGTACTTATCAACATTTATGAGATATCTCAAAGTTTGAAAAAAAAATGGGTCTGCAGAATGGTTCTGCAAACCCATTTAAGGGTCCGCATCGGCATTCTGTGGCCTCACTGAAATGGGTCCCCAGAATGCCGGTGCGGCCGTGGTGAAAATCAAAAGTCTCAGAAACGATGGTTATTTGGTTTATTTTTTTTTAACTATGTTATAAATAAAAATTTCGGTCTTGAGAGTATGTAAATATAGTGGAAAATGTGGATCAAGTTTCTAAGTACAATTGGGCTGAGTTCACATATCATTCTTGATTTTTGATATACACAATTAAATTTTTTAAAATCATATTATGTTCTAATTTTTTTTCACGAGCTTTAGCACTTCGAAAATTATTAAATTGAAATAAAGAAAATCATATTCAACCTATTAAATTTTTCATAAAATTTTTTATAGTCGAGCGCACTCTTAGATTGCAATGCAACCTTCTTTAAGACTTTTTTTGTGCATCTTTTTCCCATGTGCGTGACAACAAGAGTCATATCCTCTAATAACGTAGTCAGAATTCTTATCAGAAGTAGACAATTTCTTATATTGAATTTGGCAACAACCCATGTTTCCCCTTGCTGAACGTAGGTCCGCCCCTGCGCCCCTGATATTCTTCGAGGTTGCAATGTGACATTCATGTATTAACTCTATTGCATTAATGTTGCATCAGTATAAACAATAAAACTTGCAACAGTGATATCCTATCAAATGTGTTTTGTTTTCAGTTTCCAAAACGAACAATAAAAAGAAAATAAAATTGGCTCCAAACGAACCTTTAATTATTGTTTTGAAAATTTCATTTATTTTGCTTTAAAAATATTTTCAAAATTATCAAAGAATTTAATTTCATCAGGTACGAATCATGATCTATATTCTAACTCAATTTTGCATAATAATAGAACAATAGTTAGATTGAGTGACTTTCACTTTTTCTAAGAACCTATCCGCAACATGATTTACTGTACAGTATGAACAACAGAAAGATCGGGAAAGGGAAAAATCACTTTAATGGTACAATCGAACGGTTTAACTTTCGTCCCATTATCCAGTCTGTGAGATCATACGGTGCAAAACACGTCCAGTCGTCCAGTCAGGAATATGTGGCGAACGCTGATTTGGGCAGACAACATGCAAAATGCGTGGTGGGGCCTACTACATGAGATGAACCCGTTTTCAGTCTTGATCGAGACTCGAGAGCGAATTGTCACACCCCGCGGCCCAACGAGGCGCGACAGGTGATTCCTGCCGTAGACATACGGTTGCCCGTATGCCTACAAGGCAATTACGATATAATAGTAAATAAAAACATAAGCAAACAAATAACATAAATCCCAAATGGTCAGGTAATATCATACAAACCCGTATCTCGATGGATACGCATCACAAAATGACATAGAGACCATATATGTACACAATCAAAACATAACTATATACATAGTCCCTAATGCCACCATACCAGACAGTCTAAGCAGCGGTGAAACCAGGCCTACCGACCTCGTGCCCCTCTCGGAGCTGCCGAACCGGAACCTGAAAAGTTAACCCAAACAGGGGGTGAGAAATAAATTCTCAGTGCGATAAATTTGCCACGTTTCACTCCTGGACTTGCAATCACAGATTATATTCAAAAATAAACACAAATAAAGTTCAGATCAATTTATAATAATATATAAACATGAACGCATAACCCGACATCAATTAGCCAAATGAAATCAAATCAGGATTTGCCAAACCGAAATTCAATCACACAATATTTGGTTTAACTCGAGCTCAGAACATCTGGTAGTTACAGGCTTAACCGTTTAATTAAAAGTCTGGTTTCATCTCAGATCCGGAAAATTCATTTAAAACCAATTGACCATTCAAACGCTTTACCCCCTGGGTAATGCCTCCGATACACAAGTCACCCATAATCAAATTCATAATACAGAGTCACTTACCCCTCGTCCCAACCGGTACTGGGAACTGCCGAGGGCCAGACGATCTAAAGCTTTAGAATACTGGGCGTCAAAGTCCATGCATAGACTTTGACAAATCCGGATTCACCCCCTGGGTGACGTCGCCACGATGGGAGACGGTAATACCATATCCACCAACCGATGGTGATATAAATCACGGTGACTTTTAATTCCAAATTAGATCATTCAGATCAACACACAAATAATAACCATACCAGCATGCAGATCAATCAGATAAAACAATTCGAGTTTTAATTAATTTGGGCAATGCAATGCATATGCAACACGATTCGATAATGCAATTTAACCAATAATCAACATGTCAATCGAAACACAGTTTAATTCTGAATATAAACTATCAAACAAGTCCAGAAACCCCGCACCTGAGTATATAGCGTACACGTCTAAGGCTCAGGCGTCTCGAATGATCCCGAGATCCGATGCCTCGTAGGTTTACCACCTATTTATATGTTTAGATTCGATTAAAACATTCGATTGGTATCCCGTAGGTTAAATCGAATTAAATTAGGTTAAACACGGTTTAGGGTTCGTATTCGGGTCCTAATGGTATAGGTTTAGGTAATGGTTCAACCAATTAGGTTTGTACAACACAAAATATACATTTGCAGCAAATCTGGGTGTTATTGCGGCCCGTAAAGAATCTGTTGCGGCCCGTAGCCTAACTTTCCAGAGAACATTTTGTTCTGCTACCTTTATTGCGACCCGTAATGGTTCTGTTGCGGCCCGCAACCAGTTTTTCCAGAGAGTTGGTCAGTCGGTGTTTTGAGTACACTGTTGATTTCGGCCCGTAATGAAGTTGTTGCGGGCCGCAACCAAGTGCTCCAGAGAGTTGGTCAGTCTATATTTATATTTAGTTTAACTTGTTTCGATCGAGGTTCGACATGGTTAACCCCTGCTACGTATCATCGGTTCAGAAGGTATATTCACATCTAGGTCATCAAGAATCGACACCATTAAACCATGAATTCAATTGGTATAAAATTTGCATAAAACCCTAATTCCAAAATTCAACTCAAATGGATGATTTAATCAAATAACACGAATTGAGATGTTCGAACGATTATAACTCGATCTATTCAGATCCAAATGGTGCATAACACCTGAAAACTTAGTAATTTCATAAGTTCCACCATTTTACCAAACCCTAATTCACCATTTCCAATTTCACAAGAAAATCCATTCGATTCAATACACATCAAACCGAATATCGAGTTATATCAAATCAATCGAACTTTAATTCGAATTCTCAAAGAAATACCACAAATCAAACAAATTAGGGTTTTCAAAAGATTACAAGGAAGGAAGAATATACCAAATTGAAGCTTTAGAATTGAGCACGATCGTCTATTTAGCTCGAATCTCCGATTTCCGACAATTCCGATCAGATTTCACGCTCGATTTCTCTCTCTCTCTCTCTCTCTTTCTCTCTTTGGTTCGGCCAAGACCTAGCTCCCTCCCACGAAAATTAGAAGTTCAATTGGAAATATCAAGAGAAGAAGATAGGTGTCATCTTTAATATTTGGAACTTTTGCACATAGGTCCCCCAAGTTTTTAAATATTGCATTAATTTGAAATCTTTACAATTAGGCCCTTTTTGTGTATTTTTATTTATTCAAGGATCATAATGTGACACGAATGCTGGATAATTATTTAACAGAGTAGTTTTGAATTCGTGCAGCGCACGTATTATAGGATTCAAAGAGCAATGTATATGATTCATACTCTGCATAGAGCTAAAACTATTCTGTTAAAATCATTACCCCGAATGTTTAAAAATGGAGATCATTTGCGTATGATACTGGAGAAAACGCACCTTTATTATTCGGGAAATTTTTTTATATGCCACTACAAAACTTCAAAATTATGAAATTGCCACCCCAAAACTTGAAATTAGGAAATTGCCACTCTAAAATCACTAAATCTATCAAATTGCCACAATTATACATCTTTTATACCAAATTGATTAAAATTATTCTGAAAAAATTGTATAAAAAAATGTATTTTCATATTACCCAAATTTCCCTTCACACTTGAAGAGATAAAATAGAAAAGTTGAACTCCAGTACCCTAACCGATGGTCCCCTTCGCCTCTCTTTGACAGACCTCCCTCCGCCTCCCTCCGCCAGACCTCCCCCCGCCAGAACTCTAAACCCGATTCTGCCCCCCTCCTCCGCCAGGCCGACGTCACCTCACCTCCGCCGAACCTCCTGCCTCTGTCACCAATTAAGTATTTCTACTTCATCAATAAAAGAAGCTTATTCTCTTTGATTGCTAGAAGTGGTAGCTCAACTTCATCGGAAGGCAGTCAATCAGATTCGAAATTGACAAATGAAGAGAAGGTAATTCAAGAGATGCTCTTATTGTTCAATATTTAAACTTGCAATGCCTGTCATTTATATTCAAGTCGTACAGTCTTTAAAGTTGAATTGCATATTGTTTAAACTTAAATGTTATGTTGCTTAAACTTGAATAATCAGGTCTTATACTTTGTGAAATGGCCAGCAATACACATATCCATGCATATAAGACCTCACAACTTTTATTGATTGGTCACTCAATTGTCAACACTGATTCGTCCACCTTGATTTACTGAACTTTGTGAAAAATTATCCCAACCTATCAAATGGGTGTTATTTACATTTCTGAAAATATGTTGGAAAAAGCTGGTTACGTAAGAAATATGAATACATTTAGCTAAATTTCTGTTTAGGGTCTAAAGACCACAAAAGAAAAATAAAAGAAATCAATTTATTACAAGTGTTAGCAAGAAGTTTTAAAAAAGGAATCCCAATAGTTGTGACCAGACTAGCAGTTTGTACCGGCACTGGTATGGTTCAAAAACCAAGAACAATGGATACCTTCTGAACTTCTAGGGTATATTTGATTGTTTCAAGGCTTACATGCCGCAAAATAAAATTAGCCATGTTATGTTTTCTCAACAGATATCATTCGGAAATTCACGAAAAGATGGACAAGTCATGGATTCCCAGTGGGTAAGATTTCTATTTCAATTTGAATGGATGTTGCATGATTTCTATTTCAATTTGAATGAATGTTGCATTAGTGCGTAATCTAACATTATTTCTAAATTCTGTATAGGTGCGACCCAGAAACTGCGTTTATGATAGAGGTTAAGATTGAAGCATTCGTCAATAAGCAAATTGACGATCGAAAGGATTATGTCAAGGGCAAGACATTAAAATGGGTGGTGGATTCGAATAGATTCTCTTTGTGTGATTTGAGGAGTGGCTTATTTGACGATCTATGTTGGGGGAGTTGTCAAACACCAAAGATATGGATGTTTGACAAAAATGATGGTAGAGAAGTGGAAGTAGTGTCTGAGTCACAAATATCAGAGATGTTTAGGATGTTCCAAAATGAAAAAAAAAATCTCACTTCTTGTGGTAGTTTGTGATTTGGATGGAAGCTCGAAGTGTAGTGGTACGAATTCTACTTATCCATGCACTCCATCCCAACCATCACCAACCATAGGACTTGGTAGTCAAAGTCATATAGGGAGCTCCCAGGAATGTAATATATCAGGTCAACCTGATCAATCTGATAACCTTGACGAATATGTGGAATTTAATGAGGAGGGCTTGTATAGTTCCGATGTTGAGGGTGATCTTGTTCATGAGTTTGCTAACCATGCTATCGAGGGGGTACACGTTGATCCAGAGGAGGATAATGTGGACGAGGAGCCAACGGTAGAGGATGTTGAGGATAATGTGCAAGATGAGCCAGCGGTAGATGATGTTGTGCAGTGCGAACCTATCATTGCATTTGACCCTGAAAATCCTAGAATAGAGGTTAATGCGTTATTTCCTGATGTCGTTGCCTTCAGAAAGGCATTAATGCGTTATTTCTATCTTTTTTTTTTTCATACCAGCTAGTCCAGCTCTTGCATAAACTGAACAGAAATATTAGCACATTTCTTCCTTGGAATATCATGAGAATTCAGGATACCACTGGAGACTAGAGTGATTTATTGATTTTACTGATAAGTACCTTCCTAGAGATCAATTACTAACTTCAATGGTCAAATCTATAGGACCTACTTGTTAAATACATGTAATTCAAAAACCAAAGCATTAAAAACCATAATTGGAATCAGAATTAGAAGTTTAGAACAACCCTTACAAATCCATCTCAATCTAAATCCTGTTATGGACAGATCCCAACTTCTATCAACTTTCAGAAAAACTGGGCAGCTGTAAATTTGCTAATTCTTCTCTGACTTCGTCAGAATTAATTTCTGCTGTGATTGTAATCCTATTTCAAAATTTCCAATTTCTTATCCAAATTACAAATATCAGATTTTCAGAAGTCCCAACTTTGAAATTGCCTAGAAAATAGTAGAACAACCCAAATGATGAAAAATTTGACTCCAAATTAACATACCGTTGTGTTTTTTTGGCACTTGTAAAACACTTTGTTTCGATTCAACGGAGTTTGGCTGACGAGCTTGATCACTTTGTGGCCACAGTTGGGGCACGGCACCATCGGCGACGGAGATGAGCGACTTGGCTGGGCCGAAGCTGTGGAGATCTCTGAGGAGGACATCGTGTGATTCTCCACCAGTGGCCGATGGCGATGCATGGTGGAAGGCAGGAGGTTCGGCGGATGATGGGTGCTGGTGGCGGAGAAAGGGTGAAAGAGAGTTAACAGACGGCCAATTTGGGAAAATGAAGTTGGGAGAAGGGATGTTACGCCTTCTCAATTTTCTATTCTATTTTATCTCTTCAAGTGTGAAGGGCAATTTGGGCAATATGAAATTATATTTTTTTATACAAATTTTTCAGAATAATTTTAATCAATTTGGTATAAAAGATGTATAATTGTGGCAATTTGATAGATTTAGTGATTTTAGAGTGGCAATTTCCTAATTTCAAGTTTTGGGGTGGCAATTTCATAATTTTGATGTTTTGTAGTGGCATATAAATTTTTTTCCCTTATTCTTAGCATCAGTCACTTTTGCGTCAAAGAGGTACTAAAAGATTCCTTGTGAGTTGTGACCCACCCAAAGTACCCGCCGGATACTGTTTTGAAAACGGTCCGGCTCGGGTCAGTCCTGTCCAAACCCGCCCGGTCCACAGGTTGACCCAGGCACGGGTTGGCTCGGGTTGGCGGGTTGGCACGGTCCGGGTCCAGCGAGTTGGGTTTGGTTCGGCCAATCCAAACCCGTCCTAAACCCCTCGGGTCCACGGTCTACGGTCCGGTCCGGGCTGTTTTTTTTTTGCTGTTTTTTTCTGTTTTGTTTCTGTTTTTTCGTTTCTATTTTTTTATTTGAACTCAATAATTTTTTTTATAACAAAACCGAATTATGTTAAATCCGAATTATGTTAAAACCGAATTATTCTAAAACCAAATTATTTTAAAACTGAATTATTCTAAAATCGAATTATTTTAAAACCGAATTATTTTTTATCTTTAAAACCGAATTATTTTAAAACAATAGATTTAAAAACAAAAGTTAATTTAAATACTAAACAATAATCATTAAATACTAAAATAAAAATCATTAAATACTAAACAGCATTCATTAAATACTAAAATTATTGAAAGAAGAGAGAGCTGTTATGTTGTGGATGATGGTTTCAAGTAATGGTCAAATTTAATAATTTTGATTTTTATATATGTGTCGTCAATTAATATTTGGTTCTGGTTGTAAGGGTTTTTTTAATTAAGTAATTAAGTTGCTTAATTAATTAATTATGAAAAAAGAAAGGTGATATTGTAATGAGTTTGGAAAAGTTATGAAGTCTATAATATTTATGAGTAAATGTTTCCTTTTTGAGATTAATTAATTTAGTGTTTCATAAGTTTTCATATTAGATGTGTATTTGCGGTAAACTGCATATCAAACACTGTTGTCTTTTATTGAGGATTCAATTTTATAATACATTAATTATATGGAATGGTGCTTAATTAACAGTATATACATAATGAAAAATTTATTGTCTTTTCATCTTTTTTTTATTAAACAAAGATATAAGAATGAGGAACATAAAAAATCCTATGTTATGATAATAGTTAAAAAAATAAATTGTTTGACAATCCATCCTAGACATTAACAAAAGAGAAAAGGCTATAAGATATGTTCTTGCATTATTTTTTTAAAAGCAATATTTTGCTAGTATAAAATAATTAATTAGCATATTTATGATCAATTTCATAATGGAAGCGACATATATATTTTCTTCATGGAAAATTAGAAACTGCAATTAATAAGTTTTATATTTTGAAAGATATGAATAATTTTATAAAAAAAACATGGAATTTATTTTCTCTATCAGTGCTTTAATTGCGTTATATCTTAATAACAATTAATAGAAAATTACATAAATCTTGTAAATATATATCTTCATGAAGCCAATTAGATCACACAAATCACATATTAATAACAAATTAATCAAAAGATAATCACAAAATAATCATAAAACAAAAAAATTATCCATTTTTCTGATCAGAGGCACAACATTTAAAAAAAAAGTAACTAAAGCTCTGGCTTTTTGTTTCTGAGTGAAAAATGATGCAATTGGGTTATCTTTCTAAAGCAAAACATATAGACAGCATGATCATGATCAGATGGACAGGAATATAGTATAAAATATTTTTAATTAAGAAGATACATATGATCAGATGGACAGGAATATGTTAATTTTAATTAAGATGTCAAATAATATGTATATATGCTAATTCATATTTAGCATAAAATCATTCTTTACCTATGTTGCATGGACACAGGTACGGGTATCGTATCGGATACGATATGGATACGGTGATACGTCAATTTTCAAAAATCCTGGATACGATACGGCTACTATATATATTTTATTTTAAAACCGAATTATGCTAATATTTAATTCAGCTACTATACGTCAATATTTAATTTAATTCGGCTAGCCGAGTGGTTAATTTCACATAATTCGAATTACAACATTTCTATGAAATTTAATATAGTAGCCGAATTATGCTACTATACGTCAATATTTATTTTAAAACTGAATTATTCGAATTATGTGAAATTAAATATTGACAGAAATGTTGTAATTCGAATATATACTAATATAGTAGCCGAATTATGTGAAATTAAATTTATATTAAATATTGACGTATAGTAGCGGAAAATGTGAGATTGAAATTCGAATTATGTTAAATCCGGATATATTTATTTTAATTATGTTAACACTTGTATTATATAAATTAAATATTAAAAATCAACTCAAGTATAACTTAAATATAAAGTTAGTAGTTTTAGACAACAAATGTGAGATGGTGTAGTGGTAAGTCATATGTTGCTTATCCAATAGGTCAAGGGTTCGAATCTTGGTTGCCTCAAAAAATTTTTTTGCCTTGCGTGGTTCATTGGACCATGTCCATGCGTGGTGCACGGTTCGGGCGGGTTCGGATCCGGGTCCGGGGGTTTAAGCACGGGTTTGGCACGGGTTTCGGCGGTCCGGTCTGGGTTTGGCCCGGTCCGGTCCGGTCCGGATCCGAGGGTTCAAACGGGTCGGATCTGGGCGGGTGGGGTCCAAAAAACCGGATCTGCGCCTTTGTTAACCCGGCCCACCCGTTTGGACGGTCTGGTTCGGGTTTAGGTACGGGCTCGGGCTGGTCCGGGTTTGGTCCACGGGTTGGCCCGGGCCGGATTGGACCGGGCGGGTTTAATCAATACACTACCGCGGGATAAAGAAGCATCACGGAGCATCTTATAAAAGAAAATTTCATTTGCATACTTAAATGGCATTGGTTGATACAATAATACTTGATTCAGTTAAACGGAGAAAAGTTGCAAAATATTCCAATCTTGTGTGAGTTAATTCTTGTTTCTAACAATGTTAGACTTCTATGAAACAGAGGAATTAGAGGCTAAAAGAATCTTACAAATAGTCTTGCTGACTAGAGAGAATATATGTTCTTTTAATAAATCAACTAATGTTGCAACATGCAAGCTTGATAATTTATTAATATAAGATAAGAGCACAAAAGAATAAAAAAGGGAAAATTATTTTTATTAAATTAAGCTCATGCGGGTCCTATAGCAATCATCAAATCCGGTATCATTTATTCATTTGCACACTGTCGGTACACTAACAAAGGACATATATTTGTCCTTATCATAATTCTTCTCTACCAAAGTAGCATCCATCCAAAGGATTCTAACCTGAATTTGGCTGTACTATCATCACATTTATCGTCAACAGCACGATAGGGTAAAATATTGCCGAAATTTTTATTCATAGCACAGCTTCAAAAAAAAAATTATTGTTTTTGAAAATTTCGAAATTTACCATGACCGCACCGGTGTTGTATGAACCCATTTCAGAGAGACCGCACAATGTCAGATTAGGACTAAATACCGTACTCGCCTTCTTCTTCCTGAACCCTCGACCCCGCCTTGAGAGTGGCGTCTCGTCAATCTCTACTGAGTCTGTAGAGTCCTCCGCCTGGACATTCAAAGACTGAACCGGCTCGTCATGAACCTCCTCAATCTCGGATATCTGCTGGACTCCAGGACCAAAAACTGTAGTCTTTCAGACTCAGGCTGCGTGAATAAATACGCCTGTCTGGCAATGGGGTCATCATGGAGTGAAGGGTACGATGCTTGCTGTGAGAACTGTCCAAGGAACTGCGGGACGGGCTCTGTCTGAACATACCATGGCTAATAGGCAGGAGGTGCCGTCTGAGTCAGACTGTAACGCGGTGAATACAGTCCATCTCCCTCTGTGCCAAAATTTGTGGAGAGATTGAACCCCAGCGGCTTCTCCTCCTCACCATGTAGTAACTTATAAATTAGATAATCAAGAAATTTAGAAAAAAATCACAGTTATATATTTTAATTATAATTATACCTCGGCATCCTGAGTAGCCTGAGATCCCATGGCCTGATGTGCAGCTCGGCACATCAACTCGACACCTCAGTCGAATGCCTGACCGACAGTCTCAGCGTCATAGACGGTTGCAAACAATGTCTCGTCACCAGTGTACGGGACGTAGACATCAGGCTCATCGGATATGTCGTCAACCGCATCAACTTCCCGCAAGCCAGCGCATCTCAGTAGAGAGTCGAGACGCACCCTGTACCCACACTGGCACACTGCGGGTACGTTGTGCTTGAGGATGACTTTTCTGAGCCTCTTCCAGCCCTTGGTCATGGCCATCGTAGCCCCTATGACCCAACTCTTGACCAGATATAATGCCTGAAAATTAAAAAAATTATGAAAAAGTTGTACAAATGTAAATATTGTTAGTTTTTAATTTAAAATTTAAAATTAAACATACTGTGGCTGCGAACGGTGAGCCGGCGGGGATAAGACCATGGATCCGTCCTCTCTGATCCCTCGGCTTTGGTACCCGCTCATGGGGGTTGTCGGTGAGACACCCCTCCAGAAATATGGTGTACGCGCCTTGATCCTGGTACCAATCTCTGTAAGGTCTGTACGAATTACAAAAAATATTAGATATTATAATAAAAAAAACTATAGTGAAGGTTTTGAATTAATGAAAAATTTTTTTACACTGGCGCGACATCCATGTGACGGTCCGGCTTGGCCAATGGTGGATTTGCAGATGCTGCCTCGAACACTTAATCAGCACACACGACTCCCCAGTTCTTGCCCGCAGTGATGTCTCTGGCATGATGAAGCCCTCGCCACACCCCCTCGCTGATCAGTGCCGGGGGCGAAGCTATCTGACGCAGCCCGAACTGTCTCATGACCCGACCGGGGTAGTGGTGCTCGATGATCTATATATTTAATTATGTTAGGCTTCTTTTATTAAATTAAGTTGTTCGTGTAGATAATTAATGAAATTAAATTACGGTACCTGAAAACATATGAGCGGCACCTCTGCACACCATAAACGCTCCTGCTGCTGACATCGCTCAGGCAATATCTCGAGGAAAGTCCGATGTCCCCCATCTACCTCGACCTGAAAGCACACATTTAATACCATATATCAGTTCAAACGGAAAAATATGAAAAAAAAATTAAATCAAATTTAAAACAAAATTAAACTTACATAATCTCTGCAGGGCTCCCAGGTCACAAACTATGGATCATCTCTGAGATGCTCGATCTCCTGTCTCCAGAATGTGATGCCGAGTGACGAGCCATGCCCCTGCCCGACCCAAATCTTCGGATAGCAGTACTTGGTACCGTATGTAGGGTAGTTGTTTGGCTCGGGCTTGCCCCACTCCGGCACATATGTCTTGTTAGCCATGACTGGACGACCAACGATCAGATGTGCGTAGGATCAATGCTGTAGTAACATGCATGGTCCAATAAAGGTCTTGTTTTTTTCAGACAAGCATTGTTAAGACTCTTTTACAATGTACAAAGTCAGTGTTAATACTGAGATGTATAATATTTGAAAAAATTAAAATATTATAAGAATAAGTTTCTTACCTATATAAGCATGCCAGCGTGGCACCACCCCAGTTGAACCTGCCCGCAGTGGACAAACGCACAAAACCTCAAGGTAGCACAGCCGCACCTGATCTCAGTGTGAATCCGAAAACAACTGACAAGTGATCATCTCCAGAATATACGCGCGCAAGTGATCACTCAAAAGAGAGCAATGTTTCTTTTAATATTTATAAACTCGGAAATGCTATCGGTTCGGACTGCAAGCGCACAATCCTTATCGAGTAGTATATTCGAGGTCGATCCACAGGGAATATTGGTTCAATGCTTTGAGCGATCGAATCACAATCTTTCGAAAGGCTAGATGAAATCTAAAAATTGAGAGATGTTGTTTTGATCAATGTAAATTAGGAAGCAATTAAAAATAATTAAAATAAAGATAGAGATGAGGATTCCTAGGGTTTCGGCACACCATTGCCACTCAATCCGCCTTGACAATATATTCCTGTTGCGTCTGATTTCCTGTTGTTGTTTAATGAAAGACACCACATAGGTCACTGCGATATGTTACGCAAGAATGACAGATCTTTCACTGAGATTCTACATAGGACACTGCGATTTACCTTACGCAAATGTCTGATCTCTCAAATACTCCAAATTACTACACAGATCACTGCGATTTACTTTACGCAAGTGATGGAATTTGGTACGCATTTTGTTGGTCTGGTTTATGGTTTCCCCGCTAAGGTTTTCTTCACATAAACCTAATAAATCTCAACGAGGCTAATTCATACAAATAGTTTCTCTTACCATTAAAGTACTGTCACTACCCTAACGGACTCAAACTAGATCATTGAACTTAGATGAAGAGATAGTAAATCACAAAAACATTTTGTTTCAACAACAAGAAATCATAATCAAAAGAAATATATATATATCAAAACATCAAGAGTAACAAGGTTTACTGCCTAGCCCTAAGAAAAGGAACTTAGCCGCGGAACGGCATTGTTACAAGCGCTCCTCTCTTCTCACTTTAATCAAATCGAACCCTAATTACAAAGATAACTAATCTTTCTGCCCAGGGGCCTTATATAGGAGTGGAGGGACGTCTGGAGGTTGAGTAGGGGCTAAGAAACTGATCTGGAAACAGCTGTCGGCAGTTATTCCCAAGGGTCGCCTTCGGATACGGACCGTATCAAGTGATACGGTCCGTATTAGGACCTTGACGGTTAGGGTTTAATGCTTCCAGCGCTATCTTCTGGTCTGTGCTAGGCCTGGTCCGTATTAGTTAATACTGGCCGTAACAGGAACTTAGTCGATGAGCGTCGCTGATCCGATTGACCCGATTCTAGCTCCATTTGGTGTAAAATAGTCCCAAAACCTGTTTTCTGCAATAAAACATAAAGAAGGGTGACAGTAGCCTTTTTCTCTAATTAATTAAACATAAGTGTGAGAAAATATGCAAAACCTAAGCCAAAATCCTACGTAAATCATCATTATTTTGACTCTAATCAGCAAGTATCGGTCAACAACCACCTGTTATTTATTTAAATTAGAACATTGTTTACAAGTAATATTATTTAAATTAAATAAGGTACAATTTACATACCTGATATGGACGATCCGGATAATCCTTGAATTTGACCCTCAATTTTGACAAGATGATGTTACTGGGCGAGATCACAGTCCTCTCACCTCTCTTCTTCTCTTTCTAGAACTCCTCGTGCGAGATACCCAACAACTCCAAGCATAATGAACGGAAGTCCCCGTACTCGACGCCCGTCACCGGCTCCCCGATAATAGTCATACCCCACAGACAGCTGACGTCCTGTAGGGTGACTGTCATCTCAGCATGGGGGAGATGAAAGGTGTGCGTCTCGGGATGCCATCGCTCAACGAGGCCGGAAAATAAGCCCTCGTCATGGTTCTCCTCGACCATCTGGGATAGCTGAAACAATCTCATCGCACATAATGTCCCCCCGTATGCCAGCTGGTACCGTAGCCACATGTGGTTGTGACGAACCGTAATTGCATCCAAACCCTACATTTAATTAAAAAATCAGATCAAATTCATTCATAAAAAAAATTTAGATTATTAGTATAACGGATTATAGGATTCAAACAGCACTGTATATGATTCATACTCTGCATAGAGCTAAAACTATTCTGTTAAAATCATTACCCCGAATGTTTAAAAATGGAGATCATCTGCGTAGGATACTGGAGAGGACGCACCTTTATTCTTAGCATCAGTCACTTTTGTGTCAAAGAGGTACTAAATAGATTCCTTGTGAGTTGTGACCCACCCAAAGTACCCGCCGGATAAAGAAGCATCACGGATCATCTTATAAAAGAAAATTTCATTTGCATACTTAAATGGCATTGGTTAATACAATAATACTTGATTCAGTAAAACGGAGAAAAGTTGCAAAATATTCCAATCTTGTGTGAGTTAATTCTTGTTTCTAACAATGTTAGACTTCTATGAAACAGAGGAATTAAAGGCTAAAAGAATCTTACAAATAGTCTTGCTGACTAGAGGGAATATATGTTCTTTAACAAATCAACTAATGTTGCAACTTGCAAGCTTGATAATTTATTAAGATAAGATAAGAGCACAAAAGAATAAAAAAGGGAAAATTATTTTTATTAAATTAAGCTCATGCGGGTCCTATAGCAATCATCAAATCCGGTATCATTTATTCATTTGCACACTGTCGGTACACTAACAAAGGACATATATATTTGTCCTTATCCTAATTCTTCTCTACCAAAGTAGCATCCCTCCAAAGGATTCTACCTGAATTTGGCTGCACTATCATCACATTTATCGTCAACAGCACGATAGGGTAAAATATTGGCACCGTATTTATTCAGCTCAACAAATTTTGTTTTACCCTAGTGGCCACGCTGTACCAAATTAAGAAAGACAAAAAATGAAGAGAAACTTATTCCATTTTATTATTCGGTCCTCGCTTTTAGGGTGGAAAAAAAAAACAATTCTCTCACATATCTGAAAGTTACTAGCTACTCCTAATTGATTTACCCAATAAAAGCCTCATTAAAAGGTATGACAAAACCATCTGCACTATAGTCTATGAATTTTTTTTCGATCTCATGATCTATGAGCAATTCACAATATCAAATCGAAGAATTCTTCTTATCTATGTGAGGCTCACAGTACAAACGAACTGTTAACAACCTGACTCGACTTAATTGGTTCGGCTTGGCTCGTTGACGATCGTATTTTCTGTCTACGGGCTCGAATGCTAAAAAGGAAAGAAGGATCCTTCTTTCACATGTAGGATGCAAAATTGGTTTCCATAAACTAAAATATCCGGCCCAATTTTGGTCAAACGAATCAATTTATGTACGAGATGGAATCTAAACTAAAAATTTGAGTTACCTTGGGTGATATGTTGTAGCGGGCCTCAATTTTAGCACTTCATTATCTAAAGGGTCAACTGTGTAACCTACTTATGATAACATGCATATAGGATTATAGGTCCGTTTGATGTTTGGAAAATAATGATTTTTTTTTAAGATTTCGTATGTTTTTACATTTTTCAGAAAATTTTAGAGAAAACAATGTGAATGAAAAATAAGTTATCTTTCCTTTTTTTTCCTTCACTTTTTAATAAATCAACAATACTAATCAGCAAAGAATGTTACTTTCCTTCATTTTCTAGCACATCGAATGGTCCTATAATAAATCGGATTGTACTCTTCTTTCTTTATCACAACTTCATTTATTTTTTCTTCTTAAAAAAAAATGTAGTTCTTCTTCAAAAATAAGTTCATTTATTTTCCCTGATCTATAAATATTACGACATTTTCAAACTTCATCACACAAATAAAAGTACGTATTGAAGAAAAGAATTTAGTAATTGAGACACTTAATATCAAATTAAATACAACATATGAATATAATTTCATAAATTAAATTAGGGTAAATTTCGCTGGAAGTCACTAAACTTTGTTTTTTGTCACGAATTGACTCAAATTTAATTTGTCCCTCTATAGGCACTGAACTTTTAATTTGTCCCAATCAAGTCACCCTATAACATTTTCATCTAAAAAAATAATAAAATATAACTTTTCCGTTAGTATTTTGGACGGAAATAGCATATTTGGTTAGTAATTTGGACAAAATGAGCATATTTCGTCATTATTTTGGACGGAAAAGTTATAGAGTGACTTGATTAGAACAAATAAAAAGTTCAATGGCTACGTACAATGGGACAAATCAAACTTGAGTGACCAATTCGTGACAAAGAACAAAGTTTGATGACCTCCAGCGAAAATTTACCCATTAAATTAGCTATGACCTACATATTGATGAAAATTTATCAGTAAAAAGAAATAATATTTATCCATACAATTACATTTGATAACAATTAATTATTGATTTAACGATTAAAAGTACTTGATTACTTAACTTGTATCAGAGACCTTAAAGCTCAATTATCTTTATAAAGTATTAATTGCTGGTACAAGAAGATTAGGGCTGTCAATGGCACTCTTTTATCCGTTTATCTGACCCGTGCCGTATCCGATAAAACGGATATGGGTAATTTTTTTTTTTTGTAAACTTATCGGGTACGAGTAAATTTTTTTCCGTTAT
Source organism: Carex myosuroides (assembly GCA_028015225.1). Classification (NCBI taxonomy): domain Eukaryota; kingdom Viridiplantae; phylum Streptophyta; class Magnoliopsida; order Poales; family Cyperaceae; genus Carex; species Carex myosuroides. The sequence continues at coordinate 9,130,659 of CM051476.1, forward strand.
CTAAACGGGTAAGGGTACGGGTAAAGCCTATTCCGTACCCGTTACCCGATTGGGTAATTATAAAAAAATTATATATATTATATATATTAATGAGCAATGAATATTAATTCTTCAACTATTCTTGATAGTTGCCGACATTTTTATTAATATCCAAAGTTTAATACAAATTATTAATTATGCCCAGAATTCGACCTAATATCGAAAAATGCCCAAGCCGGCCAGAAAATGGCCGACTTACTCCCCCCCTAAGCCGGCCATTTTCTGGCCGGCTTAGTACTTTTTTTTTTACCGCAAAAACTCCATAGAAAGCCTCTTTTCTTCTCTCTCCTCCACACAATTCACTCAACTCACAAAAGAGAAAGGTAGAAAGGGACAGAGAGAAATATAAGGAGATCATTGAGGCGAAAAAGCTGATATTTCAAGGAGCCAAAATGATGAACAATAGCAATCGCGGTAGGTCGGCCAATCGGGGCCTAGCGAGATGAGGGCCAATTAGTGATCGAGGTAAACATGAGGAAAAAAAATACAAGTGCCAAGTATGTCGTGATTTTCTTAATTGTGAGACATGTAAGATGGAGGAATGGAGTAAATGACATGGTCGGTATGAAATTTCAGACGATGACTTTGTGGAAAACCCCTACGGCTTTGGTTTGAAAAAGAAGAAGGTTGATCGAGAGCCTCCAGCATCGGACAATAAGTTTGTTCCGGGTACTGGTAAGGCTACCACTTCGTCTGCTGTGACTGATCCAGATGCAGCAAATTTCGATGATGATTTTGTTCCATGCACTTTCAAGGCTCGTTGTAAGAAGTAGACTTGTTTAGAATTTATGTTGTATTAGTAGGATTTAAAATTTGAATGCATTTGAGTTTGGTTCTAAGAATTAATATTTTATTGTAGTTGGATGGATTAGGCTATAATTTCTTTGAGTATTAATTAATTTCATTACTTCTTATTTAGTAGTTTCGTACAAAATAATAAAGTACACACAAATTACAAATAGAATCCACACCATTTTTACAACATGCATATAAATCACCTATTACTACCACGTCTAAAATTTAATCCCCGAAGTAAACCACTTGCGAAAGAAGCCCTACGAGATGGCCTAGCAGATGGCTCTGGTTGCTCACTAGATGGCCCGGCTTGGGTTCCAGATGGCGCTGCTTGGCTTGTAAATGGGCCGGCCTGGGCTCCAGATGGCGCTGCTTCACTTGTAGATGCCCTTGTTGTGCGTCTAGTAGTGGACCTCCTCGGTTGGATCCCAGATGTATCCCCTTGCACCCCAACCGCCTCTCCTCCCATGACAACTGCCTCTCCCATTGGTTCGGCATACATAGCAGTTGCATCTAAACGGCTCGTAGCTGTGCTACGCCGTGACCCTCCGAACCCACTTCCCGATGCCATTACTCTCTCATTTTCTGCGTTTCTTGCCTCTGCATTTGCATGTGTTACTTAGTAAGTTGGTATAAATTGAAAATAAAATAATTTTGGATGAATGTTACACACCTCTTCGTTGCCTATCGGAAGTGGAACGGCGAGGATGATGCCCCCTTCGTCTACCTTCCATTTCATCCATCGTCATTACATGATGGGTGTGTTTTCGCCTCCCCTTCCTAATCCAACCACTACTCGGAAGGATTCTGTCTCCAGTATTAGGAGGCCAGTCTCCCATATTGCCAATTGGAATGAACACATGGTTCCAAGTACTCATAAGATAGTTCGTTTTATACCAGTCTGCAACAAAGTCGTCCTCTTGCCAGTTTCGGTCACGGCAAACAACTAAGACATGAGCGCACGGAATAGAAGTTAATTGGATACCTCTGCAAGTGCATTCCATTTGTCTGTCGGAACCGCGTGTCACAATATACATGAACTCCCTGTGAGTGGATTCCATGTTGCCCATGTCTCTACGGGTGCAAGGAACGTACTCATTTGGAGATGAAACTTGGTACTGACCTTGGCCCTGCGTGTAACGCACCAACCGCATTTTTGCAGCTTTCACCCAACGTGCTATGATCTTTTGCAAAACCCGGTCAGAAAGAACCTGTCCCTTGTCTTGTAATTCCATTGCTCACTGACGCCGCTCAACAAACCATCTGTTGCACGTGTAGAACGTATCCTCCACTATGGCACAAACAGACAATCTACAACTCATTCGGAAGATATTGTTGAGCGACTCGGAGCCATTTGTTGTCATAATACCAAACCGGTATCCTCCGTCACAGGTTTGTAAAATCTTGTCATAATTGGACGGCTCCATCGCATCATTAGGACGTACTTTGCCCACCCTCTTTAAATATGCATTACACTTCGGATTTAGCTGCACAAAAACAAAGGGGTGTTATTTTATTTTCATAAAATTCTTATAAGATAATTAAACGAAATTATATAAGTTAGACATACATGAGCAAACTCTTCGAACATCTCTGTCAACCTTCTCGGCTTCTTCCTCCTTGCTCCTTCCCTGAACCTCCATCCGTACTACCTGTCTCCTCCACAGTTCTGGACCAGATTGTCAACAACATGCTGCATACAATACCTGTGCACAAAAAGCTCGGGAGGCCATCCGTATTCAGCTGTCAGTGCAGCTTTGATTCCCTTGTGCTGGTCCGATATAACACATACAAATTTACTACATTCGAGCACTTCATTCCTCAACCACTGCAAGAAAAAACCCCAATTCTTAGTATCCTCCTGCCGCACAATTGATCAGAGTCAAAATAATGATGATTTACGTAGGGTTTTCGCTTAGGTTTTGTATATTTTCTCACACTTATGCTTAATTAATTAGAGAAAAAGGCTACTGTCACCCTTCTTTATGTTTATTGCAGAAAACAGGTTTTGGGACTATTTTACACCAAATGGAGCTAGAATCGAGTCAATTGGATCAGCGATGCTTATCGACGAAGTCTCTGTTAAGGTCTGTATTGCCTAATACGGATCAGGCCTAGAACAGACCAGAAGATAGCGCTGGAGGCATTAAACCCTAACCGGCAAGGTCCTAATATGGACCGTATCACTTGATACGGTCCGTAACCAAAGGCGCCTCTTGGGGAATAACTGCCGACAGCTGTTTCCAGATCAGTTTCTTAGTCTCTACTTAACCTCCAGACGTCCCTCCACTCCTATATAAGGCCCCTGGGCAGATGAATAACTTATCTTTGTAATTAGGGTTAGATTTGATTAAAGAGAGAAGAGAGGAGTGCTTGTAACCATGCCGTTCCGCGGCTAAGTTCCTTTTGTTAGGGCTAGGCAGTAAACCTTGTTACTCTTGATATTTTGATATATATATTTCTATTGATTATGGTTTCTTGTTGTTGAATCTAAATGCTTTTGTGATTTACTATCTCTTCATCTAACTTCAATGATCTAGTTTGAGTCCGTTAGGGTAGTGACAGTACTTTAATGGTAAGAGAAACTATTTGTATGAATTAGCCTCGTTGAGATCTATTAGGTTTATGTGAAGAAAACCTTAGCGGGGAAACCATAAACCAGACCAACAAAACGCGTACCAAATTCCATCACTTGCGTAAGGAAAATCGCAGTGATCTGTGTAGTAATTTGGAGTTTTTAGAGATCAGTCATTTGCGTAAGGAAACTCGCAGTGTCCTATGTAGAATCTCGATGAAAGATCTGTCATTCTTGCGTAACATAAATCGCAGTGACCTATGTGGTGTCTTTCATAAAACAACAACAGGAAATCAGACGCAACATGAATATATTGTCAAGGTGGATTGAGTAGCAATGGTGTGCCGAAACCCTAGGAATTCTCATCTCTATCTTTATTTTAATTACTTTTAATTGCTTCCTAATTTACATTGATCACAACATCTCTCAATTTTTAGATTTTGTCTAGCCTTTTGAAAGATTGTGATTCGATCGCTCAAAGCACTGAACCAATATTCCCTGTGGATCGACCTCGATAGGATTGTGCGCTTGTAGTCCAAACCGATAGCATTTCCGAGTTTATAAATATTAAAAGAAACATTGCTCTCTTTTGAGTGATCAACAATTGCAAATGCAATAGGCAACAATTGGTTCTCGGCATCGTAGCCGCAAGCTATCAAAAGCCTCCCCTCATATCGCCCAGACAAGAAGCAAGCATCTATGCTGATCACTGGTCTCAAGTACTGGAACGCTGCAATGCATGGACCAAACGCCCAGGCTACGGCTCTGAACTGGGCAACACCTGGCATGATTAGTCCTGTTTCCTTATTCCGTACCGGGCTGGTCAGAAATTGGTGGGTCGAGCCAGGATTATTGTGGCAAATTGCCATCAACAGTGGTCTCAGCAAACTGTATGAAAACTCCCAACTCCCAAATTGTCGGGTTATTGCAAGCTCACGGCCCCTCCAGAGTCGGTTGTATTTAGGTGTAACATTGCTGTACACAGCCAAAACAATATCTGCCACCATCTGGATGCTCATACACGGGTCCTTTTTAATGCTGTTCTCAATGACATCGATAATGAGTGATGCCGTCAGACATTCGTTGTTGTCCCTCGTGTGCTCAGTCCTACATGTGTGAGGCCTGTCTTGCTTAGTTATACCCCATGCGTCTCTACATCCCTTCGGCTTTGCCCGAAGCTCGTAACAGCAATTCTTGTCCTTGCACACCAGATGAATCCGATCCCTATCACTTTTCTTCGATCTGAACTCCTGATTATTTTTTATATGGTGCTCTCTAATCTTCTTCATTAGATCTTCTTTACTTTTAAAATATTGATTTGCAGTCAGCTCACCTTTGTACTCAATCCGTTGCCTATAATAACCAATATCTTCTTCTATAAACTCAGAAACTTCATTGAGGTCTGGGAACGGGTGCGTATCAGTCCGGCCACTAAGCGGCCCCCCTTCATCAGTACGACCTATGTGACTTGCAGCTGTTTCAACCGGCCCGTCTTCATCGCAACCTTCCATGTGATCTGCATCCCCCCACATTTCTCCCTCAAATTCATCCCCGCTCCTCAGATCGTCCTCCGGTATTTCATTAATATCTTCAAAGTCCGGGCAGGTTGCATCGTCCACTGGTGCAGGTCTGGGGTAAGGTGATACTGGAGGTAACGGTAAATGAGCCACATTTACGGATCTAGGTGGGGTTGAAACTGAGTGTCTTGGTCTGCCTCGATGGTGTCTAGGTGGAGATGAAACTGAGTGTCTTCGTTGAGGTGCTGGTGGAGTGACGTAGTTGTAGGTTTCTGGGTCAGGTTCGTTGAGGGGTAAGGTGGAGTTACGTCTGTATGTTTCTAGTTGTGGGGTATAATGTGGTGTCGCTGATCCAGAGCCTGAACTTCCAACCCCGGGCTCTACCGGAACTCTTCTAGCAAATATTTATATTAGAAAATTCCCTTCGGATCTCAAATAACCGAACATGCCTCTCCACGTACTCTCATCTACCAGTTTCGCAACCATCCATTTCCCGCTGGAGGGATGGCAATATCGGGTTGCCAATTCTAGGTCCCACCTTTCTGGGTTGTAACCGGTGTATGTGTAAACTATGGATTTCAGGTCTAAAAGTGAGATGTCATCTGGAATCATTAATGAATGAGCTGTATCTTTGTTGTAAGAAGCCCCTTATGCATTAGTAAGCATCTTCCCACCATAGTGTAATGAAATAAAGGCCATGGTAAACAAACTACATTTTAGAAAATGGTAAACAATTGTCAGGTTACTAAATGGTAAACATTTGTCAGGTAACTAAATAGTAAACAATTGACAGATCACTACTTCTTTTTGGGTTTTGGGTTTAGAGTTTAGGGTATAGGGTTTTACCTTTTTGGGTTTAGGGTTTTGGGTTTTGGGTTTTGGGTTTTGGGTTTAGGGTTTAGGGTATTGGGTATAGGGTACAGGGTATAGGGTATAGGGTATAGGGTTTTGGGTTTTGGGTTTAGGGTTGATGGTTTAGGGTTTAGGGTTTAGGGTTTAGGGTATTGGGTTTTGGGTTTTGGGTTTAGGGTTTAGGGTTTTGGGTATTGGGTATTGGGTTTTGGGTTTTTTAATTAAATTTAATTTTTTTAATAATATAATTAATTATTCTATAAAATAAAAAATAATAATAAAAAAATAATATAAAATTACCTTAACAGTAATTTGCGCTGCTGCCTCGGGCTGTGTGCCTTGGGATGAAGGGAGGGGTGCCTTTTTATAGAGTTTTTGCAGTAAAAAAAAAAAAAAAGTACTAAGCCGGCCATTTTTCGATATTAGGTCGAATTCTGGGCATAATTAATAATTTGTATTAAACTTTGGATATTAATAAAAATGTCGGTGATAGTTGTGTTACGCTTAATTTATTAAAACACGTAAATAAATTTCAGCAAATCTCAATAAAGTTTAGACCTTTTAAACACGTATATATATTTGTGAAATGAATGTGTTTTAATTTATTATTTAGAAATAATATTTTTTTATAATAGCATTATCCGTTATTTATCCACTACCGTTTCGTAATCCGACAACCATAACGGGTAAGGGTAGGGTATGGATAAGGTAATTCGTAGCGGGTAAGAGTAGGGTACGGGTAAGGACAATTTGTAATGAGTACATGTATGAAATTATTTCCACCCGACCTTACCGTACCCGTTAACACCCCTAAAAAACATGCTCAAATCGAGTTTAAGTGTGAATCGCTAGTAAAGGTGGAGTTCTTAATTATGATCCTAAAACTATATTAGGATAAAATCAAATCATCTAGGATAGTATTGTACGGATTAATGTTTTATTATCTATTGAGTTCGTCATTTGGTCCACTGAACAAAGTACTAACCCACAGGATAGAAGTATAAATATATCCAAGTTGTCCTAATCATGGAATAATAAATTCCACCTTTTCATTCCAGTGGATTGTGGCAATATCACTTTGCAATACTGTGGTCTGTAATCTGATTTGTAGAATCAATTTATACTCCCGGTATTTTTTAAACAGTTAATACCTACTAAATTTAATTAAACAAAAATGTGAGGAATTTACAAAGATGATGAAAAATACAAAAATAATTATACAGCCACACAAGCACAATAAAGAAAAACCAAAGCTCTAAATAGCGATTATAGCGCTATAGCTTTTAAAGTCCGAAAAAGCTATAGCACAACTATAGCTAGCTATTTAGAATCATTATAAAAGAAAAACGGTTAATAGCGTTATAGCTTTTGAGGTCCGAAAAAGTTATAGCGCAGCTATTGCGTAGCTATAGCTAGCTATTTAGAACTATGAGAAAAACAAATATTATAATAATATAACAGTGGAAGCAAAAAGTTGCAAGTCCGACAACGTGCACCCTCTATTATTATTTTTTTTGAAAACCTTCGCAGAGGTTGTGAAGTTAGTGAGCGGGGCTCGAATTCTCGACTTTTAAGTAGCCACAGTCTTAGAACATTTTTTTTCAAGTCAACTGTTCAATCTCAACGTGCATTCTTTATGAAATTAGATTTACGTAATGTATGAAAAATCATCAATAAATATAATAAATATTTAAAATTACTACATGAATTATGTGGGATTGGATCGCAAAAATCAGAAATTAAAGCACAAGTTTAGGAATTTTTTTTTTTGCTTTATTTTGATAATTTGAAAAGGACAATTAAAATTGTTTTGCATATTAACAAATATCACAACAGTTTAATTCAAATTTGATATTACAAAAGGTTTGTCTAAAACATAATTCGAAGGAGATATCATAATCTAGAATGTCATAATTAATATTTTCTAATACAAAATTTTTGTCCAATAAGACTTGATTAAATAATCCTGTATACTATCGTCCATTTTCCAGAAAGGCTCACCAATGATCTTCCTCGTTTCTGTATCCTGAAGTATGATACTTTTCTGTGAAAATATTATATAACAATTTAATTCCTCAATAAAATATTATGAGTAAGGCTTAGCTGGTATGTATAGCATAAGGTTTTTGTGCTACGGTCTCAAAAATTTATTGTATAAACTTCAAACTTCGATTTAAGTATCTCAGTAAATTGGTTATATAATAATGAACTTATAGAATATCAATTTTTACTATTTTTAGTGATTTATAAAAAATGGTAAGGCCTAAAAATTAACAATTTTTTTTTATATTTAAGTCATTTTTTACCGTCTTTCATAAATTATAAAAATAGTAAAAAAATTTCAAAACTAATAAAAGTTGGTATTCTGCAAGTTAATTATATAACTAATTTACTGAGCTACTTAGATCAAAGTTTAAAATTTATACAATATATTTTTGAAGCCATAGCACGAAAGACCTTATACTATCAAAAACACCTAAGCCTTACTCAAATATTATATAACAATTTTCTTATTTATAGCTAAGAGTGCAGCAGATTCAATGAAATTATAAAAAACAGAGGAGTTTTACCATAAAATCCGGACTCCGGAGAGGACAGCCCAGTGTTAAAACTGTTTTGAGCATAATCGGACCATCCAATGGCCGGCTGCCCACTGTTTTGCGCCTGCCCGAATCGCTGGAGAGGTTCACATACAGCGAAAAGGGTGATCGGTTCGCCCGCGTTCCATATTTGATTTCCGCCATCCCCTCCGTTTTGAAAGGTACCGACCACCTCCATTTCCGCCATATCTACCGTTCTTTCTCTCTTGGCTTGGTCTGAGATGCGGGTGCAAGAACCAACAACACCCACTCTTCTCATGTCCATTTCGATTGCAATGAGAGCATCTGAGCAATTGTTTTGACTTCCCCTCGCCTCGGTTGTCTGAGAGCGATAAGTTCCGATCAGCAGCCTCTTGCTCTTGGTTCATTGCTCTTAGTCTTGTTTCTTCTCTGTGAACTAATGCTATCACACTGGAGTAAGACGGTAATTCCGAAGACATGAGGATTTGAGTCCTCACGGCCTCGTAAGAGGAATTGAGTCCACCAAGGAATTGGAAAATTTTCTCTTGCTCAATTCTTTGCTGGATAATCTTGAGATCAGTGGTTGGTGATTGGTAAATGGCGAGTCCATCTCATTTACACATTAATTGACCAATCAATTCGGTGACAGATCTACTACTCCCTTGCTTAATTTGTGCTAATTCTTGTTTTAATTGAAATATGCGTAAACACTTGTGTTTAATTCCATACATTTCCTTTAATGAATTCCACAAATCAAGTGCTGTTTTTCTGAATAGATAAAAAGTTCTGAGATGGATGGTTCAATTGAATGCAAAATCCACGACAAAACCAAACTATCACTCATTTGCCACTCTTGGTATTTTGAACTAGTTATTTCAGTTTCAGTGGGGGATTTGATCTCACCATTGATATAGCCAACCTTCCCTAAGCCAGACAAAGCGATGGTGATCAACCGAGCCTAATATTGGTAGTTGTTGCTGTTGAGCGCTACGCTCGTGTTGAATATATAATCGGATAGTAGATAGTAGATAGTAGATAGTAGAAGAGAGGAGTTTATAAGTACAAACTTTGATATATTTCTTACTTCTCACTCTATCTGTTTCCTACACAATCACGGACACTCACTCACACACAAGCTTGCTACATGAATATTTTAGAAGTTTTTGTCTTGAAAATTTCGGTGCTGCTAGTTCAACACTCCCCCTCAGCACCGACTTGATGTTGTCTTGATCTTCGGTACTCTGCGTTTATCTGGATCATCATACTTGTTGCTTCTTTTAATTTTCTGAGCTTGAAGTTGCTCAGACGTCTGCGATCGATCTTACAGAATAGTCTTCTTAAGAAAAGAAGATTCTATAATCTTCTTATCACGCTGCCTTGGCACAAGTTGTCGTCGAATTCCCTTCTCTCGACGGTTCACGTGACAAGCTGCATGTCCTTGCACGAACTCCTATCCTGCATTAACACTCCTCTGTGTCGTCTCGTCATCATCACCCTCCTTGGTGATGGCCTCCAACTCAGTGCCCAGGCCCACCAGGCCCAGGCCCACCAGGCCCTCCTTGGTGATGGTCTCGTCATCATCACACTCCTCTGTGTCGATCTCCTCATCCTCAGGCCCACCAGCCTCTTCGACGTCCTCTACACCGGCCATCGACTACATCGCAACAGCCGCTACTGCGTTCCACTCTTCTTCACTTGGGACCTCCTTCGGTGCCTTCTCCTTCGTGGTCACCACAAAACTTCCTTCATTCTTCTTGAACTGACACTCTCTCGCATAGTGCCCTTGTCATCCGCAATTGTAGCACTCCACTCTTCTACTTCGGTATTCACCTCTTTCGGCTCCTTTGCCCTCTTGCCCTTTAGGAGCTCCCCCTGAACACAAGCACGTCTTGCATCGTTCATGACGAACGTTCTCTATATCAAGTTGTCGTCGATACCGGTCCCTGCTCGACTCTCCACGCCGACCACTATACAGGGCCTTCTCCTCTTCGTGCTTCACTGTTAAACCTGCCAGCTGCTTGGCAAGAGCTTCCTGATTGGCCAACAAATTCTCTAGTTCCAGCATGGTTGGTTGTGTCGCCCATCCTTGAATTGTTGTGATGAAGGCGCTGTCCTTCAGTCTCATGCCATTCAGGATTATCCGCCACATTCTATCCTCGCCAATTTTTGCATTGGCGTCTAGTTGCTCAATCTCCCTACACAAATTCTTTACTTTAAAAAAATACTCACTCACAGTCATGTCACCTTGGGAGATATTCATCAGCTCCCTCTCGAGCAGTTGCAGCCAACTTGTGTTCTTCCTTGAAAACAACGCGACAAAGACATCCCATGCCTCTTTTGGTGTCTCCACATCTTCAATGTGAGACAATAGACTCTTGTCCACCGTAGCCTTCAACACAAATAACGCTCGACCGGCCTTTACCTTCCACTTTTTGTAAGCTCGGATCGAATTCGGTGGCGGCTCGATCTCAACACCACCCACAATCTCACACAAGTCTTGACCCTGCAGATATGACTTAATACAAGTACGCTAGTCTCTATAAGTATAATTATTCAACTTCTCAATCATACCACTCATGCCACTCAAGTCTGACATTCCGACACAATGAAGGACTCACGGGTTATACAAACCTTCTAGCCAACATGACCTAACCCGCTCTGATACCACTTGTTGAATATATAATCAGATAGTAGATAGTAGAAGAGAGGAGTTTATAAGTACAAACTTTGATATATTTCTTACTTCTCACTCTATCTGTTTCCTACACAATCACGGACACTCACTCACACACAAGCTGCTACATGAATATTCTAGAAGTTGTTTTTGTCTTGGACTTTTCGGTTCTGCTAGTTCAACAGCTCGTAAGCCTCGACAACGGGTTGTCCTCAACGATTGGTAGCATCGCTTGCTTGCCGGAACCACTATGAGCAATGTCGCTTCTGGTCAGAGGGAGGTTGAGTGTTAGCCATTTTGATGATTTTTTTTTAAAGAAAAAAACTCATTTTACAGGTACGTGACTCCCCGTTTACTGGTATGCAATCTTTACCACTGCTCTGATGCCATATTACTTTGTTAGAGAGTTCCTATGATTAAAATCTTTATTTGATCTTATTGTTCTGCATCAATGTACAATACAGTTGCTATGCTAAAATAGCCGTTGCAAATCAGCCTAAAAATGGAATAAAGCATTTAAGCCTTTTTTACTAGTTCTGGTAAGCTTCGAAATTCACAGCAAGAAAAGGGAGAAAATAAAAGGAGGGTTGAAATTTGAATCCGCAAATCTCCAGTAGGATTTACTAAGTATCTCCAACAGAAAACCTGATTGTGTTGACTAAATCAAGAAATCAGGAGGGGACTGAAACACAAAATCTAAAGAGCATTTTGAGAATCCATTTTCTAGGGAAAACACAAACATGAGCTAGGTTATAGCAAAAGAACCTGAGAAAAGGTAAAATAGCAATAGCAAGAGAAGGGTTTCAGGAGAGAAATAAATAAATAACAGTGTTGCATATCGCATGTTAAAAAATTTGGTTGTTAAAATTGATGCTTGAAAGAAACTATCATAGATGATACCAAAAAGTTAATAAAAAGTATTAAAAATCCCCAGTCTCCTCTCTGTATGTTTCTCTTGGGTTCTTGAAAGAGGATAAAAATGTCGTATTTTATTGAGATTATGGAGAAATAAAATTGAAGGGGGCGCTGAGGGTCGTCGGATTTAAGGCATGTTGACCCGAGGGGATCCCTCTAAAAATACTGTAACGGTCGAAAGTTTTTCAAATAGGAGTCACTTGTTACTTATCGGACGGCTGAAGTCGATGGACAAGGGTCAAGGAAGGAAGCAATGCAGCTGGATAATGGTATGGATTCGATTTGATTTAATAGAGGCAACTGGCAAGACTAAAGGAGAGACAAATGGGCCGAGTTTTGGGATGGATATGGTATGGATTCGATTTGAAAAGGATTAAATTTGGGAAGAAACTATCTGAAGGCCTGAAGCATTCCGTGTCGGTTCTATTCTCATGAATTCACATCTCCCGAGTTAACTCAGATTTTTAATTTAGATCCGGACTGTCCAATCTGCTTTAGCACGAATACTAAAGGATCAATTGGCCTAAATTATGATCGGACGGTCCAATTAGCTTTCATTTTTATTGAGCTATTATTTGTTTTTTTAATTAACAAGTTTTTCAAAATATCAGTTTATAAATTTATTGTCCTTCTTTTGGTTCTCGTCCTTGATACAAGATAAAGTTTACTATATGAATAAAAGAAAAAGAAAATCATTATTTAACGTATTACCCAACCAATTTTATATAATATGCTTCAATTAGCACGTAAACTTTTTAGATGTAATTATTTTCTATTTTTAGTTAATTGAAAACTGTGCTGGAAGTATTTTATGTTGATTATAAATTATATAATTGAACTAAATAATTAGACAAATATAAATTATTAAGATCGTCATGTAATTGAACCGGAAATTTTAAATTAACCCGGCAGTTTTAATAAGAAAACCGAACCCAGCGGAGCATAAACCCATGATTCATCATTGATTCATGTATAGTTAATGACATTATTTATACAAATTTTTTCTTATTTGGACAACGTAATTAAAGCAAATGAATAGAAGCAAATAACGAAGTGTACATATTCTGCTTATATAATCTTATTTCGATCTTCTTTCATTATATATAGATTCCATGGATTTGCATTTGTTGCAGACAATTTATTTAATAAGGAAAATTATTCATATTCTCCCGTCCATTTAGAAGTCATTTCAAGCGTCTAATTTGTGTATTTGATTTATGTTGGGCCCTTTAAAGTACTTCCATATTTAATGTATATATTTGAATAATTTTTTATTGAATTATGTTACAACATAAATTTTTTTAAGCAATAGCATTTTATAATTTATGAGAGAAAGGGATAACATTATATTTTTATTTTATTATGTGGTTCTTAGTTTAAATTCATAAGAATACATGAGTTATGAATTATGTATTATCTTACTTTATATGTATTATTTATATATGTGCAGATACAGTTATAGATTTATCATTTTCATATTTTATAACTATAAACATCAATATATGTGATATTTATTTATTTAAAAATATGAACGGTCCAACTAGTAAAACAGTGATTCGAATGTCAACCGAGTTGATAACTGGTGATCACTTAAAAGAGAGCAATGTTTCTTTTAATATTTATAAACTCGGAAATGCTATCGGTTCGGACTGCAAGCGCACAATCCTTATCGAGTAGTATATACGAGGTCGATCCACAGGGAATATTGGTTCAATGCTTTGAGCGATCGAATCACAATCTTTCGAAAGGCTAGACGAAATCTGAAAATTGAGAGATGCTTGTTGATCAATGTAAATTAGGAAACAATTAAAAGTAATTGAAATAAAGATAGAGATGAGAATTTCTAGGGTTTCGGCACACCATTGCCACTCGATCCACCTTGACAATATATTACTGTTGCGTCTGATTTCCTGTTGTTGTTTTAATGAAAGACACCACATAGGTCACTGCGATTTATGTTACGCAAGAATGACAGATCTTTCACCGAGATTCTACATAGGACACTGCGATTTACCTTACGCAAATGTCTGATATCTCAAATACCCCAAATTACTACACAGATCACTGCGATTTTGCAGTTCTTGAAACCTCTCCCACGCCTCGCTCATGGTTTCCTCTCCTTTCTGTCGGAAATTGTGAATTTGATGGCGCAAGGAGTTTGTTTTGGATGGCGGGAAAAATTTGTTGAGAAAAGCATTTGCCACCTTAGGCCAAGTATTCATGTTCTCGGGTCGTTGGCCTCTTATCCAATTTTTAGCCTTATCTGCAAGAGAAAAAGTGAAGGCCATAACTTTAAGATTTTCTGGAGAAACAGTTTGTACCTTAATTGTGCTGCAGATTTCTTCAAAATTGGCTAAATGCTGTGTTGCGTCTTCGTGAGGAAGACAATGGAACAGATTACGCTGCACCATGCTAACCCATGCTGGCGGAATTTGGTATTCTTCAGCATTGATAGTAGGTGCCGTATAACCAAGGTAGATTTCCTCAGCCCTAGGTGCTGTAAAGTCTCTCAGGGGATGATTGGCATCAGCTGCTTCAATGTTCTGTCTATCAAGGGCGGCTGCTCGCAAGAGTTGAAGTTCATTGGCCATCTGATCCCGTTCTCTTTGAAGGTTTTCCAAGCGAACATTTTCATTTCCTGTCGACATGTCTAACCGGCGAGGATTAACACTCAAGAAAGGTCCCCTTGTTGGGTGTTTGTTCCGTCTCTCGTAGAAAAGATGAATTGATCCTTTCCTAGAGAACCACTCAACCAAATCTGTGGCTTCCGGGGTTGGAGGTTCTTCGGCCAGATTTTACAAAAAATACAAAAAATAGAGACAAGAGAATATTTGCTTCTTAAATAAACTCTTCTATTGCTTCCTTAATTCGGATACAAAGTACATCTGAATTTATAGCTAAACAAATACGCAAGTGATGGAATTTGGTACGCGTTTTGTTGGTCTGGTTTATGATTTTCCCGCTAAGGTTTTCTTCACATAAACCTAATAGATCTCAACGAGGCTAATTCATACAAATAGTTTCTCTTACCATTAAAGTACTGTCACTACCCTAACGGACTCAAACTAGATAATTGAAATTAGATGAAGAGATAGTAAATCACAAAAGTATTTTAGTACAACAACAAGAAACCATAATTAACAGAAATATATATATCAAAACATCAAGAGTAACAAGGTTTACTGCCTAGCCCTAAGAAAAGGAACTTAGCCGCGGAACGGCATTGTTACAAGCACTCATCTCTTCTCACTTCAATCAAATCTAACCATAATTACAAAGATAACTAATCATTCTGCCCAGGGGCCTTATATAGGAGTGGAGGGACGTCTGGAGGTTGAGTAGGAGCTAAGAAACTGATCTGGAAACAGCTGTCGGCAGTTATTCCCCAAGGATCGCCTTCGGATACGGTCCGTATTAGGCAATACGGTCCGTATTAAGACCTTGGCAGTTAGGGTTTAATGCTTCCAGCGTTATCTTCTGGTCTGTGCTAGGCCTGGTCCGTATTAGTCAATACTGGCCGTAACAGGGACTTAGTCGATGAGCGTCGCTGATCCGATTGACCCGATTCTAGCTCCATTTGGTGTAAAATAGTCCTAAAACCTGTTTTCTGTAATAAAACATAAAGAAGGGTGACAGTAGCCTTTTTCTCTAATTAATTAAACATAAGTGTGAGAAAGTATGCAAAACCTAAGCCAAAACCCTACGTAAATCATCATTATTTTGACTCTGATCACGCCTCCCAACTTGAATTGTTGCTTGTCCTCAAGCAACGACATCCCAGCTGGTCAAAGATCCGGTCTAGGTTAAACCATACAATCTCAAGGTCTTGTTAAAAATTAAATTAGGGCTTAGGTTTGGTACAATTGGTATGACAATAAAAATCTAGAACTTTAAAAATATTCATGACCTGTCCCTTGAACAATTTATTCACCCCATGATTGACCCCATTATGCTTACCCTAGAAAAATTATTATCGAACAATCTACTTCACAAATATCCTTAAATTTGAGAGTATTAATTTCCCCTTTGATTATAAATGGATCCCTTCCAATCAATAGGAGATCTAATGATAAAAATTTTGATTTTCCTTCCCAATTGATTGGAGCAAAGTATGACAACTAAGTGTGTTGGTACTTGTGACTATTTTTGAAAAATTAAATATATACAGGAATTTAAAATTTTGGAGGTTTTCTCGAGCTTATTGGTAACCAGTCTTGTGTAGGCACCCGTACTCTTTTTATCCTCCATCTTTTATTCTATTTTTTTCATCTTTTTTTCTGGATTTTTCTATTTTTTTGGATTTTTCTCATTTCTGATTTTTTTGTACTTTTCTATTTTTCCGAAAATAAAATAAAATATTTTTGTGTCATAAGTACCATGATTACACACAATTCCAAGTATTCATTCATACAAGGAATTATTGCATAGTTTCGCTAGGGGTCTATCTATAATAAATGGGTATTCTAAAACACTATCAAGTTTAAAAGACTTTGCAAAAATAAATTACTCAATAATAAAAATTCTAGGGTTTGCGATTTTGGTCAACACTCATAGTTAGCAATTAATTGTTCACTTTGATATCACTAATTATTTTAAAAATTCCGAATTTTTGTATCATGGCCAATTGTCTAAACCTTAGTCTAATTCAATTTAAAACAATTCCTATTTGATTAACCTACTCCTAAAATTTAAAAAAAAATACAAGCTAGCTAAAAAGCTCAATCTAATCATTCTAGGATTTTCGGTAAAGCCTCTAATCCTAGTCAAAAATTGAGTAAAACTACTAGCATCTAAGAATTTAAATTGCGAAAAATTTAAAGATACATGGTCAATTTACCTCCTACCCCCCGAATAAAATTGAGCATTGTCCCTAATGCTCGAGAGACAAAAATAAAGGAAGTAATAAAGTAAAAAGACCGGGGAAAGATACAACTCACTGCACCTCAATCCTGAGGTGGTGATGGTCGCTGGATCTCCTCGTAGAATGATGGGTCGAGAAGTCCGTAGAGCGGTGGCTGGTATTGGAGTCCGGAGTCGAGGGCGAACTGGTAATACTGTTGATTGAGGTAGCGCGCTTGCTGGATCGCGCGCCTACCCCCGTCAACCCTTCTCTGGATCTCCTCCATGCTGTTGCAGATTTGATCGACCTTTTGGTGAAGTGAGGAGAGGTTTTGCTTAATCCGCGGGCTGCTCTCTTGCGAGCGTGTGGCGAGATCTTAAAAATTCAGGTTCATCCATTGCATAGCTTGGATGAACTGATCATATTCACTTATAGGGGCATCGGGTGGTGCAGAGAGGAAGGCAGCAACGGCGGTTCCAAGGAGAGGCAGTGATGAGTGCGGTGGTGATGGTGATAGGCGGCAAGGAGGTAGGCTCGGTCTCGGCAAGGAAGAGGGAGGAAGAGGAGAGATAGAGGGAGAGAGAATAGAGGAGAGAGAGAGAGAGAGAGGTTTAGGAGTTCAAACCAAAGGATTTAACAGTTATGAGATGTGATTCTCGCGGGTTTTCAAATGTCTCTTCGTTAACGGGTTCGCATCTTCCAAATTAGCCTTGATTCGGACCGTATTGGGTGATACGGTCCGTATCTGACTTGTTATGCATAATACCGATAACTGCCTTCAGTCTTAACTTCTTTGAATACGGACCGTATTAGGAAATACAGGCCGTATTCACCACTTTTCTCTTCTTACTCTCCTTCTTTCACCCCGTATCTACTAATATGATCCGTATTGATTGATACAAACCGTACCAGAGGGTATTTTCCTGTCTTCTGTGGTGTCTTTGATCGAGTCCTTCCTCTGATGTATTCACCTGATCATAGGAAAAAGGTGAATATGAGTTGTTTCTCTGTTAAGGTCCTAAATTAATATTATGAAAAATATAAAAATGGCCTTGGGTTGCCTCCCAAGAAGCGCTTGTTTAAAGTCATTAGCTCGACCCCTTGTTTCATTGAGATTCCGGATGAACCATGAACTGTTTTATCTTCACCTTCCGACCATGGACCGCATCGTAGTTCTCCCAAGAAATTTTTGATGTGATAATGTTGAGAACTGTTGGAAGAGGCCTTGATTCTATGATTGGAACTTTGGTTTTTTCCGGTTTGATAGAAATTGAAGTCAACAGAGCATCGGAAAACTTGTTTTCATGCGGTTGTGTTTGCCAACTCTTTTCTAATTCTTGCGTTTCCTCCATTGTATCATCTTCAAGTAGGATGCGGTACATGGAGACGGTCGGGCTAAGGCCTTTGATGTTGCCTATTTTGTCGCCAATATCCTTTCGGTGCATCTTGAGTATGTTGACGAGCTTGTTGGATTGAACATTATCGAGCCGAGAACTGACAATCACCGGGTAGGTTTGGTTGGGTCCTAGGAATTCGTAACGGAGGTTGGATGGAAGAGGTTTGAGCTCGAGTTGTGGATGAGAGGTTGTCTTCTCCCTTTTCTTCACTTTGCTATTGACCGTGCTAGGTGACACGGATTGCAGAATTTTAGATTTGGGGGATTCTTCCTCTTCTTTTGTTATGACAGTGGCACAACTCGCGCAAGTTTCAGCGTAGGCTTCATCAGGTTCAGCGGTGATGTATTGCTCGAGTTGTCTTTCGTCATCTTCCCCTCTAAAAAGGTTGTCTAATTCCTCCATACCCTTGGATTCTCCCAATTCATCATATGGATATTCTTCATCTTCAAATTCATCCGTGATACTCAAACTGAAGACACGATCAATGTCAGCGTCATCTTCCCCTCTAAAAAGGTTGTCCAGTTCCTCCATACCCATGGATTCTCCCAATTCATCATATGGGTATTCTTACTCTTCAAATTCATCCATGATACCCAAATTGAAGACACAATCAATGTCAGAAGGGTATTTCAAAGCTCTGTTTATGTCGTAGACCGCTTTGTCTTTTCCGATATTCAATGGAATTTTCCCGTTCTTAACATCAATCATTGCTCCGCATGTGGCGAGGAATGGCCTTCCAAGGATAATTGGAATGTGTTCATCTTCTTCCATGTCAACCACAACAAAATCTCCAGGTATCCAAAAGTCTCCAACTTTGATCGGTACATCCAGCAACACTCATTCAGGATATCGAATTGATCGATCAGCCAGTTGCAGTGCAATTTGTGTCGGTGAAAGTTCTCCACATTCTAATTTGTCAAACACTGCCTTTGGCATTAGACTCACACTTGCTCCCAGATCACATAAAGCCCTCGTAAAATTTGTCGTGCCAATTGTGCACGGTATCGAGAAGCTTCCTGGATCTTTCAACTTTTCCGGTAATTTGCTTTGCATGAGAGCACTACATTCCCGATTGAGCGAAATTGTTGAGAATTCTTGGAATTTGTTGCGATTTGAAAGGATCTCCTTCAGAAACTTAGCATACGAGGGTATGCTTGCAATTGCCTCGGTGAAGGGGATAGTGACTTGTAGTTGCTTAAGTGTCTCCATGAATCTCGCGAATTGTGGCTCCATCTTATGCTTGGCTGGCCTTGGAGGGAATGGCAGAGGTGGCTTGTAGGGTGGTGGTGAAATGTATTCAGGTTCGGTTTGTCGCTCGTCTCCACCTACGGTGTCATTCTGCTCCTCAATAAGGTCTGCTTGCAGTTCGAATATGGGCAGCTCCGGTTGTTGCGGCTCGTATTCTTCGAAATGTGATGGCTCTGCATGTATCTCGTCAGAAGTTAGATCGGGCATAGGAGGTCCCTTGTAAGCTGTGCCGCTCCTTAGTGTGATGTTCTTGCAACTCTCTTTAGGATTTTCTTCCGGTTGGCCCGAAAATTTGCCTTTTCCGCGTGTAATTCTTGAGAGTTCTTTTTCCATCTTGGAGATGTGACCCTCTAAGTCCTTGACGTGGCTTACTAAGGTTTTGATCGTTTGCGTGATTACGGCGTTTGTCTCGTCTTGCTTTTCTAGGAATCTCTCCATTAGTGATGTGATGTTAGGTTGCTATGGTTGGTTGCACTGCCTCGGTTGATAGTTCGGTTGAGATGCAGCAGGTCTTTGATTGTTTGCGTATGAGAGATTTGGATGATTTCGGTTATTTGGATGGTATGAATTGTAGGCGGGCTGAGGTCGAAAGCTGTTGTCGATGTCGTTTATTTGCTCTGCTTCTTCCTCAGTTTCCGTCACATTCATACATTCGGTCATCTCATGCGCTCCTCCACAATAGCCACATGTTGTTGCGGCATTGACTGCTGCTACCATTCGCTGCTTGGTCTGCTTGTTGAGTGCTAGTTGCAAAGCATCGATCTTCGCGCTTAGCATGGATATTTCATCTACTTTGTGTATGCCAGGTGTTGGAGTTGGCTTCTTGAGCTCAGGGGTCCAGTAGTGTTGGTTGATCGCGATCTCTTCAATTAGGTTGTAAGCCTCGTTAGGTTCCTTATTCATGATTGCTCCTCCTGCGGAAGCATCAATAAACAACCTATCAGTAGGGTTTACACCACTATAAAAAGTTTGAACAATCAACCATCTTTCTAGACCATGATGTGGACAACACCTTAACATATCTTTGTATCTATCCCAAGCTTCACACAATGATTCACCATCCCTTTGTTCAAAATTAGTAATTGCTTTTCTAAGTCTTGAAGTTTTAGAAGGTGGAAAATATTTTGCACTGAACACACTAAATAATTGGTCCCAAGTTTGAATGGAATTGGCCGGTAAGGAAAACAACCATGCTCTTGCTTTATCTTTTAATGAGAATTGAAATAGCCTTAGCCTGATTGCTTCATCGGTAACTCCGTTGATCTTTATCGTCTCGCATATCCCTAGGAAAATTGACAAATGAAGATGTGGATCTTCATGTGGAAATCCTCCAAATTGCTGTTGCGAAACCATATTTATGCGAGCAGGTTTGATCTCAAAATTACGGTTTGTAACAGTTGGCGGGTTTATACTAGAATTAGGATCATTCGCGCGCGGTACGCAATAGTCTCGTAGAAGTTTGGGTCTCGCTGCATCGTGAACTCCCTGATCACCATTGTCTTGTCTTCCATTGTTGATCGGTTGGTTCGGTGGGATATCCATGTTGATCGAATATGAGTCCTCTTCGCTTTCAGAATTACTTGATGAAGAACTATGATTGGTTCTTATTGGTGATGTGGAAGCGAATTGTCCTCTCCTACTAGCAATCCTCTCGGATCTTCGTACGGATGATTCGGCCAGCGTGCAGTGTCCTAAAAAGAAAAGAAAATCTGAAAATTAAACTAAAAACTGAAAATAAAAAGAAAATAAAATAAAAACGAAATTGAAAATAAAAGAAAAATAAAATGCAGAAAATAAAAAGAAATCTAGGCGTTTCTAATTAATTGAATTCAATGGTCAAAGCAAGGGCGTCTCGTGAGGCCTTGCACAATGAACCGTTATTTTCCGGCAACGGTGCCAAAAAGCTTGATCACTCAAAAGAGAGCAATGTTTCTTTTAATATTTATAAACTCGGAAATGTTATCAGTTCGGACTGCAAGCGCACAATCCTTATCGAGTAGTATATACGAGGTCGATCCACAGGGAATATTGGTTCAATACTTTGAGCGATCGAATCACAATCTTTCGAAAGGCTAGACGAAATCTGAAAATTGAGAGATGTTTGTTGATCAATGTAAATTAGGAAACAATTAAAAGTAATTAAAATAAAGATAGATATGAGAATTCCTAGGGTTTCGGCACACCATTGCCACTCGATCCGCCTTGAAAATATATTCCTGTTGCGTCTCATTTCCTGTTGTTTTTTTAATGAAAGACACCACATAGGTCACTGCGATTTATGTTACGCAAGAATGACAGATCTTTCACCGAGATTCTACATAGGACACTGCGATTTACCTTACGCAAATGTCTGATCTCTCAAATACCCCAAATTACTACACAGATCACTACGATTTACTTTACGCAAGTGATAAAATTTGGTACGCGTTTTGTTGGTCTGGTTTATGGTTTCCCCGCTAAGGTTTTCTTCACATAAACCTAATAGATCTCAACGAGGCTAATTCATACAAATAGTTTCTCTTACCATTAAAGTACTGTCACTACCCTAACAGACTCAAACTAGATAATTGAAATTAGATGAAGAGATAGTAAATCACAAAAGCATTTTAGTACAACAACAACAAACCATAATCAACAGAAATATATATATCAAAACATCAAGAGTAACAAGGTTTACTGCCTAGCCCTAAGAAAAGGAACTTAGCCGCGGAACGGTATTGTTACAAGCACTCCTCTCTTCTCACTTCAATCAAATCTAACCCTAATTACAAAGATAACTAATCATTCTGCCCAGGGGCCTTATATAGGAGTGGAGGGACGTCTGGAGGTTGAGTAGGGGCTAAGAAACTGATCTGAAAACAGCTGTCGGCAGTTATTTCCCAAGGGTCGCCTTCGGATACGGACTGTATTAGGCAATACGGTCCGTATTAAGACCTTGGCAGTTAGGGTTTAATGCTTCCAGCGCTATCTTCTGGTCTGTGCTAGGCCTGGTCCGTATTAGTCAATACTGGCCGTAACAGAGACTTAGTCGATGAGCGTCGCTGATCCGATTGACCCGATTCTAGCTCCATTTGGTGTAAAATAGTCCCAAAACCTGTTTTCTGTAATAAAACATAAAGAAGGGTGATAGTAGCCTTTTTCTCTAATTAATTAAACATAAGTGTGAGAAAGTATGCAAAACCTAAGTCAAAATCCGACATAAATCATCATTATTTTGACTCTGATCAACTGGTTCGGTTATGATAACATTGTTATGTAAAATGTTATGTCTTAGTGCATTACTTTTTTCTTTTTCTTGTGTAAGCGTAGTACATTAATTTGAAGTTTGTAGGTTTCTAGTTGCAACGAAAAACCATACAATAAATATATAAAAACAAGTAGAGCTTTTGGTTATTGTATATGTTTCTTTGGCTATGTTGAAAATTTTGTTTGTGGCCTACGAGCATGTTTGAACTCAAAAATGACAAAAAGAAAATTTGTTTGTTGATTTTTCATACATTAATTTCAAATCACTCAAAAAAGATTTCTTTGTTCACAATGAAAATACTGTTTTTTATTTCGAGTTTTTGACAATAAATAGAGAAAATGATCGACTAACTCCATTTTTCTTCCGTGTAGAGATATCATTACCTAATGATTCAGAGGAGAGATATGGTGCCCCTAATAGCATATTGTCTAATGGGCATTATTTTCCTTGTGTGGATAGTGGATTATACGTGGGTATGTTTGGATGAGAGTTAGAATAGTTAGAATAGCGAAATTTTAGAATAGTAAATGAGAATAGAGAAAAAAATAGTGATTTTCATATTAGTGTGAAAATGGTGCTATTCGGATTAGTAAAAATGTTGTTTGGATTGTATATGTGAAATAGTGAATAGCTGTAACCAATAAAGAATAGTGTTAACAAGGTGTTAATTAAGAAGAAAGATAGGCAAGTGGGATCTCAAATGAATTGTCACGACGTGGAGATAGCGGAAAGTGGTATCAAATTTGTCATTTCGGAATTGTGTTGACGGAAATCTAAGAAGGAAACATTTTTTTCTCTCATTTCACATTCCCGAATAGTAGTTATTCCAACATTTACAAGGAATAAAGAATAGCAGCTATTCTAGCTATTCTGAATAGCAAAAATATTGTTTGAATGCACATTGCTATTCCGAATAGCTTTTATTTTAAAATAGCCTCTATTCTTGCTATTCTTGTGTTATCCAAACATAGCCCAGCTGGTGTTCTGTTCTTATCATATTAGCGCACCTGTTCTTATCATAATTTTACTCATACTGACCTGAAAGATTTTTTTTTGGAATCAAACTTTGACAAGAGTTGAAATGTTTCAATGGAATTGAATTTGAATTTAAATTTTATGATAAAAATGTTTAAATGCATCAGAAGAATTCATTCATATGTAATATATAAATTTTGTTTTGATTTCTTTTCGGTTAGAATAACAGATTTGTTGTCTGTGTACAATTTGCAGTGTTCATTAGCTGAAACCTCATGTAAATTCTTTTGATTTGTTCAGCTTTTCAAAATAAAAAAAATCATCAAATGCTCTAAGTGTATTATTATTCTCATTTCTAGAACTATATGTTTGTTAAATTAATTAATATTGCATCAAAAAATTTAAAATTTCTTCGTAATTTTTTTTATAATTTCTTCTTAAAGATCCACGGTGACAGATTTCACCCACGTGTCGAAATTTTGCTTCTCTTTGTTCTTCTGTCCACCACGTGTCGGACTAGAAAGTTCATGTTGTTTCGATTTTATATTTTCTTAAAAATTATATTACGTGTTCAAAGATAAGAACGAAGAACGTTGTAATAAATTTGTGATTGATTTAAATATATTATTAAATTTTAAATTAAAAATAAAATGTTTCTTTTATCATGATGGTGTATAACCAGAAGCTAAAATAATATCTGTCTAGGTCTCTAGGAGGCAAAACAGACAGGCTATATAATAGATTATTTTTATAGCATTCACCAACAATTTTTTTCTGCCTACGGGCCTTTTACCAAAAAAAAATAAACAACGTTTTTATTCTACTTCAGAATAGTCAATTCTGTAAATATTTTAGCTCCGAAATCACTAACGCATGATACCGAACTAATTCTATCTATAAATTAAAACGAGATAAATATTATAGAAATTAATTTAATAAAGTTCGAATTGTACAACAGATGCACACACATCCAAAGAATTAATGGACAGTAACCAGCTCAATATTTTGAAGTCTACTTATTTGAAATAATTAGAACAGTGCATAAACAACATTCTCTCTAAACAGTTAATAGAAAAATTGTAGACATTATATTTCATAGGTAACAACTTGAATCTTTTTTTTTTGTTTATTTAAAATGATTCGAATAGAGTCCCATCAAATGTATCGTTTTTTTTTAATTTATTAGCCAAAACCATCTCAACCTACAAGCTGCACGGTTTCATTAATTGTGGAATAATATAAAATGTGAAGGTAATATATATGGTAATTACGTAGTATGAGGTCAGGAGAGGAACTTGAAAAGTTAGATTAGAAATTAAAACGTGAAGTGAATGGCTGTTCAGATTTAAACTCAAACTTCTATAATATAAAATAAAATTCTAACTAATAAAATACAAATAGTATAAATTTATCATTTTTCGAGAAGACTGAATAATATAAAAAAAGAGAATTTTATGTATACTCCTTAAAAGTATTAAAACTATGTAATTTTTCTCTAAACTTTGAAATTACGCACTGCTCCCTCTAAATTTCCAAAACTCATAAATTTATCTATTTTATTGTCTTTTGTATTAAAACTCATTTTAAATTTATAAAATATCTATTTATTCTTTATTGAAAGTATAAAATATTTATAGCTTTTTAAAAAAAAAATGACGGCCTTTTTATAACCCCTGCTTGAACTTTTTAATACGAGACGACTTGATGGTTGGAGAGGGTGCTGTCTTTCGGGGGGCACTTCGTGCTCCTAAACTAAAAACTATGTATTTCCCTCTAAACTTTGAAATTACGCACTGCCCCCTCTAAATTTCCAAAACTCCTAAATTTATCTATTTTATTGTCTTTTATATTAAAACTAATTTTAAATTTATAAAATATCCATTTATTCTTTTTTGAAAGTATAAAATATTTATAGCTTGTTTAAAAAAACTGACGGTCTTATAAAAAGGATATTTTATAAAGGTAAGGGTATAATGGGTATCCGATATTTGTGGGCAAAATAGATATTTTATAAAGGATAAAGGGTATAATGGATGTCTTATAAGATCGATATTTTTCTTAATCAAACTTCTAATTATTTTATGCTTTTAATAAAGGATAAAATACTAAAATGAGTATTTTATAAATTTAAAATGAGTTTTAATAAAAAAGAAAATAAAATGAATAAATTTTTTTGAGTTTTGAAAATTTATTGAGAAATATATGTAATTTCGAAATTTAGAGAGAACATATCTAATTTTGAAGTTCTTGAGGAGTATACATAAAATTCCCCCTAAAAAATCAATTAAATTTTAATATACTTGATTAAATTTTTTAAACAATTAAATATTTCTTGAACAACTGTAGATTCGTCCTCGTATAAAATGTGAATATTCTAGTTGCACTATCTGTTTGGATTAGAGAAGATTACTCGCCTCTCAATCCAAAACAAATTCATCAGTTTGATTTGTTCATATCCAAAATAAGTTTTTAACAATACACGAATAAATTTGATGTTCTTTTCAATTTAACCATCCAAATTAGAGCAAGATCATAAAATATACCGGAATTTGTTTTTTCGGTTCATAATATCGGAAATATTGAAGGTATTATGGAGTATGAACCTAAAATAGGTACCCTGGTACTTGATCTGACTTTATCAGGCAATGGCTAGCTGTATCCACTTTGTCACTAGCGGAGAGAAAAGAACATGAAGATAACCATGAGACATTTTTCAATTATTTTTTCTAGCACAACCCTTTGTTAATATCCATTGAAGATAAGTATGAATCCTGAAGTCAAGCGGCGAGGAGCTAGCCGTGTGATATCACATGCATGTCTTTGGAACATATCTTGGACTGGGTAAACCTCGGAAGACGCCTGCCAGTGTTTGACAAATTAATAGTTCGGCTTTGGTTCGGTGAGGTTAAAAATTCGTCATTCGGATATAATTCGGTACAACAAAGAAGCAAAAAAAAAAAAAAATTTGAAAAAAAAATTCGCATATATTTTGCGTTTTTATCGTGAATAATTCGTCAACTAGTATTTTATACGCGTTTTATTCGCGAATAAAACGTATTATATGTTTTTTTGCGTTTTATTCGGAGTTCGATTCGGTAACGTTAAAAAAAAAATTATACGCGAATTACACGCGAATCTTGTCACTATGTTTGAGACGGTGGATAATGAATTTCAGAGACTCGTTACACTGTGAGTGATCCACAACTGACACAAAAGATCGGAAATAAGTATCTTGTATCAAAAGATAAAACCATTCCTAGAATTATCATTATCATTAGTGCATAGTGAGGCTAACAAAAACAACCAAATCACTGGTTTCAAGTACTGAACATAGTTTTAAGACTGACTTCTACCGAATCCAATTATTTTTTCTAGCACACCCTTTTGTTAATATCCATTGAAGATAAGTATGAATCCTGAAGTCAAGCGGCGAGGAGCTAGCCACCTAGCCGTGTGACATCACATGCATGTCTCTGGAACAATATCTTGGACTGGGTAACCTCGGAAGTCGCCTGCTAGTGTTTGGGACTGGGTGATCTGTTTCTATCAGTTCCACGTCAGCATAACCCTCGTATGTATAAAAGGGACACCTCGTTGGGATCTTATCATAAGTCTTTTCCATAATCCAGTACTGTCTGAGAACTACATAAGCATACAAAGTAATTTGTGAAGAAAAAAAAAACTAAGAAGACATGGGTTCACTCATGGCTGGTTGGGGTTCACCAATTATGGATCAGCATACAGGTACAAATTAAAGTATATAAATATCTGTCAGAATTTCTTCCTTAATTCTTTTTCTCGGCATGCATTCAGTAAAATGTGTTTGGATTCATTCAGTAAAATGTGTTTGGAGATTAAATTTTATATTTTTTGAAATTTTTTTATTATTTATTAAGCAAGTTTTAAAATCGTTGTTTTTAATTACTCAATTTTTTTTCATATTTAGTAATAAAAAATGTTTTAAAAAATGTATTTTTTTTTGTCCAAGCACATTTTAATATATAGATCACATCTAACGATTTGGATCGACCGTTTGGACTTTGAAAATTGAAAACCAATCGGTTGTACCACAGTCTAGGAATAAACGTTTTGTATTAGCCAATCTATCTATGTATATATATATATCTCACATGTAAGTTTTATTTTTATTTTTTTATTTAGTTAGTTATCATAAAAGTTGTGAAAGAAGTAGTAAACCAGATTATTGCAATTGAACTGAAAAAAAGACCAATTTGAGTTGAAAGACAATAAGTCTTTGCAAATTAGAATCTGAATGAGCTTAGAGTTTAGGGCTTAAAATGAGCTTAAAATGAGCTTAAAATGAGCAGTAGAGCATTAAACTAATGACACGGTCACTCCATACCTACATATGTAGCTTGGGTTCAAAGAAACAAATCGCTTACCAAGGAAGAAATAAACTCCTTTTGGAGATCAAAATCACAGAGAGAGAACGATGAAAGGGGCATGAACTTTTCTCCATACGGCTCATCTGCCGACTCACCACAATTCCTGAATGATAACGAGAACAGAAGAGCGGCGACCCCTTTCTCCCGTTCTCAAAATGATGTCTGGTCGATCGTGCACCCTCACAGTGTGCCAAATTCTCCAAGGACATACAAATCAACAGATGAGATAGCCCACAAATCGAACATGAGCGGAGATTGGTAAGTAATTTTAATTTTTACTGTTTTGGATCAATTATTAGCATCATTAATTCTAATCAAAGTTTACTATAACTGATGATTGCCTAACATGCATAATGCCAGGTGGACCCGCAGCAATTCGGCATTTCTAAATGAGGCGCCGCGTGATGAGATGCATGGCGGGGCACCCAACTACACCGTTCAATTTAATGTCGCGCGGCTTGCTACTGGTGATGCATAATCAGCCAGTTTAGCAGTTTCATATGATCATATGTCCGCTTAGCTTTGATTGATAACTAATTAATTGAAGCATAGGGTTGAGGCTCAATGGTGTGCGGGTACTTAACGGAGCTTTTTACATTTCTGTATAATTTCTTTTGGCTTCTATTTCTGAATTTTGTGTTTATTGGGTAGTTAGCTTTGTTTGGGATGAAAAGAAATTTCTGGTTTTCTATTTATGTAAATATAGAGGATGGTTTGGATACTATATATGAGATTATAAATTTATGTCTTTTCTTTATACTTCACTGAAACCTTTTTTTGGTTATATTCAACGTGGGGATGCTTTTATTTAAGCATGTGCCAATTTATGGGTTGATGAGAAAACGTTTCTGCTGATTTCTGCAAACTGGCAGCATCTGCCATCTTTCAAAAAAAAAAAAAAAAATGCTTGATGCACATGGGCATGGGCCGAGTCTTTATCATTTAATACGCTTTCCCTTGCGCGAGGTTTTGATAGTTCGGCCCAAATTAGGAAAATTATGTGCCTTGCTTGCTGCCCAGCCCAAGCCAATTTTGTCACATTACACGGAATCTGTCAAAAATAGGGGTGCAAACGGATCGGATATTATCCGTGTGGATCCGGATCCGTATCCGATTTTTTACGGATATTCGGATACGGATAATTTACGGATACGGATCCGCATCCGGATATTACTTGTGCGGATACGGATATGGTTTCAATTTTTGAAAGCGGATACGGTTACGGATACGGATAATAACTTTTTACGGATACGGATATTCGGATGCGGATAATTTGCGGATACGGATATTCGGATACGGATAATTTGCGGATACGGATAATTTGCGGATACAGATATTCAGATACAAAAAATTTGCGGATACGGATGCAGATACGGATACAAATTATGCGGATACGGATACAGATACGGTTTTGATTTTAGAAGCAGATACAGATACGGATCCGTACATTTTTTGATTTCAGATATCCATTAAGCCCTCTGCTCCGCAAAACCCACTACTAATCTTTTTACTTTATTTCTTTTGTTACATTCTCTCACCACAGTATTACATGCAAACAGCTGTTGTCAACTTGGATTCATTTTATCCTCATACCAATTACATTGAAATTCCAAATATACTAAAGGCTGACACTTGAACCTACAATTTCAAAAAGTAAATATAAAATAACGGTGCTTTAAGCCTTCAACTGTAGAAGATTTTAGCACCGTAAGAAATTTTTGTTTCTTACGTTGATTATTATAATTATGTACATGAATATATAAACATGATTCTAGTAAACAAAAATTAAACAATAACATGCGGAGATGATAGTGTGCTTATTATTTGAGAGACTGACAATAATTATGTTTATTAAATAATTTTTATTTGAAAAATTAATTTGTTGAATAATAAGTTAATTTTAATACAACATCCGTATTATGTATCCGAATGATATTCGTATTCGTATCCGCATCCGTTTAATATCTGATTCGTATCCGTATCCATTTAATATCCGAACCGTATCCGTATCCGTTTAATATCCGATCCGTATCCGTATCCGGAAAAATAAAAACGGATACGGATATGGTTTTACCACTATCCGATCCGTATCCGATCCGTTTGCACCCCTAGTCAAAAATGTACCTTGCTGACAGGGAATCCGTATCTCCCGGGTACCCAACTGAGTATGACGTGCATTGGCGAACTCTAAGCCGTATTGAGGTTTGTGTTAGATTAAAACTGATGACTCGGATCTCATTCTATTCAGTCTGGTATTGCACTGGATGATGGATCTGAATTCACTGAGAGGTGAGTCTGATTTCTATGAAATAACTCAAATTTTTAGTTTGGATTCAGAGCATCTGATTAGAATTAGAGCTAATTTGATTCAAGATAAAATGCACGGTGTCTTTAATATTCATGTCAATCCAGACAGTGGCGTAGTCAGAATTTTATCAGGAATAAACAAAAAATAAATTATTCAAAAATAGTTATTATTTTTTATTTCATTTATTATTTTCTTAATAAATGAAAAAATGTCAACGCACTCTTTCTTAAAAATAATTTTTTATATTATTTCTAAACAGTTTGGTAAAAAAAGTCAGGTTAAAAATTAATTTTTGCACTATATTTTGTGATTAAGATAATTTCTGTGATAGTTTAAAAATAAATAGATTCATTGTATATTAAAATAGTCAAATAGCAAGGCATAATGATCTGAATTGAATGTTAAGGTCCAAATAATTTCTAGATGCTCCTGGTTCTCTGTGAACCAATAATTATTTTTATTTTTATACTTAATAGATCAATATACCAAGTTCATTTAGAAAGAAGTATCAAATTATCTTTCTTCTGCAAAGAACATCCGTTCACTTTCCTTATAAATCAACAAAATTCCTTTCCTTCTAAATCAACAAAATTTCTCTTTATTAAATTCAAAATTGACACGAGGACCGAATCAAGCTACAACTAGAAGAGAATCGCAGCAGGGGTAGGCAATGGACCGAAATAGGAGTAGGCAATGATCTAATTTTATACGGATTTATAGGTAATTTTCAAAATCCAGGGTAGGTGGTTGCCTACCCCTGGTCCATGCTGGCTCCGCCTCTGAATGCAAATGAGACGACCTAAATTTAAACTCAAAATTGTATTACTTCAAATTTGAGTTTGAATCCTAGATATGAATTCGAGCTAATTCGGTTCGAAATGAAATGTACATGCTCCTTTAATATTCATGCCAAAGTATATCGGATGGTTCGGGTCTAAACTCAAAATTTGAATTACCCTAAGTGATATGAATTCGCTGAGAGTTATGCTCTAATCGGGAAAATTGTGTTTGAGCGAAGACGATTGAGGATTCGCGTTTTCAGCAATCAGAAAGAAGAACGATGAAAGCAAAAGGTTCAAAAGATTTTGAAAAAGACATAACATTCTTTACTATACCGAGATTGCCCCTCCTTTTTATCACAATATTATTACATTATTTGATAAGAATTGCATATGGAGTTTATATCAGTTTTTGCTTTAGGAATTATGCTGATTTAGAATTGCTATTATGCTTGAATGAGAGTTTTTGTATTCACTCTTAAACACTGCTCCTATAACTTAATCTTTGTTTCAGTTAAATGAAACTGACCTTCAGCCATTTCAATCAAAAATAAAGAGTTGCATATGATGAAAAGATGATTATAAGGACAAAATTGTTATGTTGTATCAAATTAACCGTTTTCCTTATTTTAAAAATGGGTTCCAATCAAGAGAGAGAAGAATAATATTCTTTCTTTGAATTCTAATCTTTAAAATTCAATCGAAAATCATCTCCGTTAAGTTATTTTCTATTAAAATCAATTAAATTCTTATCAATATTTTATTTGATCAAGGGGAAATTGTAAAAAAAAAAAATGGAGAAATTTAGCGAGAGTTCATTTGGTGAAATTCTATCTATCTAGAAGTATACATCAAGTGATATTCTACTTATCCGAAAAATAGTAAAAAAAAATCTAAATTTTTATTTTCAAGCACATTTTCATGTGAATATCATGTTTAACAGTTCAGATTGACTAATAGATATAAAATCATAGCATGAGTCGATCCATCATATGCTTAAAACCCCGACATTTTTATTAATATCCAAAGTTAATTACAAATTAATAAATATACCGACGTTAGCTAAGTATTTTTAAAAATGCCCAAACTGGCCATTAAATGGCCGGTTTGGAATTTTTTTTTGCTGTTTTAGACCCGATAAATACTCATCTTTCTTTCTCCTACCTCTCACAACTCACTCAAACCCACATAATAGAAAAAGAGAAAGAGAAAAAAATTTATGAAGCGAAAAGAGCAATATTTGAGGCCATTTCCTATAAATTTATTATTATTTTCCTTTATTAATTTATTATTATTTTTTTAGAAAGTTTTTAGAATTAATATAAATTATTTAATCCATAACTTTCATTTCAAACCCTAAATCATATCATGGCACCCAAACCCGAACTTCGAAAAGAAGGAAGTGAAACCCGCATATCCCTCGCTAACAATTTTTGGACGGGTGAAGCCCGCTTGAGGAGACGTTGATCTTGTTTAGGGTTTCCACCCAACGAGGTTGAATAATATGCTACCACGGATGATCCGACTATTAGAAGCATTCTTTACGAGAACTTCGGCGATATCGACCCTCCACCTAATTGGGAAGTCTGCCCCGCATGTCGTGTCAATGGGGATATTGCGGAGATGTTCTTTTGTCATCTCTGTGGCGTAAGAGTTCACCCCAAATGTATCGACAAAAATGTTGATCTGGTAAACGGTTATCGTTTCCAAACGTGGGAGTGTGTTGCGTCCTGTTGTAGGCCTTCGAAGACGATGGGAGAAAGTTCCATTACTCCTAAGCCACAGTGTTTGCTATATGAGAATATGTGGTGTGTATTTTATGTTATTATAGTATTTTCTATTTAGATTTTATGTTGTAGTATGCATGTTGTTATTTTTGTTTTGTTGTTTATCTATTCGAACTCTCCCAATTTATTTTAGTATAATTTAACATAATGAGCATAATTTATTTTATTTTAGTATAATTTAGCATAATTTAGTTTATTTTAGTATAATTTAGTGACAAAAAAGATTAAAATACTACCATAAAAACACCATAAAGTAGCACATAAAAAAGATATAAATACTACCATAAAAACACCATAAAGATATAAAAACACCATAAAAAAAAGATATAAATACTTTCATAAATACACCATAAAGTAGCACATAAAAAAGAACCAAAACATAAGATAATCCAAACATAGTATACCAAATTTAAATACAACAAAACAATCTAACTAAAACTACCATAAAAAAACTGGTCAACGACGATATGTTATCCAGAGGGGGACCATCGCGCTGCCGGATGTTCCCTGTTAACTCTGTCGGGTAGTCCCGACCATGCTCTCGGCCAGACTCTCTGATCAGGTGTAACGACATCAGCCTCGGCCTCTCTGCTCACCCGTACCGCGGTATCCCAGACATTCTCATCCTCACCCCTAGGGACTGGCGGGAGTGTAGAGAAGATGGATGCTGCCAACTCAGTCGCAAAGTCAGACTGAGTATGAGACAGGCTACTACTGGCCTCTCTATCATGAGGTAGCTCTGTATCATATCATCGTCTCTGAGGCTCAAACTCTGGAGGGTCCCCGAACTCGAAGTCATCCAGACTGAAAGATGGCCCCTCCTTCTCCATAAGAAAGAACTCCGGACGCTCCTACTGCGCTGGCGGTATGTAGGCCGGACCCTGCAATCATACAAATAATTAAATAAATTTGCTCAATTTGTACTAACTTGACAGCTAATGAAATATGACATACCGGAGGGTGAACTGGATGTCCCTACGCATCATAGAATGCATGCCAACCAGTCGTGGATAATACCCAACGATGGTAGTCCCACTCTGGTTGCTCTCGGGAGGGGGGGGAGATGGCAACTCACTAGCTCTAATGAGGGGCACGCCAGGCTCGGCCGGATCTACCCTACACCAGTCGATGTTCTCTCCGGTGTGTTAATGAGCTGCTCCCCGTGCTCGGTGATACCTCGCATATTTAGTCTATTTTAGGCCTGTTTTAGTACCAGATTCGTGCCCTAATTCACCAGAATCATGTGCATTTCATCGATATATCTTTAGAATTTGGTACTGCTGAGTGTTTGTTTGTTTTCTGCAGGCTTGGAGCAAAACACACGAAGAAACGACGATTTGGGATGATCTGGTACGGCCCTTACCAGGTTTGGTACGGGTCTTACCGGACTTAGCCGATTTCAGCTCATCACGCCTGGTACGGCCAGGCCGTACCACTTTGGTACGGGCTGTACCTAAAGGCGGCCTGACAGATTCAAATTTTGGCAGAGGCTATTTAAAGCGGGGAACTCTCCAATTTCGACAGTCATTCCATTCCAGATCTAATTGAGAGCACAGTAAGAGAGAGAAAGAGAGCTAAGGAGCTAGGAGCAAGAAGGAAGAGGAAAGAGGCGAAACTCGACGGATCAAGCTTCCTCCTCTCGATCCCTTCGATCCGTGGCTTTCTCTATCCCTTTTATTGTATTTTTAGATCAGATCATGTGCTGTGAGTAGTTATTTCAGTTTCTAGGGTTTAGAGATGGATTCTTGATTTGCTTTGACTTTCTTTGACTTGTATCTTGTATGAACTCTTTTGATTGATTGATTGTGATTTTCTTTGCCATCTCTTGCTTTGATTACTGTGATTGTGTATGATGAACCTCTAGGTCTAGATCAAACCTATCAAGGTCATGTGATCATCTCAATCTCTCAACCAAATCAATTGTTTAGGGTAGACTTGTTCGAATTGAAGCCGAGAGGTTGAATTCTCCTCTAATCGACAGATTAGAGGGTGCCTTAGGTCTCCAATCAACCAGCTAGGGTAGATGTGTACCAACACATTAGAATTGAGGTGTAGAAATCCCTAAAAGGCAATCAATTGCATTCCAACCTAAATCTTGATCCAACACACGACGGTTGAGGCTTAGGAACCTTAGGTATGGTCAATTGAACCTTTCTAAAGAGTTTAGCACAAGGTACCAGCAAGGAATGCATCAACTCGAACTGGTAAGCTCTGTTCTGGCAAGCCAGTACGGGTCTTACCAGAGTGGTGCGGCCTTGCCTTACCAAGTGGAGTACGGCCTAGCCGTACCAACTTGGTACGGGCCGTACCACTAGGGGCAGATCACATATGAAATCTGAAACCCTGGAAACGCCTTTTATCCATAATCAAAACACAATTTACATTTCTTCTAGCATTTTATTACATTGTTTGAATTGCTTGAATTGACCTTTTTAGGAACTTAAATACCAAACCAAAACCTTCTCACTTCTAGTTTTTAATTGAGTTTGGTAGATTCTAACCTAGTAATTGCCCGTCCCTGTGGATCGATACCCGATTATACTACTCGATAGGGGTTGTGCACTTGCAACCCTTACTCGTGAAGTATAAACGCGGTTTTAAAAGGTACGCTCTCAAGCGTACCGAAACTTGCGTTGCGCTTCTGCGCGAACAAGTTTTTGGCGCCGTTGCCGGGGACGGTAACCAATTGCCTAGTTAGATTTTAACTTATGTAGTTAATCTAGATTTTATCTTGTATCTTTCTTGCTTTTTCTTATTCAAAATCACTAAAAAATTGGCTTTTGAACCCCCCTGCAGGCCAATACAGGTTGAAATATCATCTGAGAAGCAAGGGCCCACTGTTCGATCAAACTCCTCCAGACTCAGCCGAGACTGCTCAGCCACCCTCTGGTACGGCCCGTACCAATTCAGGCACGGCCAGGCCGCACCAATCTGGTCCGACCCGCACCGATTCAGGCACGGCCAGGCCGCACCAATCTGTATCTTTTTCTTTTCTTTTCTTTTCTTTTTCTTTTCCCCTTTTCAGGAACATTCTGGCTTGAGGTTAGCGATCACCATCTGAGGAGCTCAAGATGTACATGGCGACAGACCGACATTGGTATGGCCGCGACAATTTTCAAGCTGGAGGAGGCGGCCGATCCAAAGCTGATCAGATCGCAGCTCTATATGCCGAAGCTGCCAAGCTAGAGGAGGCCATTGAGAGGTATTCAATCAAAATGAGCGTGAGGGCAGCCAGAAACCAGCAACCACAGCCATGTGCTATGTGTGGGGACAGGAGACACTCTTACGAGTATTGCCCACTGGCTAATTGGGATGAGGAACAGGCGCAGGATGGCTATTGCTACGACACAGCACCGTTTGATAACTCGATCAATTGCGTATTCCAACCCGATCCACCCGAGCCGTACATTGATCCCGCTGAGATCGAATTCATACACGAGCAAGGGAAGATAAACCAGATGATGTGGGAACAGATGCAAAACATGTCCACACAAATGGCCGCTCAAAACAAGTTGTTGGAGCAGTTGAGCCACATGGTCGCCTCACGCCAACCTCAACCTGGAAAGCTGCCACCTCAGCCAGAATGCGAAGGACCAGCTCAGCCAACAAACCAGACCGCACTGCACACGGGCCGCATCAAGGACACGCGCCCCGCATCACCACCTGAAGAACATGTGAACGCGGGCTGCGTAACTGACACGCGGGCCGCGTTGAAGGAGGCTGACATCCTGGAAGAACCTGACGCGACCCGCATTATTGAGACACGACCCGCGTCACCCACGGAAGAACATGTGGCCCCAGGTCGCATCGAGCCAAGTCGACCCGCATCTCCACTTGAAGAGCATGTGGATGCGACCCGCACGCCACCCGATGCGACCCGCATGCCGTGGTCTGAGGACCTGGAAACCGAAGGACGCGAGTCGGATTGGTCAGCACGCGATGCCATTTCACTTGATGCGACCCGCACGCCACTTGATGCGACCCGCGTCAAGACCCAGACAGAGCGGCTGACTCCTGAGCTCAAGCCTCCAGCAGCTCACCTCAGGTATGAGTTTCTAGACCCAGATAGATGTTGTGCTGTGATCATAAGTGCAGATCTTGAACCCGATCGGACTGCTACGCTCTTGGAGAAATTGGAAGCTCACAAAAGCGCGATCGGGTGCTTGATCAAGGACTTGAAAGAAATCTTGCGGATTCATCTGATGCAAGAGTGTGATCGCATGGTCCGTGTACCTCAGAAGTGGGTGCTCCCACCAGTGCCACCTGATCCACCTCCCACCAACCAGTGAGACGCCCCCGCTTCATCCCTCGCTCACCATCTAGTAAGTTTCCATATTTTCTTCTATTTACTTTTGCCTTGTGTAGATTTAAGCATTGAGGACAATGCTTCATTCAAGCTTGGGGGGGTGGAATAGAAGAAAATTGTATCTGCATTTAGACATGTTTCTTTTTTAAACATTTTGCATTTAGGTGATAAATTTGTGTGATTGCTAGGATTAGGGACTTGTTTGAAAACTTTTGTTTGTGAGTTGGATGACCTTGGGAAATTAGAACTAACCTCATAATTGACCAAACAAAACTGATTACGAACAAATGGTTTGAGATTTGTAAAATTGGAAACTTGAATGTCGAGATAGCATTTAGAAACCGAATTGTGCCTTTCATATGTGGAAATAGGGATTTCAAATAAAGAAAAGTTGGGATATCCGTTGGTGTGAATGAACACTAGTGGATGTGTGTATTCATGGTATGTGCGAAAAAAAAAAGAAAAAAAAAGAAAAAAAGAAAAAAAGAAAAAAAAAAGATGAAAAGATGGAGAACATAAGAGTACTGGCAATAAGCCTTGAATTGGCGCCTTTGAGCTCGTCTCCCAATTAGAAATGAAAAAAATAAAATTTTTGCACATATCAACACACGAAGTCCGCAACTTTCTGACCTAAGCTTGATTCAAGCTTGGGGGTGCCAAAAAGGGAAAATCTCTACAAACGAAGGCATAGTTTAGTGAAAGAATGATAAATCGATAAATTCGAGTAATCAACTTTGCAAGACTTGAAACATTTAGAGTTTGAGGTTTTATTAATCAATTTGTGAGGTGAATCACAATTGACCAAGAGAAGTCCGAATCATAGCAAAAAGATTCTTGCGTTCTTTTATTGTAGCAATCATATAAGTTTTCACATTTAGACTTGTATCCGCATTTAGATTTAGTTGTCCAGCACTTTTACCCGAGTTTGAAACTTTTTGCTTGAGGACAAGCAAAGGTTCAGCTTGGGGGAATTTGATACCTCGCATATTTAGTCTATTTTAGGCCTGTTTTAGTACCAGATTCGTGCCCTAATTCACCAGAATCATGTGCATTTCATCGATATATCTTTAGAATTTGGTACTGCTGAGTGTTTGTTTGTTTTCTGCAGGCTTGGAGCAAAACACACGAAGAAACGACGATTTGGGATGATCTGGTACGGCCCTTACCAGGTTTGGTACAGGTCTTACCGGACTTAGCCGATTTCAGCTCATCACGCCTGGTACGGCCAGGCCGTACCACTTTGGTACGGGCCGTACCTAAAGGCGGCCTGACAGATTCAAATTTTGGCAGAGGCTATTTAAAGCGGGGAACTCTCCAATTTCGATAGTCATTCCATTCCAGATCTAATTGAGAGCACAGTAAGAGAGAGAAAGAGAGCTAAGGAGCTAGGAGCAAGAAGGAAGGAAGAGGAAAGAGGCGAAACTCGACGGATCAAGCTTCCTCCTCTCGATCCCTTCGATCCGTGGCTTTCTCTATCCCTTTTATTGTATTTTTAGATCAGATCATGTGCTGTGAGTAGTTATTTCAGTTTCTAGGGTTTAGAGATGGATTCTTGATTTGCTTTGACTTTCTTTGACTTGTATCTTGTATGAACTCTTTTGATTGATTGATTGTGATTTTCTTTGCCATCTCTTGCTTTGATTGCTGTGATTGTGTATGATGAACCTCTAGGTCTAGATCAAACCTATCAAGGTCATGTGATCATCTCAATCTCTCAACCAAATCAATTGTTTAGGGTAGACTTGTTCGAATTGAAGCCAAGAGGTTGAATTCTCCTCTAATCGACAGATTAGAGGGTGCCTTAGGTCTCCAATCAACCAGCTAGGGTAGATGTGTACCAACACATGAGAATTGAGGTGTAGAAATCCCTAAAAGGCAATCAATTGCATTCCAACCTAAATCTTGATCCAACACACGACGGTTGAGGCTTAGGAACCTTAGGTATGGTCAATTGAACCTTTCTAAAGAGTTTAGCACAAGGTACCAGCAAGGAATGCATCAACTCGAACTGGTAAGCTCTGTTCTGGCAAGCCAGTACGGGTCTTACCAGAGTGGTGCGGCCTTGCCTTACCAAGTGGAGTACGGCCTAGCCGTACCAACTTGGTACGGGCCGTACCACTAGAGGCAGATCACAGATGAAATCTGAAACCCTGGAAACGCCTTTTATCCATAATCAAAACACAATTTACATTTCTTCTAGCATTTTATTACATTGTTTGAATTGCTTGAATTGACCTTTTTAGGAACTTAAATACCAAACCAAAACCTTCTCACTTCTAGTTTTTAATTGAGTTTGGTAGATTCTAACCTAGTAATTGCCCGTCCCCGTGGATCGATACCCGATTATACTACTCGATAGGGGTTGTGCACTTGCAACCCTTACTCGTGAAGTGTAAACGCGGTTTTAAAAGGTACGCCCTCAAGCGTACCGAAACTTGCGTTGTGCTTCTGCGCGAACACTCGGCATCCTCAACAAAATTGGCATGGCTCCTCAATAACAAGCACCTAAAAGCTCTATAGCCCCTTTTTTCCCAGCATCTTGATCCCATGCGCGCAACCTTTAAGTGCCACTAAAAACTGCCAAAAAAAAATTTGTTAGATAAAAAAATTATGAACTTATTAGTTAGTAAAAATTGTGTTATTTTAGGTGCATTACAGCGCGAGCCCGTTTGCGACCGTTAGGGGTGTAACCCTCTGGGTCTTTCTAGATCTTCTAGTGTCGGAAGGCACCGTAATCGCCTTGTAAATACACCGATGCCATGCAGACCCGCAAGTACCAAGACTCATATCTCAATAGGGGATGTCTCAGGGTTTGCATAAAATCATGTGGCATCTGCCACATATCGGCGTCTCCTGGAGCCGCTGCCCTAACGTAATACTCCCCATAATGCTCACTCTAGTCTCTACCTCCATATGAACCGTGGCTAGTACTGTAAGAAATACATTAGTTGTAATACAAAGTTATCAAGTAATATAGGGATAATAGATAATGGATATGACTTACTTGTGTAGCCTTTTGATCTCAGACCTCGTCAAATCTGGATCTGCGGGAATCAATGGCACCTGACCAAACTGACGGAGTACCTGATCTAAATAGTGGTGCTCCACTATCCAGAAGCAGACTAGTGGACCTCTGTACCACCATCTCTCCTGCTGCTCCAGACAAATCCTAGGCAACCTCTCACTCTCGTAGAGCTCATGTATAGAGTCCAGACAATCTGCTCTGCCGCTAAAATATGCTAAAATATACTAATTACGCTAAATTATACCACATTACCCTTAATTATGATAATTATGATAATTATGGTAAAAAATGCTAAATTATGCTAATTACGCTAAAATATGCTAAAATATGCTAATTATACTAAATTACGCTTAATTACGCTACATTAATCTAAATTTAGCTAATTACTCTAAATTATACTAAATTAAATAATTAAAACTAACTAGAAGGAATTAACACTAATTACAACTAAATTATACTAATTTTGATACATTACTAACAAATTCTAACATTTTACAACCATTTTGCATTAAAAATGAATTTTAAAAAAATTAGAGGGACTTACTTGCAAATCTGAGAAGAGAAGAAGAAATTTGAGAGAAAGAGATAAAGTGAGGAGAGAGAGTGTGAAATTTGATAGAGTGAATTTTGAGAAATACGCCTCACCCTCCACACATATATATATAAATGTCCAAACCGGGTATTTAATGACTGGTGGAGGAAAAATTGAGAACCGGCCCTTTAATAGCCGGTGGAGGAAATAATGGAAACCGGCTATTACATGACTGATTTGGGCATTTTTAAAAATACCCAGCTAACACGGATATATTTATTAATTTATAATTAACTTTGGATATTAATAAAAATGTCGGCTTTTTGTTAAACTATAAATGCATGTATTCAACGTTTAATACACTATAGTTCATATTTTGTTCTTTGGAATTACCATTTGGTTGAATATCTTAATGTGGTGAGCGTTTGTTCTAAATTAATATGCTTTTATTTTTCTCAAAATTTGAACTTATAGAGAGTATTTATACAGAGGCGGAGGTAAGAAGCAACAATGGGGTCAATTGACCTTCATTTTTTTGAAATTTTTTTGTATTTATGCATGATCTTGTGTGTAATTTAGAGTAAAATGTCATATTACGGTAAGATCGACTCCCATTCTCTACACAAAAAATTTATATGATTGACCTCCATATATTTTTTATCTCCATAGTTCGAAAGTCTGACTCCACCTCTGAATGTGTACGTTCATATATTAGATTTAATATTGCTATTATTTCTTGAATTGAGATACTATTGTTACTTTTGTATAAAGCTGAATAGGAAAAATCAGCAGAGCAACAAAAAAAGAGTATGCCGACTGAAACTTAGGGGTGTCAATGGCACCATTTTATCTATTTACCCGACCCGTACTGTATCCGATAAAACGGTTATGGGTAAGATTTTTTTCGTAAACTTATTGGGTATGGATACGGATAAAGATTTTTTTTTGTTATCTAAATGAGTAAGAGTTACGGGTAAAGCCTATTCCATATCTGTTACCCGATCGGGTAATTATAAAATAAATTATATATATTATATATATTATATATATTAATGTGCAATGAATATTAATTCTTCAATTATTCTTGATAGTTGTGTTATGCTTAATTAACTATTAAAATACGGAAATAAATTTCAGCAAATCTCAATAAAGTTTAGACCTTTTAAACACGTATATATATTTGTGAAATGAATGTGTTTTAATTTATTATTTAGTAAATAATATTTTTTTATCATAATAGCATTATCCGTTATTTACCCACTACTGTTTCGTAATCCGACAACCATAACGGGTAAGGGTAGGATACGAGTAAAATAATTCGTAGCGGATAAGAGTAAGATACAGATAAGAACAATTTGTAACGGATACGGGTATGAAAATGCTTCTACCCAACCCTTACCGTACCCGTTGACTCCCCTACTGAAACTAATTTGAATTCTATGCGGTTAGCCGAACGTTGTTAGTTGCCACACAATGCTCGCAAATAAATGATTTATTTTGTGTTCTTTCTTTTCTTTCCCATTCGAACGATCATAGACCATAAGAACTGAAATTTTGATCGCAAACAGATTTATATATTGCAAACAACTATGACATTTATAACGGAAGGTCTAGTACCTTTC
This sequence comes from Carex myosuroides, assembly GCA_028015225.1. NCBI lineage: Eukaryota > Viridiplantae > Streptophyta > Magnoliopsida > Poales > Cyperaceae > Carex > Carex myosuroides. The sequence goes on from CM051476.1 coordinate 9,173,059, forward strand.
AGCGAGATATTGTAGAGGATGTAAAGTCATGTATTAACTGTAGCCAAACAAAGAATAATACCTTTCGTGTAAAAGGTCGTAAATTTAAAATTTGAATTGAAAGTTCTTTATAAATGCTAAATAAAAGCTAAAAGATTGAACCGCTATCTTTCTTTTTGAAAAAAAAAATCATTCTTTTTGTTTCTTCTAAATTTTAAAGTATTGTATAATTATTTAAAACATTTTCCTATATATTCTGTTTGACCTTTATATTTCATGATAAAGTTTTCCTCTTCAACTTTCACACTTATAAAATAATAAATATTATTAATTTGGTGAGCACAACTCTTAAAAATTATCAAATTGACTTCAAACGATGAAATCAAATCATTGAAACTAATTTAATTCATGAGTGATGCGTATACATACAAAGTTTTGAAAGTTTCGAATTCATTTAGTACAAAATCAAACTGTAAAAAAATTACATTTTACAAGTTATTTTATGCATTTATTTTTCATTATTTTTTTACTGTTTGATTTTATACTAAATGAATTTAATTTTTTTACATCTACATACATTAATTGTAAAGTAAATAGATTTAACGATTTAAATTTGTCATTAAAGTCAATTCGATAAATTTTTAAAATTATACTGACCAATTTTTTTTTATAAACATAGCACATTATAGCTTCGTTCCGTTACCAAATTAGTGCATTCCGTATACCATTAAATATTATCCTCATTTGACTACGGACTTCTTAAAAGCAGAAAAAAAAACTGTATCCTCATTTAGTGCAAGTCGGGCATGAGATCCCGCTTTTTTTATTAATACAAAAAAAAACAAAATATCAATCTGCTTTCAATCTCAATATGAATATCAAGATGCTGAATTCTAATGTTAAAAATTTGGATTTTTTTTAAATATTTGTTAGATTACTTCTTTTGATGTATAATTAGCATATTTATACTATAATACGCTAAATTACTTGATATTATGTTAAATTACGTTGAATTACACTAAATTACGTTAAATTACGCTAAATTACAATAACTTCGCTAATTATGCTGAAATACGGTAAATTACGCTAAACTACGCAAAATTACGCTAAAGTAGACCGATTTTGTGCCATCTTTCATGAATCATAAAAAATAGTAAAAATTTCTAAAAATAGTAAAAATTAGTATTCTACAAGTTCATTATGTAACTAATTTCTGAGCTACTTAGATTGAATAATAGAAATGAAAATCTTAATCGGAAACTTCAACTCAAGTTTTGAGGCTCTTCTCTTTGTTTTTTGGCAATTCTGAATTTTGAAATTAGGCACGACATCGTCGGCACTGATGCATGCGTAATTTCTCAAGCTTTTCGAAAAGTGGTCATTTGCTGAAATCAGACACTCGAGCACCGTTTTATGGCCGTTTGAAGTTTCGTTATCGTTTTTTGCCTTTTCAGTGAAGATATCGTCCCTATTCATATGTAATTTAGCGTAATTTACTGTATTTTAGCGTAATTTAATATAATTTAGCGTAATTTAACGTAATTTAGTGTTATTCAGCGTAATTTAACATAATTTCAAGTAATTTAGCGTATTTTAGTATAAATATGCTAATTATACATCAAAAGAAATAATCTAACAAAAAACCCATCTAACGTGGTTATATTTATTAATAAAAATGTCAGAAACTAGGGTTTAGAAATTAGAGTTTAGGGTTTAGGTTTCTTTTAAATATCACTAATTTTTATAAATATGTTATGTGAAAATTGTAAATCATTTAATGTACAGTAATTTTTAGGGTTTAGGGTTTTAGAAATTGTCCAAAATAAGAGTTTAGGGTTTAGAGTTTAGCGTAATTTAACGTAATTAGTGTAATTTAACATAATTTTAAGTAATTTAGCGTATTTTAGTATAAATATGCTAATTATACATCAAAAGAAGTAATCTAACAAATATTTTCAAAAACAAATCTGAAGTTTTAGCTTTAGAATTCAGCATCTTGATATTCATATTGTCTAAAAAAAAAAAATACCAAACCGCCCCACAGTGGGGCGACTGTGCCCCACTGTGGGGCGGTTTGGAATGAACAGTAATATATATATATATATATATATATATATATATATAGAGGTTGGCTATTGTGCTTCCATAAGCATACGCCCACATATGCTTATAACTCATTTTTGCGTTTCCAATGTTCAAATGGTCGATCCGAACCGTTCATCTTGTTCTCCATATTAATATGTGCTTGGAGACCAAATTTTACATTTTTCGGAATTTTTTTACTATTTATTAAGCCACTTTGAAAATTGCTCATCATATGGTCCAGAATTTTGTTGCACTGTTTTTACGTTCACCCGGATCAGCAATTTTCAAAGTGGCTTAATAAATAGTAAAAAAATTCAGAAAAATGTAAACTTTGGTCTCCAAGCACATATTAATATGGAGAATATGCCCACGGTTCGGATCGACCATTTGAACATTGGAAACGCAAAAATGAGTTATAAGCATATGTGGGCATATGCTTATGGAAGCACAATAGCCAACCTCTCTCTCTATATATATATATATATATATATATATCAAACCATCCCACAGTGGCGCGGTTTGATATGAATAGTGGACCGTCTAGTGAAGAAACGGTCAGGGTATTTTTAATAAAAATTTGAGATTGATGACATATTTGATATTTTGTTTTTTTAGGTATTAATAAAAAAAACGGCATGAGATCCAACGACGTGCCGATATTTTTATTAAAACCCCCCAAAAAAAACAAATTATCAAATCTGCTCCCACCCCAACTTTATTTTTATTTCTACCCCAACCGCCCGTCGGCTGGGTGGTCCACTTTCCGGACCTGACCGCCCAGCAGGCGGGCGGTCCACTACCCTTATCAGACCGCCCAGCAGCTGGGCGGTCCGCTATAAAACCCTATAAAAGAGCTTTTTCTCTCTCCTGAGCAACGCAATGTTCATTCCCCAATCCCAGAAATTTTCCAGAACCGAATGAGGCGATTGTGCACAGTAATCCCAGCACAGTAATCCCAGCACAGTAATCCCAGCACAGTAATTCCAGCACAGTAATTCCAGCACAGTATTTCCAGCACAGTATTTCCAGAACATTATTTCCAGCACAGTAATTCCAGAACGGAAATATGTTGGCTGCACTGTATGTGGGCGGGAAGTTTACCCGGGGTGCGGAGGGAGCACAGTACACCAAGGAAGCAGCCTTCGGCTTTGAGGTAAATGAAAATACCTCATTTGTTGAACTGAAGGGAATAATGTATGAAAAAATTGGTGTGAACCCCAACCGGTGTGATATAGATTTAGCTACCCGGATTAACACAGTAAGTGGTGGTAGACCTTACTATACCAGGTATCCAATAACTGATGAGTCGGTATGGAGGAGTGTTTACAACACTTTTCAGACACAGGGGGTAATGGTAATGGACTTATATTCCAGGAGAGTTCAGCGTGAACCCGGGGTTGGAACATCTAGGGAAAATAGAGGTTATGATCACTCGGGTTATGACAACCCGCGTCACTCGAGTTATGACAGCTCGAGTTATGATCACTCGGGTTATGACAACTCGGGTCGTGAGCACTCAGGGTATGACAACCCCCGCCACTCTAGTTATGACAACCCCCACCCCTCGAGGTATGACAACCCCCGCCACTCGAGTTATGAACCACCCGTATCACCCGTTTATGAGAATTTTGTACCTGATTTTACCACCGATCTACCACCACCACCACCTCCTCCTGAAACCCCAATCCAACCCAGATTTCCATCTGTACTACCATCAATACTTATAGTGTCACCCGTTGCTATCCGGAGAGACCTTGACCTTGATGTTGAGCTCGATGCCGTACCACAAGGAAATTTAGAAACAGGTGACGAATGGGAAGGGGATTGGGATTCTGATCACCTGTCAGAAGGTGATGGAGATTATTTACCTAAGGAAGACAGATTTCCGATTAGAGGTCGGACAGATAGGCATCCGTGCCCCACATTCAACGATACCACTGCTTTTGAAGAGGCAGACATCTCATTTTTTGGGCCGCGTGTCAGGTACAGTCAAGAGCTTGCTCCGCAGCAGGTTTACACCAACATAGATGAACTTGTGAAGAAAATACATGAGGTCCATGTTCACGGCAACTGGGAGTGCATAACTGAAAAAAGGGACCGAAGAAGGTTAGTAATTGTTTGTAAAGACGAAGAGCATTGCCACTTCCGTCTCTATGCAACCCCTGTGGGTAAGGGCGAGGCATGGATTATTAAGAAGTGTGAACCACCTCACACATGCAAGGCTGCGTCATCAAGGAAAGACCATGCAAATCTTACGGCTTCACTTATTGCCGATGTAATTGAGAATGACGTTAAGGAGGACCCATCGATGAGCCTTAAGGAGGTCGCTAGACAAGTCAGACGCGTTTACAAGCATGTCGTCCCAAAATACAACAGGTTGTGGAGAGGGCGTGAACTTGCGATTTGCCGAATGTTCGGTAGCTGGCATGGTTCATACAACTTGCTTGCACCATTGCTGCAGGCCATAGTAAGTACAAATCCCGGCACTGTCTTTGAATGTTGGAATATAGGCGTACGAGATGTCGACAACGCGGTGCAATTCAAGGCCATAGCATGGGCGTTCGGTCCATGTATTCAAGCTGTGCCATACATTAGACCGGTCATCAGTGTGGATGCATGCTTCCTGTCTGGCCGTTACGATGGGAGACTGCTGATCGCATGTGCATATGATGCTGAAAACCAGTTGTTGCCTTTGGCCTTTGCAATTGTTGAGAAGGAGGACGGGGAAAACTGGGGATTTTTCATGAGGTTCGTAAGAAAACAAGTGGTTGGCGACCGGTTCTTTTGTGTCATATCAGACCAGCACAAAGGAATCAAATATGTTTTTGATCGCCCAGATTTCGGGTGGTCGACAGCGAACGGCGAATGTGTGCACAGGCTGTGTATGCAACATGTTACAGACAACCTACACAAGAACTGCGGATCTGGAAAATGGGTTGCAGATACATTCAGAATTGGTGCCAAGAAGAAGAAGCCGAGAAGGGTGGAAGAGATGTTCAAAGATTTTGCCAAGGTATGTATATTTTCACAGACTTATATTTTCTGAATTATTTAATCAAACGTTTTCTCATCTGAATTTTCTTTTTACAGTACTGTCCAAAGGAAAATTTGTACTTACTCAAGGTGGGAAAAAATAATCCCGCCGATCTGGCTGAGCCACCTCGATATGAGAAGATATTGCAAGCCCGTGATGGAGGTTTCCGATGGGGAATTATGATCACAAATGGGTCTGAGTCCTTGAATGCTGTTTTCAAGCAGAGCCGGCAGTTGCCCGTGGCAGCAATTGTGGAGGACACCTTCTACAAGTTAAATGCATGGTTTGTTGCACGGCGTGTTAAAGCCCTCGAATTACTGTCCAGGTATGTATATTTTTATTCAGAGATTTTGCCAAGGTATGCATATTTTTATTTGTTGACTTATATTTTCTGAATTACTGTCCAGGAATCAAACGTTTTCAACAAGGGTGGAGGGGAAACTAAGGAAACATAGGGAGAAAGGTGCAGTTATGAGAGTTGTCCCGTACGGGGATAACCAATTGGAATTCGAAGTGCACTGTCCAGATGAGTTTGCTCCAACCGGACGTAGACCGGATGGGACTATGGAGTTTGTGAAAAGGATGTTCAAGTATGTTGTTATTTTTGCACCTGACAATACTGTAACATGCACTTGCCAAGGAATCCAGTTGGCCCACATACCTTGTTCTCATGTTATGGCGGTGTGCCGGGAGAGAAACTTCTCTGAGGATGATTATGTGGCAGACATGTACCGTACCGAGTACCTTGCGAGTACTTGGGGTGCATCTTTCCATCCTTATCCCAACCAGTATCAGTGGCCGCCCTATGTTGGTGATAAAGTCTGTCCCGCAAGCGGGTGGATCAGAAAAGGAAGAAGACCCCACAAGCGTCAAGTAATGACCATGGACGAGATGGAAGGTAGGCGAATGGGACATCAGGCCCGCCGTTCAACAACTGACAGGCAGCGAGCAGGTACGGTTGATACCTTTTATTTACTTATATTTTTTTTATTTACTTATATTTTATTTGTTTACTTATATTTTGTTTTGATTTTATTTCAACTGGAATGCAATGCAGATGCCATTAACGAAGCCAACGAAAGAGAAAATGCTAGAGTTGTTGCTGAGGCTACCGGTAGTAGCCATCGCAGGGGTGAAAGCTCAGGAACCGGTAGAGCCGCCGCACTCATGAAAGCCCAGGAACCGGTAGTAGCCATGGAGAGACATCCGGTAGTGCCGCAGAACCAGCTGCACCCAGACCCAGACGTCGTATTTTGAGTTTGTTCGGCCGTCGTCGCTGATTACCAAGTTTTGTTAAATTATGTTATGAACTATTTTAGATGTATATTGTGAACTATTCTAATTGGTAGTTTGTGAACTATGCAATTTTTTATTTGCCTCGATTATTTTATATGCTTCATTTTTGTTATTTTTATTACTTAATTACGTATACAAAAACTAACAACATAAAATATAAACAAACACAAAACTAATGAAATAAAGTCTGCGACATAAATTTCTAAAAATTCTACAACATAAATTCCTAAAAAATCTACTTCTTACAACGAGCCTTGAAAGTGCATGGAACAAAGTCATCATCAGAGTTTGCTTGATCTGGATCAGTCACAGCAGACGAAGTGGTAGCCTTACCAGTACACGGAACAAACTTATAGTCCGATGCTGGAGGCTCTGGATCAACTTTCTTCTTTTTCAAACCAAAGCCGTAGGGGTTTTCCACAAAGTCACAAAGTCATCGTCTGAAATTTCATACTGAACATGTCGTTTCTTCCATTCCTCCAGCTTACATGTCTCACAATTAAAAAAATCACGACATATTTGACACTTGTATTTTTTTTCCTCATTTTTACCTCGATCACTAATTGACCCTTCTCTCGCTACGCCATTTTCCTCATTTTTTTTCCTCATTTTTACATGTCTCACAATTAAAAAAATCACTATGCTTTCTTACCTCGTTTGCTCGCTTTCTTACCTCGTTTGTTACTGTCCATACCTCAAAATCGCTTGACATCTCTCTCTTTCGGTTCTGGAAATTTGTGGGATTGGGGAATGAACACTGTGCTCATCAGGAGAGAGAAAAACCCCTTTTATAGGAGTTTTATAGCGGACCGCCCATCTGCTGAGCGGTCAGATAAGGGTAGTGGACCGCCCAGCCGACGGGCGGTTGGGGTAGAAATAAAAATAAAGTTGGGGTGGGAGCAGATTTGATAATTTGTTTTTTTTTTGGGGGTTTTAATAAAAATATCGGAACGACGTGGCATCCACTGCTGAGTTAAAGAAGGATACATATGAATTAAATTAAAATTACGAATATATTTTCTGACAGAAAACGATTCGTTCTCCAGTTCTATTGTGGGAGATCTCCAGTTAAAGTTATTAGACTCAATTTCAGGAACCAAGTCCAAGCCGCCGGTCCCCCACCTGCATCCCGATAACTGGAGCTCTGCATTTCTTCTTGAACGGAGGATCCCCATCCCGTCTGTTTCTCGCGCCACTTTCCTTTTCCGACCAAAACATCACCAATTCACCATTTCTGTTCCTCCCCGACCTCCTCTCTCTCTCTCTCTCTCTCTCTCTCTCTCTCTCTCTCTCTCTCGGTAACTCAGTATGAACGATCTTATGACTGATTCCTTCGTTGGAGCAGCAAATCAAAAGAATCAAGACCTCGAATCAGGCTCTAGCAATGGCTCAACAGATCCAGGCGCCAGCATTCACCTCTTTTTCTCTGAAGCCGAGGCCGTGAAACAAGAGATGATATCCATTGAAGGCCTCCTCGCCCAACTCAACCGTGAAAACGAGGCGCGCAAGTCCGAGCTCAGCCGAGAAGCGCTTCGTTCCCTCTCGGCACGAATCAATGACGACATGGTGAAGACAGTTCGCAAGGCGCGAGGTGTGCGGGCCCGGCTTGAGTCAATGGATCGGCGTGTGGATCCCAAGGATCTGGCGAGGGTTTCGTTTGTCAGAGGTTTGAGTGCGAAGCTCAGAGAAATCCTGCGAGAGTTTCAAGGATTGAGGCAGCGAATGGTGGAGGAGAACAGAGAGGCTGTGGCGCGGTGCTATTTTACCCTTACTGGCGAGAAGCCATCGGAGGAGGTTAGTTTTAGTGAAAATTGGTGGACTACTAGTCTAATAGCTTTTATGAGTTTAGAATTGTACGTACCAGTACCGATTTGACCTTCAATTTGAACCCCTTTCATATTCTGTCCGTCTATTATGTGTTTACTTAGTGCAGTCAAAACTGAATTCGGTTTGAAAGTGCACAATTTAGTTTATTGAGGTTCAATTGCAGAATTTAGCTTACTTGGGAGTAAAATTCTACTTACTGGTGTACAGAGTAGATGCGTCTAATTTGCATATCACTAGTGTTTTGGCAATAACAGTAATCTTATTAAAATTACTGTTAATAACCCGCCTTTATATCTCTTAACTGCTTTGTTAACGTTTGGGATTTGCATGGCAGGTCATAGAAGGGATCATATCAAGTGGGAGCCACACGCCAGAGTTGCTTGTCAAGAAAGCAATAGCCGGAGGAGACCAAGCAATAGCATCAGTCGTTGAAGAGATGGAAGACAGGCAAGAATCGGCAAGAGAAGTTGAGAGAAGTCTGCTAGAGCTTCAACAGCTCTTTCTCGACATGTCAGTTCTCGTTGAAGCGCAGGGGAAACAGATAGAGAAAATTGAGCAACAAGTGGACAGTGCAGGCCAAGACGTGAACGCAGCAAAATTGGCACTGGAGGAGACGAAGGTGCACCAAACCAGCACTAGACGAACTTGGTTGTGGATTTTGTTGGTTGTGTTGGTGTTGATTGTTTTGGCTGTTGTGGCCGGTATTGTTTGGTATAACTTGAGCAACAAGGGCTCCGGTCTACAGTCAGCTGTCGGGTTTATCTTAGAATTTTTCTGATTGAAAAGGAAGTGAACTGAGGATGAGAAGGAAATGGAGTTCCTTCTTTGTGTTTTCTGCTTGTGATAGATTTTTGCTTTCTGTTCTTGTTGACAGGCTGAAAGTGATATTTTGTTGGAGAGTGCAGTATAAAAAGGCAGTGGAGAAATCTGAGGCTTGTAAATGTGGGTTGACAACTAAATTTTGTGGGATCTTGGGCATGCTGATCGTAGAGGGTGAACCTCAATTTTTCTCTGCTAAAACTTGCTTATAAGTACATTAGCTGAATTATCAAATTTTTGTGAAACCATGCTTTTTACGATATTGTGTGTTTCACGATGGATCTGCTTCATTACCCTTCTTAACTTGTATATCTATGTTATATATATTTTGTTGTTTTTATTCTTTGTTGAAAGATGGAAGATGTTATTTGTTGGGATTCATTTATGTAATCAATGACTATGTTTACTCTGTTCTTTCTTTCTACTTTATATATATGGTACAGAATTAAGCAATAGCTATTTTTAATCAGACTGCTTGACTTTCCCGCCACCATGACCCTTAACCTCCTAATCATTAGCCAAATTAGTTAGTTATGCATGCCACAAGGGCCGTTGTAAATTAATTGTCGCGTAAATGCTATCAACAAGAAATCAATTTTGAGTCGCAAGGAAAGATTGATATTTCTTATGTCTAATTGAAAAATTTTACTCAAAAAAATAATATAGGCCGCTTGAGGGAGTAGAGGTTTTAGTCAGGACACATGCAATGAGATTGAGGTTTAGCTATTTTAATGTAATAATATAATTCGAGTAGAACTACGTGTTCCTAAGTTCACCAAGCTCCTTTGTGAACTCTAATTCTAAAATCTATCAAATTGACTTCAAACGACGAATCCAAACCGTTAAAATTTTTCTACTTTATAAGTGATGTATGTACATGTGAAAGTTTTAAACTTTTAAATTAATTTAGTATAAAGTCAGGTGGTTAAAATTAGAAGGTTTATAAATTAATTTTAATGCATTCATTTTTTGGACGTCTTTTGACCACTTGACTCTATACAAAATTAATTTTAAATTTTTTTGTATGTAGACACATCACTTGTAAGGTAAAAGAATTTCAACGGTTTGGATTCATCGTTTGAAACCAATTCAATAGATTTTAGAGTTGAGTTCACAAAGGGTACGTTTGGATCGTGCAAGGATTAGTGCAAGAATAGCGATTTTTGAGTTAGTGATTGAGAATAGTGCTAACCCGAGTCGTTTGAGAATAGTGCTAACTTTGGACTATTCGGGTTAGTAAAAATGTCGTTTGGATTGTATAGTTGGAATAGCAATGTAGGGAATGAATAAAATATTGATTAAACTAATCTAATATTTTTACATTTAATATAATTAACATTATATTACATTTAAACTAATATTTTTCAATACTAATCTAATATTTTATTTAATACTAATCGAATCTAATCTAATATTATATTTATTTAATACTAATCAAATATTTTATTTAATACTAATATAATATTTAAACTAAAATATTATATTACATTTAACATTTAAACTAATATTATATTACATTTAATTAAAGTAATATTATATTATATTTAATATTTAAATTAATATTATATTATATTACATTTAATCGAATAGTTTATTTAATACTAATCTAATATTAAAGTAATATTATATTGCATTTAATATTTAAACTAATATTATATTATATTTAATATAATATTTTATTTAATACTAATCTAATCAAATATGATACTATATTTGCTAATGTAATATTTAAACTAATATTATATTATATGAAAATTTTAAATTAAATTTATTATATTTAATCTAACATTTTATTTAATATTAATCTAATTTAATATTATATTTATTTAATACTAATCTAATATTTTAATTAATATTATATTAAATTTATTATTTAAACTTATATTTTATTTAACACTAATCTAATTTAATATTATATTTATTTAATACTAATCAAATATTTTATTTAATACTAATTTAATATTTAAACTAACTCTAATTGAGAGGAATGAAAACTATTTTTTTATTAATATCACTAACCCCACTAGCTCTATTCTTGCTAACCCACTATTTATTTGGGTTAGTAGAATAGAGCTATTCTTGAGCTAACTCAATTTTCTAATTGTTGTTTGGATCACCCAAGATTAAGAATAGTGGAGCTAACCCAAGAATAGAGCTATTCTTGCCCCATCCAAACGCAACCAAAGAGGCTAGGTGCACTTAGGAGCACCCTAGTTCTACTCATATAATTCATCATTAGCCCTCGATAGTGTGGTGGTATCAAATCTTTTGAACTTGTTTTTTTTTCTTTTCTTTTCTAAATTCGCTTTTTAATTTGGAAATCGAGGCCTACATCAAGAAAAAATATGAAACTAAAATTTTGTTATAGTACACACCCAAGAAGGCTTGATCAAGCTAGTAAAGATTTAATGATCACGAAGTTCTGGCCAAATAGCTTATCACATTACATATTCTAAGACCACTAATTTATTCTAGTATTATGCCATGGAGAAAAGACAAGCAGAATAATGCTGAAAAATAAACCCTGTAAGCAAAGAATATTGAAGATCTATTTTTTTGCATGAAGAGAGCACATTATATGGTTATTTATCTATTCATTCGCTTTCACATATAACTTATCCTTTGCTATTAGGATTTATTAATTGCACATGGTGGATTCTAGTGTGGTCTAAGCCGTTTTCTCTGAACGCACGTATTAAAAGTTTGCACTTACGAACTTAAATAAGTTGCACTATTCCCAATGATGCATGAAGTAGAGACATTTATAATTTTGTTATTTTGATTTCGAGAATTTTTCACGAGTTTCAAAAACATTAATGGATAGTACAAATTATAAGTACATAAAAAGTGTATATTTCGCCTAATCATGCACATAAGTCATGTTCTTTTTCTCTCATCATTTATTCTGATCAAACAACTCATGTTTCCATATTTGTCCTTTTTTTTAAAAAAGAAATGTGTTTTTTTTTATTTAAGAAAAGAAAGGTGTTTAACTTGCTTGAGGTGCAAAGAAAGACCTAAAATAATACAATTTTTTTGTTCCTCTGTAAGAAATTTTGTGTGACTTATTATATTATTTATTTTATCAATCTTTAGTGTTTTAAAAAATATTTATTTGTCTAGAATTTGCTTAGTGCATTTTTTTTTATTGAAATTGACTAATTTAAAAAAACAAATCTTCAATTTTTATTTCATAAAGGAACCTGCAAAAATCCTAGATTGCTAAAGTATACATTAATAATATAGAGAACTTATAGGTGGATGAACTTTTGCATTCATTTCTTTTTTTTTCTTTATAGAAAATTAACAATATAAGTAGTTCTTTTAATAATTACAACTAAAAAAAATATAAAATACAACATGTAGTAGACGAATAACAACTAGTAGAACATGTAAGACATGTAGAAGAAAATGAAAGACAACTAGAAAAAGACGAAATGCAACTAATAAAAAGTGATAGACAGCTAGAAGAACATGAAAGACAACAAGTACAAAATGAAAGACAACTAGAATGCGATGAAATACAACTAGTAATATATGAAAGACAACCAGTAGAACATTAAAGACAACTAAAAGAATATGAAAGACAACTAGTATAATCTGAAAGATAACTAGAAAAAGATGAAAGACAACCAGTAAAATATGAAAGACAACAAGTACAAGATTAAAAACAACTATAAGAAAATGAAATACAACTTGAAGAAAATGAAAGACAACGAGTAGACAACTAGTATAAGATGAATGACAACTAGAGAAAAAAGACAACCAGTAGAATATGAAAGACAACAAGTACAAGGTGAAAAATGATAAAAAGAAGATGAAATACAACCTATAATAGACGAAAGACAACCAGTAGAACATGAAAGACAACAAGTATAAGGTGAAAGACGACAAGAAGAAGATGAAAGACAACTAAAAGAAGATGAAATACAACCTGTAGTAGATGAAAGATGACCAGTAAAACATGAAAGACAACAAGAAGCATGTGAAAGAGAAATAATAGAAGGTGAAAGACAACTAGAAGAAAGTGAAAGACAACTAGTAAAATATGAAAGACAACCAAGTCTAAGGTGAAAGACAACTAGAAACAAAAATGAAATACAACTAGAAAAAAATTAAAGGCAACCTGTAGACAACTAGTAGAAGATGAAAAACAGCTAGAATAAGATGAAAGACAGCTAGAAGAAGATGAAAGACAACCAGTAGAATATGAAAGACAACCAGTAAAAAATGAAAGATAACTAGAAGAAGATAAAATATAATTAGAAGAATATGAAATGCAACTAGAAGAAGATGAAAGACAACCAGTTGATAACTAGTAGAAGATGAAGACAGCCAGTAGAACATAAAAGACAACTAACTAGCAGAAGGTGTAAGATAACTAGTAGAAGGTGAAACACTACTAGAAAAATGTGAACGATAAACAGTAAAACATTAAAGATAATAAGTACAAGATGAAAGACAATTAGAAAAACATGAAATACAACTAAAAGAAGATGAATGACAACCAGTAGACAACTAGTAAAATGTGAAAGAAAATTAGAAAAGATGAAATACAACCAGTAAAACATGAAAGACAACATGTACAAAATGAAAGACAACTAGAAGACGATGAATACAACTAGTAATAAATGAAAGACAACCAGTAGAACAGGAAAGTCAACTAGTAGAAGATGAAAGACAAATAGAAGAAGATGAAAGGAAATCAGTAAAACTTGAAAGACTATAATAAGATAAAGGAAGCGACTAATTGTCCCCAAGCATCTTTCTGCAGTTTTTCCCCAAAAAAACTGTCATTTGACTTGCGCGAATACTGTAAAACTCTATAACCAATACTGTAACTTCAACAACAAATTATGTATAATAAGTAGTTTAAAAATCTAACAATCCAAGTTAGTTGGAAGTGGTCCCCAAGTTAGTTGCAAACAGTTAGCAACTTGCAAAAATACTGTACTTCCGGCTGTATTCGAAAACAAACCACTTCTCAAACTTGTAGTTATTTACAAATAACACCTAAAATTGTGCAAAATTAATTTTTTTTTTCGAAATTAAAATTTTAAATTTTTTTCATTTTTTTTTACGTAATTTTTTTTCTTCAATTATTAATATTTGTATATCGATCTATATCATGTAAAATTAGCAGATGCAAACTATAAAACTAACATATGGGAACTACAAAGACATCAATACCGTAAAATTAGCAGATGTAACTTATAAAACTAACATATGTTAACAACAAAACTTCAATACTGTAAAATGGTATCCAAAAAACATATACATGTTGTCTCTTAGGCACCACTAATTTCGAAAATAAATAAATTATTGCAAATAAAATAAAGTAGATGAGTTTAGAGAAATTTGACACAAGGAGTGATAACGGAGTTCGGCTTAAAATGCCTACGTCTCCGGGGCGTCGCAACCGATTCTCGGTGCACTTTTCTATTACCCAAAAGAGAAAGGTTACAATTTGTGAACCGGTGAGCCCTTACAACCAACGGGAAGTCACACGGCCAACTAGAATCGAGAACGAAGTCTCTAAGTTTGAAATCTCAAGATGAACACTCAAAGACTCACTCTAACCTAATCTAACTCGAGATTAGTGAAGTGGATTTGAGGTTGTTTGAGAGATATTGAAGTTTATGTTCTCACAACAATGGAGGAACTTGAGCTCACAGAAAAATCATTTTTTGAAAAGTTAGAGTCGGCTGAGTTAATGAAGAGGAGAACCCTAAGGTTCTATTTATAGTGGCAGCTTTCAAATGAGCTATCTGCCATAAAGCTTTCAAAGCTACTTTACCAAATATAATTTTACAATTTAAATTCTTGATAAATAACTTGATGAATTCTTCAGTTCAAGCGCTCTATATTGCAATTCCAATCGTCTTGAACCTACATGCTTTCTAAGATAGAGAAAATTGTAAAGTTCAAGAATTGTATGTTTTGAAAATTAGTCAAATAGACTAAACGAGAATTGCTTGAAAACAACAATCTCCCCCTTTTGACGATTTGTAAAACATACAACGCAAGTAAGTGCATAAATCGATTGTTCCCAATTTTAATTTCCCAATTAATTGGTTTTTACATGTCTTGCATTTTCTCCCCCTTTTGGAAATCAACAAAAGGGAGACAATATACAACAAATAGCACAACATGGAGTGCTCCCCCTCAAAATATGCACTCCCCCTCAATTTGATAAGTTATGAATAATAAAATTTGAGAGATATGTAAGGTATCACAATCAACACAACCATGCAAGATAGCAAGTTTAGAAACAAGCATGCAACCATAATTCAAGAATTCATACCGATACCATAATTCAAAGAGTCATATTAAAATAGCATAAATATCCTAAGCAAAAGAGATTCGATTCATGCAAGATAAAAAATAAAACAAGTTCAAAGGATAGCATAGCATAGCAATCACTTAGTAAATTTCTATGTAAAAGAGTAAGGAGATTTTAAAATGAGGGGTCATCTTCGTCATCTCCAACATTGCCTTCTTCATCATCGTCTTCGTCGTCATCTTCGGAAGGAATATAAGGGGCACTAGTGGTCGCACCACTAGAAGCACCGCATTGTTGCACAAAGCACCGAGCAAGTTCGGAGGTAGTGATATCGATGTCATGAATTGCTTTGGTGTTTTTGAGACCTCGAATTCGGTTTTTGCGCGCATCTTCCTTCAAGTCTTTAAGATCCTTCTTTATTGCGGTAAATTCATTAGTATTGGCTAATTGGTATTGTTGCATGATGTCTCAATATTAGACCTATAAATCCGACCAATTTCTGTACTAAAATCTGTGTTTCAAACCATCAGATCGTGTCTTTTACATTGAAAATACATTGAATATCTATAGAATGTGGTACTGATGTGTTTTTATTTCTACTTTGCAGAAAATAGCAAAACCAGGGAAGAATATGAAGTTCTGGAAATATCCACGCGGGCCGCGTCACATCCGAAGCGGGCCGCATCAAACCCTGACGCGACCATAGACGCGACCTCCATTCTTACACGCGAGGAGCACAGACAAGCAGACCGCGTCCACTGCACGCGGGTCGCGTGAGTCTATTCCGGAAAGAAGACAGAAAAGGAAACAGAGGCTCAATGAAGGAAAGGTCGGCCAGATTGGCTATATTACGGGATCCCTTGCCACAGAAGGGTATGCTATTCATTATTCGACATTCCAGAGAGTTAGAGATAGATTCTAGGGTCTGGGCTTGACGGCTAGCTTAGAGACGAAGTTGAGAAGCGAAAGACGAAAGTTCTTCACGGATCTTCTTTGTATCTCGGGTTTTGTCATAACTATTTCATCTATTATTTGTGTTATTTGTTCTTTGACTATGTGTGAGTAGTTTTCTTTGTTTCTAGGGTTACGATGTAGTTTGATACTTTGTTTTGTATGCATGTTGTTTGAACTTGTGTTGAATGTTAGTGTTTAATTGTTTGAGTAGTATTTTAATTGCATTGTTGAAGTTGATTGAATGATTCTTGATTGTCTACTGTTAGATGTCTATAGCATCTTTCTTGTAATTTGGCCTTGATGTTTCTTTCAACCAAACTTAGTATCTGAGGTAGGTTTACGAGCCGTAAGGCGAGACCAAAAAGTAACTGAGAGGTGAACTTTTCCACTTATTGAGAGATAGTGGTTACCTTTAGTAAACCAGGCAATTAACTTAGATTAAAAACCTAAGAAGGTGAAATTGCATTTCCGATACCAGGTTTATTAAGCCAACAAACAAGAGTTGAGGTTTAGGAACATTAGGTTCGGTCAATGAATCCTTACACTAAAGAACAACGCAAAAACAGACAACTGCTACATTCACTCGAGGTCCACGCGGACCGCGTATGAGAGTACGCGGGTCGCGTGTTCCATGCGGGTCGCGTATGAAAGTACGCGGGTCGTGTGAGTACCGAGAGGCAAGGTTGACAATGAAATCGAAAATCCTGGAAACGCTTTTCTCTATTTGATAAAAACCAAATATTTACTTTATGTTATTTTAATTATTTCTGTCTTTGATTGAATTTAGGAAACTAAACAAACCAACCAACCTTTTCCAACTTCTAGTACCTAATTGATTTAAGTAAAATTCCATATTTGATTTTGAACCGTCCTGTGGATTGATACCTGACTAGACTATACGACAGGATTGTGCACTTGCAATCTTAGTCGGAAGTTAAATCAAGGTTAAAAGCTACAGCTTGCTGTAGCGAAACTTTGTGATACACTTTTGTGCGAACATTGCATGTGTTGAATAATCCAAGCCAATTGATTTTCCGCTCCTTGAGGGATCTCACCTTGAGCCATTGGTGGTATCGGTGCCGGTTCATTGTGTACTAGCGGTTCTTCTTCATATGGATCCCAATATTGGTTCGGTTGGGCATTGGGAGCATTGATCCAATCATTGATATGCCGTCCATCGGTTCTAAGCATTGGTAAGCCCGAGTCCGAATGACATTTAATCCAACCATGTTTGGGTAGCACATCAACCAAATGGTGTCGTTCGTTACCAATGAGATGACTTGGAACAGTTATGCCACTTTGGCGAATTATTCGATGAATCACATGACCGTAAGGTAGAGAGGCAACGTAACTTGTGAAGCAAACAATCATGTGGCGGAGAATTATGTATGGGATGTTGAACCGTTTTTCATCCCGGGAAATGAGATGCCGCATGTAATACATTGGACCCCACTATATTTGATTTGATTGTTGCTTTAGGTACAAGAATGTTGTTGACTAGGAGAAAAAGCAAACGGTGGAGAGATGGAAGATGTGAGGCATAGAGGGGTCCACCACCACGGTTGTTTCAATCAAACCAAGTTTTGTAGTGATCGGCGGGTTCTAAGGCATGATCGGTCCAATTCCTAAGGAGATAGGTTTCTTCACCCTCATTGGATAACCCAAGCCAATTGGCTACATTTTTCAGAGATAGGATAATTTCTTGCCCGCATACATAGAATTTGACAAGAAAGGGTTCATCGGTGAATGTGAGGTTGGAGTAGAAGGCTTTAGTGATTAGTTCACTATAGGGTTCATCACAAGTGAGCAAGGATTCCCAAGGCCAATGGGTTATATATTCAATAATTTTGTCATCTTCGGAAAATCGAAAGGTAACCATGGATTTATCAAAATAGTAACAATTAGATAACTTCCGAGCCGAAAATTGACCCATGAAATTGGTGTGAGCAATTTGAGTCTTAAAGAGGTAGGAGTTGGATCGAGAGATGGTGGTATCTGGTTCAATTTCAGTTCTACTTGACTGACCCGCTTCGGTTCGGGACCTTTTCTTTCTAAGTGCATTGAGTTTTGCAAGTTTTGGAGCCATTGATTGAGATAAAACATTGAATGTTACCGATGTGAGAATGAAGCACAAATCCGTGAAGAGGTGGCTAACGGTAGGGTTTTGGTAGAGAGAGAGAGAAGGAGGAAGAAAACCTTGATTTGGAGAGAAGAAATGAAAAGAGGGTTGAGAGGAGAGAAGAAATCACCCAAGTTTGCTTGATTTGGTGGTTTGTGGAGGCTAAAATGAAGAAAAACGATGTAAGGTGGCGGAGAGGAGAAGAGAAAGAGAGAAAGAAGGGTTTAAGAAGAAGAGAGAAACGAAGAGGCGTCGGTTCGCAGCAGGATTTTAGAGGCGGCTGTTCGTGCCAAAATGAGGTGAACAAAGTTTCACTACAGACGAATCTGTAGCTCTTAAACCTTATAAACCTTCGACTCAGATCGCAAGTGCACAATCCTGTCGTGAAGTTTAGTCGGGTATCGATCCACAGGGACGACTCACTTCCTAAATTTTTACTCTACCCAGTTAGGTACTAGAAGTGTAAAAGTTGTGTGTTTGTCTAATCCTAAGTTTTGTAACGAATGTATGAACAAATAAACGAATGTATGAACAAATCCAATGAACAATGTATGAACAGAAATGAAATCAATTAAATGTTTGTGTTTTGTACTATTGTATAAAAGGGCGTTTCAAGGGTTTCAGATTTCATCTTCAACTTTGCTGCTCTGGACCTGCCACGCGACCCACATACTCTCGTATGCGACCCTTGTGACGTGACCCGCATGCTCTCGCATGCGACCCGCGTGGCCCTCAAGCACTCTGGACCTGTCACGCGACTCGCGTACTCTCATACGCGACCCTTGTGATGCGACCCGCGTGACCTCGCACGCGACCCGCATGGCCCCTTGAGCTGAGGCTGCACATGTCAGAAACTGGTTATTTAAGTCGTGTAAGGCTAGATTGACCGTACCTTTTGTCACTAAACCTCAACTCTCGTGTGTTGGCTTAGCAGACCTGGTTTGGAAATGCAATTTCACCTTCCTAGGTTTAATCAAGCTGTTTAATCAAACCTAAGTTCTCAGTTCTGTTTACTAAAGGTATCCACAAGTGAAACAAGTGGAAATTTCACCTCTCGGCTACTATTGACCTAACCTTTCGGATCACAGACCTACCTCAAGTACTTAACCTAATTTGCAAGAATGTCAAGGCCAAATTACAAGAAGAAATACCAAAGGCATTCAACAGTAGACAATCAAGAATCAATCAAGCAATTTAGATCAAGCAATCACAAATAATACAAGAATCAAAGAAACACGAAATAACAATTCAGATTCAATCCATGTGCATAATCAAACAAAGTTTAAGACTACAATCCAAACCCCTGAAACTACAAGACTACTCAGACATGAGCAAAATCAAAATAGAAGAGAGAAAGAGAATGCAAATCATGGTGAGAGATGGAGGACTGAAGAGGATCTAGGTTTCTGGAATCTTCTTCTCCAAGTCGTGGCTCCAGATCGGCTCCAGATCGCCTCTCCTCTTCCCTGGCGCCAAGCTCTCGGTTCAAAACCGATCAGATCTCTTTTCTGTGAAATTTTCTGGATAAAATATCGGGGGCCTTTCCTGCGCCAGGCCCTCTGTATATATAGACTCCTTAACGGGCTTCAATTGGGCCCTGGCGCATTTAATTCGACGCGACCCGCGTGGGGTGGCACGCGACCCGCGTTAGGTAGAACTGATGTGAGCAATGAGGGTTGCGTCTGAGGTCGCGTCTGGGCTGCGATGCGACCCGCGTCATGTGGGACGCGACTCGCGTGGGGAATGTCAGAACTCTGCCTGTTTTCGCCTATTTCCTGCAAAATCAACCACAAAATGCAGCAGTACCATATTCTATTGATTTTCAATGTAAACTATGCAATTCAGTGGTCAAAAACATAAGGTCTGGTCTGAAAATAAGTCGAAACAATAGATCAAATATAAAGATATCAAATTCCCCCAAGCTTATCCTTTGCTTGTCCTCAAGCAAATCTGTACTTTCATACCGGGTTTGGATTCTAAATGCAAGCTAAATGCCTAAAATGTGAAAATTTACTCGATTGCTTCAATAAAGAAACTCAAGAATCTTTTTACTATGATTTGGATTATCCTTGGTAAATTTTGATTCACCTCACAAATTGATTAACAAAACCTCAAACTCTAAATGTTTTAAAACTTGCAAAGCTGATTACTCGAATTTATCGATTTATCATTCTTTCACTAAACTATGCCTTCGTTTGTAGAGATTTTCCCTTATGGCACCCCCAAGCTTGGAACAAGCTAAGGTCAGAAAGTTGCGGACTTCGTGTGTTGATATGTGCAAAAATTTTATTCTTTCTTTTCTAATTTGGGAGACGAGCTCAAAGGCGCCCTTTCAAGGCTTATTGCCAGTACTCTTATTTTCTCCGTCTTTTCATTTCTTTTTATTTTCTTTTTCCCTTTTGTTTTCTTGTTTTTCTATTTTTTTTTTCGTTTTGCACATACCATGAATACACACATCCATTAGTGTTCATTCACACCAACGGATATCCCAACCTTTCTTTATTTGAAATCCCTATTTCCATATTTGAAAGGCACAATTCGGTTCCTAAATGTTATCTCGACATTCAAGTTTTCATTTTTACAAATCTCAAATCATTTGTTCCTAATCAGTTTTGTTTGGTCAATTATGAGGTTATTTCCAATTTTCCAAAGTCATCCCAATCATATAAAAATTTTCAAAAATGTCCTTAATTGAAACAATCAAGCAAATTTTTCACCTAAAGATGCGAAGAAAAGTAAACATGACCTAAGTAAAATCAAAATAAATCCTAAAACACAAAAGTCTCCCCTCCAAGCTTAGCCTGAGCATTGTCCTCAATGCTTCAAGACTGAAAGATAAAGAAAAGTAAAAGCAAAAGGGAAAGAGAAAACATACCCTCTCAGTCCTCGGAGGGAGGTGGATCAGGTGGCACTGGGGGAAGCACCCACTTCTGAGGTACACGGACCACGCGATCAAACTCTTGCATCAGAAGAATCCGCAAGATTTCTTTCAAGTCCTTGATCGAGCACCCGATCGCGCTTTTGTGAGCTTTCAATTTCTCCAAGGGCGTAGCAGTCCGATCAGGTTGAAGATCTGCACTTATGATCACAAGATAAAATCTATCTGGGTCCAGGAACTCATACCTGAGGTTAGCTGGCAGAGGCTTGAGCTCAGGAGTCAGCTGCTCTGTCTGGTCCTCGATGCGGGTCGCATCAGGTGGCGTGCGGGTCGCGTCAAGTGAAATGGCATCGCGTGCTGACCTATCCGACTCACTTCCTTTGGTTTCCAGGTTCTCAGACCATGGCATGCGGGTCGCATCAGGTTCTTCCAGGTTGTCAGCCTCCTTTAACGCGGCCCGCGTGTCAGTTACGTAGCCCGCATTCACATGTTCTTCAGCAATGACTGCCGGTCGAGTCAGGCTAGGGTTCTCTTCTTCAGGTGGTGACGCGGGGCGCGTGTCACTGATGCGGCCCGCGTGCAGTGCGGTCTGGTCTGTTGGCTGGGCTGGTCCTTCGCATTTTGGCTGAGCTGGCAGCTTTCCAGGTTGATGTTGGTGTGAGGTGACGATGTGGCTCAACTGCTCCAACAATTTGTTTTGGGCAGCCATTTGAGTGGACATGCTTTGCATCTGTTCCCACATCATCTGGTTCATCTTCCCTTGCTCGTATGTGAAGTCGCTCAAAGCGGGATCAATGTACGGCTCGGGTGGATCGGATTGAAATGCGCAATTGTTGTTGCTGAGATAGCTGTCCTGCTCCGGTTCCTCATCACATTCTGCCAGTGGGCAATACTCGTAAGAGTGTCTCCTGTCCCCACACATGACACATGGCTGTGGTTGATGGTTCCTGGCTGCCTTCATGCTCATTTTGATAACATACTTCTGCATGGCCTCCTCTAGCTCGGTAGCTCTAGCATATAGAGCTGCGATCATGGCCTCCTCTAGCTCGGCAGCTCTAGCATATAGAGCTGCGATCTGATCAGCTTTGGATCGGCCGCCTCCTCTAGCTCGGCAACTATCGCGGCCAAACCAATGTTGGTCCGTCGCCATGTTGTACATTTGATCCATGGTGTCTTGAGCTCCTCAGATGATAATCGCCCTTGAGTTTGAAAGCCAGAGTGTTCCTGAAAAAGAGAAAAGAAAATAAAATAAAAAAAATAAAAGAAAAGATACATATTAAAATCTAGATTAACTATGAAAAGCAAAAAATTCAGAAAATGATTGCCGTCCCCGGCAACGGCGCCAAAAACTTGTTCGTGCCAAAATGAGGTGAACAAAGTTTCACTACAGACGAATCTGTAGCTCTTAAACCTTATAAACCTTCGACTCATATCGCAAGTGCACAATCCTGTCGTGAAGTTTAGTCGGGTATCGATCCACAAGGACGACTCACTTCCTAAATTTCTACTCTACCCCGTTAGGTACTAGAAGTGTAAAAGTTGTGTGTTTGTCTAATCCTAAGTTTTGTAACGAATGTATGAACAAATAAACGAATGTATGAACAAATCCAATGAACAATGTATGAACAGAAATGAAATCAATTAAATGTTTGTGTTTTGTACTATTGTATAAAAGGGCGTTTCAAGGGTTTCAGATTTCATCTTCAACTTTGCTGCTCTGGACCTGCCACGCGACCCGCATACTCTCGTATGCGACCCTTGTGACGCGACCCGCATGCTCTCGCATGCGACCCGCGTGACCCTCAAGCACTCTGGACCTGTCACGCGACTCGCGTACTCTCATACGCGACCCTTGTGATGCGACCCGCGTGACCTCGCACGCGACCCGCATGGCCCCTTGAGCTGAGGCTGCACATGTCAGAAACTGGTTGTTTAAGTCGTGTAAGGCTAGATTGACCGTACCTAATGTCACTAAACCTCAACTCTCGTGTGTTGGCTTAGCAGACCTGGTTTGGAAATGCAATTTCACCTTCCTAGGTTTAATCAAGCTGTTTAATCAAACCTAAGTTCTCAGTTCTGTTTAATAAAGGTATCCACAAGTGAAACAAGTGGAAATTTCACCTCTCGGCTACTATTGACCTAACCTTTCGGATCACAGACCTACCTCAAGTACTTAACCTAATTTGCAAGAATGTCAAGGCCAAATTACAAGAAGAAATACCAAAGGCATTCAACAGTAGACAATCAAGAATCAATCAAGCAATTTAGATCAAGCAATCACAAATAATACAAGAATCAAAGAAACACGAAATAACAATTCAGATTCAATCCATGCGCATAATGAAACAAAGTTTAAGACTACAATCCAAACCCCTGAAACTACAAGACTACTCAGACATGAGCAAAATCAAAATAGAAGAGAGAAAGAGAATGCAAATCATGGTGAGAGATGGAGGAGTGAAGAGGATCTAGGCTTCTGGAATCTTCTTCTCCAAGTCGTGGCTCCAGATCGGCTCCAGATCGCCTCTCCTCTTCCCTGGCGCCAAGCTCTCGGTTCAAAACCGATCAGATCTCTTTTCTGTGAAATTTTCTGGATAAAATGTCGGGGGCCTTTCCTGCACCAGGCCCTCTGTATATATAGACTCCTTAACGGGCTTCAATTGGGCCCTGACGCATTTAATTCGACGCGACCCGCGTGGGGTGGCACGCGACCCGCGTTAGGTAGAACTGATGTGAGCAATGAGGGTTGCGTCTGAGGTCGCGTCTGGGCTGCGATGCGACCCGCGTCATGTGGGACGCGACTCGCGTGGGGAATGTCAGAACTCTGCCTGTTTTCGCCTATTTCCTGCAAAATCAACCACAAAATGCAGTAGTACCATATTCTATTGATTTTCAATGTAAACTATGCAATTCAGTGGTAAAAAACATAAGGTTTGGTCTGAAAATAGGTCGAAACAATAGATCAAATATAAAGATATCAGCGGCGCCGAAAACATCCTGGATGTTTTATAAAACGTCTGGGAACGTTTGTCTCGGGGTTTTCTGAGATGAAAATCGAGATTTTGAATATTAATTTGACAGACAAACTTTAGGACGATTAAGAAAATGTCTACAACGTTTTGGTTGAATTTTCGAAGATGAATTATTTCAAAATTTTGAGAATTAAAAATACAAAAAACTTTACGACGTTTGATCAAACGTTACTAACGATTTGGCTGATTTTTGATTTTGTGAAAGTTCAGTAGTCTGGAATGCAGAGAAACGTTCAAACGTTTGATAAAACATTTAGACGTTTTAAGATATTTTGCAATTGAAAAGTTTGAATCATTTTCGGAAAGGAATAACAAGATAAATGTTGCAACGTTTTAGGAAATGTTCAGGATGATTTGCTTCTTTTTCTAAGATAATTTTTTTTGAAGTTTTAACATAGAAAAACGTCCAGACGTTTTGTAAAATGTTTCTGACGTTTTAAGTCATTTTGGTAGATTTTGAGTGAGATTCATAACCGTTCTAACGTTTTCAGAAACGTTTTGCAACATTTTTCTTTGGCATTTTTGTCTTATAATGAACTAATTGATTGCTATGCTCTCAAGAGATATGAGATGGGTATGTGATTGAAATATTTCAGTCCTTAAATTCAAGCATGCCTAATTTAATCAATTCATTGTGTTGTTGAGTGTTTGGTAAACATATCGGCAATTTGATTTTTGGTATCAATATGAATGAGTTGGATTTCACTTTTTTCAATATGATCCCTAATAAAATGATGCCTTATTTCTATGTGCTTAGTTCTAGAATGGAGAACCGGATTTTTGGATATCATAATGGCACTGGTAGTGTCACACATAATTGGTACGTTGCGGAAGCGAATTTCATAATCATTTAAGGTTTGGATCATCCATAAAATTTGTGTGCAACAACTACCGGCCGCAACATACTCGGCTTCCGCAGTGGAAAGCGCAATCAAGGTTTGTTTACGACTCGACCATGAGACAAGTGATCCGCCAAGAAATTGACACGTACCACTTGTACTTTTTCTATCCATTCGGTCTCCGGCAAAATCGGCATCGGTATATCCTATCAAATCTAATTCCGATTGTTTACCATACCACAATCCCAAATTTAGAGTGCCTTTGATATATTTAACAATTTGTTTAACGGCTTTCAAATGCAACTCTTTGGAATTAGATTGAAACCTACCACATAGACATACCGCAAACATAATATCTCTAGCGGTTAAATAAAGTAGACTACCTATTATAGCTCGGTATTGGGTGATGTCCACCGATGTGCCGCTTGGATCCGAGTCAAGATTTGCGTTGATAGCCATTGGTGTTGGACTTGTCTTGCTCTCGGTCATTCCAAACTTCTTCACCAGCTCCTTGGCATACTTGGTTTGGCACACAAAGATGCCATCCGAGAGTTGCTTGATTTGGAGCCCCAAGAAGAAATTTAATTCACCCATCATGCTCATCTCGAATTCACTACTCATAAGAGAAGAAAATTCCTTGGCAAGTGCCGCATTAGGTGAACCAAAAATGATGTCATCGACATAAATTTGCACTATTAAAATTGAATCATTTCTCTTCTTTGTAAAAATAGTTGTGTCATTCTTCCCCTTGTGAATCCATTTTCAATTAGAAAGGAACTAAGTCTACCGTACCATGCTCTAGGAGCTTGTTTAAGGCCATAAAGTGCTTTGGTGAGTCTATAGACATGGTTAGGAAATGCCGGGTTAACAAAACCGGGTGGTTGATTTACATATACTTCTTCGTCTATAAATCCATTCAAAAATGCACTTTTAACATCCATTTGAAATAGAGTAAAACCTTTGTTGGAGGCATATGCTAAAAGCATTCGAATGGATTCTAGACAAGCTACGGGTGCGAAGGTTTCTTCAATATTAATACCCTCTTGTTGTTTATACCCTTGAGCTACTAACCTAGCTTTGTTCCGAACAACATTTCCATTTTCATCTTTCTTATTTCTAAAGACCCATTTAGTTCCGATAATCATGCGGTCCTTTGTCTTAGGTACTAGTATCCAAACTTTGTTCCTTTCAAATTGAGCAAGTTCTTCTTGCATGGCACAAATCCAATTTGAATCCCCATTGGCATCTTTAAAGTTTTTGGGTTCAACATTTGATACAAATGCACAATGGGCGATCATTTGATTCAACCCCGATCTAGTCCTAACCCCTTCCCTAGGATTCCCAATCACATTAGAAAGAGGGTGAGAATAAACTTCCCTTAGGTCTTCGGGAGGTTGATATACAAATTGTAAAGATTGTGCCTCCTCGGTTTGCATTGATTCGTTCAATAGATTTTCTTCGGGTTGCTTTTGCTCGAGTGGTTGTTCAATGTTGTTGTTTGTATCTTCAACCTCATCATTCTCGAGCACGGCATCTTCAACACCTACAATTTGAATACCTTTCTCGGCCTTTTGATTAGTAGCCTCATCAAATTTGACATGTACGGATTCAATTACAATTTGATGAGATGGAATGTAAATTCTATAGGCTTTACTTGTCAAGGAGTACCCTACAAATATTCCCTCAATGGATTTAGAATCGAATTTTGTAATTTTAGGTGATTCATTAAGTACGAAGCATTTCGATCCAAATACTCTAAGATGAGATATTTTTGGCTTATACCCCTTCCATAGCTCAAATGGTGTTTTCTTCAATATCGACCTTATGCTAACGCGATTGATCATGTAGCAAGCCGTATTGACCGCTTCGGCCTAAAGGTGTTTGGGTAAAGGGTATTCATTTAGCATGGTTCGGGCAAGCTCTTGTAATGTTCGGTTTTTTCTCTCAACAACCCCGTTTTGTTGAGGTGTGCGAGGAGCCGAATATTCATGTTTTATCCTCTTTTAGAGCATACTTCATCAAATTTTGCATTTTCAAATTCACCCCCATGATCACTTCGAATACGAATGATTTTTGTACCCTTTTCATTTTCAACACGATTGCAAAATTTAATGAAGTTTTCAATTGCTTCATCCTTATGTTGCAAAAATATAACCCAAGTAAAGCGACTATAGTCATCTACAATTACATATGCATATCTTTTTCTAGCTAAACTTGGTATACTAATCGGTCCAAATAAGTCCATATGTAGTAATTGCAACGGTTGATCGGTTGAGACCATATCTTTGGACTTAAAACAATTTTTAGTTTGTTTACCTTGTACACATGCATCACACAAACCTATGAGTTCTAATTTGTGTGTTGGTAAGCCACGGACTAGGTCTAATTTAACCAACTTTTTAATGGAGTCGATTGAAATATGACCTAGTCTACGGTGCCATAATCTAGAGCCGGTTGTGATGGCATTCAAACATATTTCACCGGAGTCAAAATGGTTAAAATATAAATAATAAACGTTTTTCTTTCTCTTACCGGTGTATACTAAAGAATCATCAGATTCTCTAAACAAGAAACAAGCATTAGTATTGAATTTAATGTAATAGCCGGCTTCACATAATTTACTTACATTAAGTAAATTATAGTTTAAGTCGTCAACAAGGTAGACATCCGATATGGTCAAGTTTTGGTTGCCAACCGAACCTAGTCCAATTATCGAACTCTTTCTTTAGTTACTACCGAAAGTAACCGACCCACCATCATATGGTTCTAAAGATTTGAAATTAGATTTGTCACCGGTCATGTGGTGTGAACATCCACTATCAATGATCCAAGTATTTTTTTTATGAGTTGTAATCAAACACACCTACAAGAGTATATATATATATATATATATATATATATATATATATATATATATTTGCAATTAACATATACCTTGTTTTAATCTCCCCCTTCCTTAATGATTTTTGTTTTAGGTTGGGGAGATTTCAATTACAACTTTAAGCTAGTTTAGCTTTGGGAATCCAAACAACATTTGATTTGTTGCTTCCTTTCCTAAAGCTACACTCTAATGAGGCGTGGCCAATTTTACAACAATAGTTACAAAATATCACCGATTGCTTGACACTAGTTGAACCATGCTTGAAGGTGGCTTGAAGTTTATCTTTCACTCCTTGAATTTGATACCTATGATTTGTAACTTTAGATGGACACGACTTATTTTTGTTGGAATCAAGTTTGTTATGATGTTGGGGAACATCTCTCGTCAAACCATTTCTTTGGTTTTTGTTTTGTAAAATATTTTTGTTGTTGATTTCGTAAAACCATCCATCCGGTCCTTTAAAATAGGTTTTGTTTGACCTTTTTAGATTGAATGTGTTTCTATCACTATTTTGACACTTGTTTTCATTTTTGTAATTTTTGTTAGAAAATTTGTACCTAAATGCATAATTTTGTGATTTTTGGTTTTGTTTGCCTTTGAGGTTTGAGGAGTGGTCCCTTTATTTGACTCCTTTGTTAAAGGTGTTTTACCATGTTTGGAGTGAAATTGGTAATCAAAATACTCTTTGCAATTGAACTTGAATTTATTTATATTTAAGTTTTGAGTAGGTTCCCCTTTTTCTTTTGGGCTTTGTGAATAATTTGATTCAAATGAGAATTGACCCTTCTTGTATCCAATGCCCATTGTACCGACTTTTCGATTCAAATTGGCATTGATCAAATTATCTACATAGTAGGGATCGAGACTAGTGACATTTGAGAATTCACTTGGAGATCTTAAAGTCCTATTTTCGGTCTCTAGAGTTTGGATTTTCACTTTTAGCATCTCTATATCCCCTATGTGTGATTGACAAGAATGTGATTTAAGTAGTTTCAATTCTAAATCTTTTATTTTGGACTCAAATTCAAGAAGTTGTGATTTCAACTTTTGTATGGTACCTTCCTTTTCAAGCATGGTCTTTTTGGATTCCTCAAGCAACCTAGGTGCATTATAATTCATTAGAGTTTCATCCATGAACGTGCTTGTCCCATTCGTTTCTATATAATTTTCATTCATGTCAATTTTGGATTCATCTTTCCTAACTCGGTAACCATTTAAATGGTAGTCGGGGTCGGTCAAGTCAATGGGAGACATGTACCGGCTAGGAAAAGAGATAAGATGTACCTCATTTAAGGACCAATCGCTACCTCAATGGTGGAGCTTGTGGAGGCTTTGGTAGAATCCTCCGACTCCTTGGTGATTTTTGAGTTGATGAGATCTTTGAGGAATTCGATGGTGGTCTCGTCGGTTATGTTTTTGTTTGCAATGATTGTATCCAAGTCAATCATTGCCGAACCTTCATCTACTATTGCCATCAAAGCGAGGTTGATCTCTTGTTCATCGCCCGACTCCGAGTCGGATTCTTCTCTATCGCTTTCATCGGAGTCGATACAAAATAAGGCTTGCATTGCCTTGGCCTTCTTCTTGCTTTTGTACCCTTCGTACTTTTGCTTAGGCCTTCGATCATGTTGCGCTTCACTATCCTTGTTCTTCAAGTTGGGAAATAGCTTGAAGCAAGTTTGGATGGTATGTTCTTCTCTTTCACATGCAAAACAAACTACTCGTTTGTTTCCTTCTTCACGTTCCTTGTTGTATTTGCGCTCGAAGTTGAGCATGGCTTGGAACATTTTGGCTAAGAGAAGGGCGTCATTAGAGGTTTCATGTTCTATTTTGTTTATAAAGGAGTCGCTTGATGGACGGTTATTTGAGGAGCTAGGGTGGTTTCGGTGATTTTGAGCCGGAAAAGCCACGGTTTTCATTTTTGGCTCATGTTTGAGCTCACCGGATTGTATGAGGTTTTCTTCAAACCTCCGGAAATGAATATAGAGTTCATCCGGTGTGAATGTTGTTTGTGTCCCATGAATTGCTTCTAGGGCACTCACCAATCCGTCCGACCTAGGCCTCCTAAGCATTACTCGAAGGAGCTTTCCTACAATTTTATCGTTAGAAAGCGGTTCTCCTAATTCAATGAATTTATTTTGAATATGCATAAGTCTATTATACATATCCTCAACATTTTCACCATTTTCAATTTTAAAGGTTTCAAATTTGGTTTCTAGACCGGCTATTTTGGTTCGCTTGATTTGGGTGTTACCCTCATACCGGTTAACAAGAGCATCCCACATTTCTTTTGCATTGTTTGTATTACCAAAAATCAATGCGACCGATTCACTTACCGCATTGTATATAGCATTAACCGCGAGTTCATTTTCTTTCTTCAATTCGGTAGAGGTGTATGTTTTGACCTTGGCCTCACTGTTGGTAGGGGTAGTGTATTCCGGCTTATAGCCTTTCTCAATGACATGCCAAACCTCAAGAATGTTTAGGTAGTTTATCATAGTCCTTTTCCAATGACTAAATTTTTTGGTTGTGCTACCGAAAGTTTGAGGCTCTTTCACATGTCTAATGGGTGCCATTTTAGATCGGTAAACTCGAATTAAGTGGGTCTTAATTTGAGTAACGCGCTCTGATACCACTTTGTTGTCTCTTAGGCACCACTAATTTCGAAAATAAATAAATTATTGCAAATAAAATAAAGTATATGAGTTTAGAGAAATTTGACACAAGGAGTGATAACGGAGTTTGGCTTAAAATGCCTACGTCTCCGGGGCGTCGCAACCGCTTCTCGGTGCGCCTTTCTATTACCCAAAAGAGAAATGTTACAATTTGTGAACCGGTGAGCCCTTACAACCAACGGGAAGTCACACGGCCAACTAGAATCGAGAACGAAGTATCTAAGTTTGAAATCTCAAGATGAACACTCAAAGACTCACTCTAACCTAATCTAACTCGAGATTAGTGAAGTGGATTTGAGGTTGTTTGAGGGATATTGAAGTTTATGTTCTCATAACAATGGAGGAACTTGAGCTCACAGAAAAATCGCTTTTTGAAAAGTTAGGGTCGGCTGAGTTAATAAAGAGGAGAACCCTAAGGTTCTATTTATAGTGGCAGCTTTCAAATGAGCTATCTGCCATAAAACGTCCCAACGTTTTGTAAAACGTCCCAACGTTTTGTAAAACGTAGAAAACGTTTAGTTCAAAAATTCAAATTTCTGTGAGAATTCCTAAAACGTTGCCAACGATTAACAAACGTTGCAAGACATTTTCATCTGGGAATTTATCGATCAAAATGCTATTTTGAAATCTGAGAATTGAATTAAAACGTCTACAACATTTTAGATCATTTTTCGGCTTTTAATCGATTAATTTCTAGATCTTTTACACAAGATAAAACGTCTGAACGTTTTGTTAACCGTTCCAACGTTTTGTCCCTGTGAATCAACATCAAAGCTACTTTACCAAATATAATTTTACAATTTAAATTCTTGATAAATAACTTGATGAATTCTTCAGTTCAAGCGCTCTATATTGCAATTCCAATCGTCTTGAACCTACATGCTTTATAAGATAGAAAAAATCGTAAAGTTCAATAATTGTATGTTTTGCAAATTAGTCAAATAGACTAAAAGAGAATTGCTTGAAAACAACAATACAAACTATAAAATTTCACTAATCACAAAATTAACTGTTCAAAATCATAAACTATAACCAACAACTGTTCAAAACCACAACCAACAACTGTAAGATGGCACCACCCATAACTGTTACCACCCATAATTGTTACCACCTATAACTGTTCACAAGCACAAACAAAACTTCAATAAACAAGCTTAATTGTTCACAACCATCAAAACAAAAATAGCGTCTGTCACTTCATAACCCTCTGGTGCACGTTATTCGGATGAGTGAGAAGTTTCATTGCTAGAACCACACGTTCTTTCGAGATATCATCCTGCAAAAAAAAAGAAATAAGCAAGGTTAAAAATTGGAGTTATGAACCATTAGCAGATGCAAACTATCAAAGCAACATATGTGAACTACAAGACTTCAATACTGTAAAATTAGCAGTTGCAACCTATAAAATTTTAAATCTGTACAACACTACATATATCCTTTAAGCTAAAATTGTTATATGTATCCTGCAAAATTATTGATGTATCATGTGAAATTGCACATAAGCTGTAAACTAAAGTGAATACTGTAACCAAAGTGAATCATAGTAAAAACAGTCTAATACATAATTTGCATCTGCTAATTTGACAGTATTGAAGGCTTATTTTACATGATATAGATCCATATATAAATATTAATAATTGTTATATGTATCCTGTAAATTGTTATATGTATCCTGTAACATTGTTATATGTATCCTGTAAAATTGTTATATGTATCCTGTAAAATTGCACATATGCTGTAAACTAAAGTGAATATTGTAACCTAAGTGAATCATAGTAAAAACTGTCTAATACATAACCTTTACACCTGACTAATACTTCCTGTAATAAACTGCATCAATACTATAAACTTACTAGATAAATACACTGTCTAATGCTGTTTATGAGTACAACTGTTAAATAGATCCTCTAACTATGATTAACCAAAGTGAATCCTGTAAACTGTTGCACATATCCTGTAAAATTGTTATATGTATCCTATAAATTGCATCCTGTTATAAACTTATATAACCACACTGTAAATTGTTACATGAATCTTGTGAAATCAATGTATCATACTGTAAATTGTTACATATATCCTACATAACATACATAACCTATAAAACTATTGCATGAATCTTGTGAAATAATGCATATATCTTATAAAACTGTTAAAGTTAATAAAATTACCTGTGTGAAATTCATAGGGTTCTCAGTTATCAAATTGTAGACATAGCGCAACAAAAAAATCGCACAATCCATTGAATGTTCTCCCTACTGAGGGCACTTCTCATGAATAGTGCCAAGATCTTTTCAAACTGGGTTAGCTGAAAGAAAAAAAGATATCAACAAATTTCAGGCACACTTTAAGTCATAAGCCTGTAAATTAAGTGCATAAAACCAGTAAATTAACTGAAACTTTTTAAATAAAACACTCACAAGTCCTCCAGGTAAGGAACTCTCTATTAGATAAATTCTGTAAACCTAGGAGATAAATCATGTAAAATATTGTATATATCATGTAAATCTATTAGATAAATCCTGTAAATAGATGTTGTAAACTAAAATTTTCAAATATTGATCGAGAGAAGTGATACGTCCAAAGGGTATATATAAAAAGCTTTATCCTCAAATACACTTTCGATTTAGATTGCAAGTATACAATCCTACCGTGTAGTATATTATCGGGTATCGAACCACAAGGAGTAAGATAAATACTTAATTTTCAACTTTAGATGATAAATTTCAGAAAAGAAAGAAAATAAAGTGCAATAAAGTAAATTTGGGGGGGTTTGTACTAAAAATCCTAAGGTTGGGTTCAAT
The DNA here is from genome assembly GCA_028015225.1 of Carex myosuroides. NCBI lineage: Eukaryota > Viridiplantae > Streptophyta > Magnoliopsida > Poales > Cyperaceae > Carex > Carex myosuroides. The sequence continues at coordinate 9,206,561 of CM051476.1, forward strand.
ACCCGAAGGAAGGAGTTTTTAAACAATTAGAAGTAAAAGTAAAAGAAAGACAAGTCGGTTTGTTTTCAAGGTTAAGAGAATCTAGGGGTCTTTGGTCTACAATCCCTTGTTAACTCTATTTATTCGGTATTTGCTTAAATTCATGTTTGATTTGATGATGTTTCTAACCTAATATGTCATTAAGGGTCACTTTCATGAATTAATGACGTGTCTAAGTAATTCGGACTTCACGTTTAAGTCCTTCATCCTAGCTACCTCGACCATAAGCTCTTGTTAGTCTCTCCTCTCCTCAAATATTGGTATTTCACAATTAAGTCCATGACACCAATATCCGATTCGATTTGAGATGTCCTAATTAGGGTTTGACTTCACGGTTAGGTTCTTCACCAAATCCCTAACCTTAATTTCTATAGTTCCGGCTTAGATTAAATTGGTTAGAATCTTAATCTAAACCTCAGGTATTTGCATTCATAATTTGGTACTATCCTATTGATCCTAGTCAATTTTGGTTCTTTTGAAACCAAAACGAGATGCTACAATTCAAGTACTAATTATGTATTTAACACAAATTATTTAAATCACAGAAATTAACAATCAAATCCGATAAAACAATCATAATAAAAGCAAACAATCGAATAAAATAGAATTAAACAAGTTCATGCATATTGACCTAAACCCCTAGAGAGAGAACTACTCCCTCTTGGAGGAAAACATCACAAAGTTTGGCAAATGATAAAAGGAAATGGAATAAAGAATAATTACACCCTTTGAATCTAAAACCTCTATCTTGCCGAATCTTGCTCAGGAAATCTTTCTTCTCCTTGCTTGAAAGCTTTACCTCCTTCAGAAATTATGGCTAAGAATTTGTGTATAGAGAGAGAGAATGAGATATGTTGTGTTTTGAATGGAAATGAGCCCCCCTTTTAAAGCAAGAGATCATGCCCAATTTAGAGGCTAGAGTGTGGAGTTAGTGGGTGCTCTTTTTACATTTCTTTCCTGGCAAGTATGTCTATTTTTGTCTTCTTAAATCGTGTCCTTGGAGTGCCAAAAATAGAATCCGTGTTGAAATTGAGTAATTCTGGCTGACTGCGGGTCATGTCCATCCGCACTGCGGGTGGTCTCACCCGCACTGGGTCTAAATTTCCTTTTTTAACTTTCCTGGATTTTCTGCGAATTCACATGAGTGCGGGTGGAACTGCGTATGGATGACCCGCACTGCGGTTGGACTCTGTGTTTTGAAGTTTCTGAAATTGGCTAAGTATTGAGTGCGGATCTCAGTGCGGCTCTCAGTGCGTCCGCACTATGCTCGGGAAAAATCCTGCTAGGAGCTGAATCTCCAGTGCGTCCGAACCCATCCGCACTGCGGGTAGATGATCCGCACTGAGAGGTATTTTCACCAATTTGCATCATTTCCTGCATTGAAAAGCCAAATAACCGCAGTAACTTGATTCCAGGTGTATTTTAATCATTTTATATTCTAAACACAAGATATTTGAGGTTGTTTTATGATAAAATCAAGATCAAATGTATATATAATTTAGCGTTATCAAAATCCCCCAAGCTTGAACCTTGCTTGTCCCCAAGCAATATCTAACTTGGACTATAATTCGATCTTTTAATTTAACCCTATATCAAGCATATTTTCCTTCAAGAATTTGAAAAAATTTTGTATGATCTTGCTAAAATTAAAATCTCAATGTAAATTTCTACAAATTTAAAGTTCAACCCTTGGTAAATCATACTTCACCCCACAATTCGATTACTCTAACTTTCATTTCCTTAAAGGTTTAGAATTTGCAAACTTTATTCATCCAAATTTACTAAAAGACATGCATTTTTATTTGTGAAGAAAAAATTTCCCTAAGCTTGGCATATTGCAAAATTCACATTTTTGTTGTTCTTGTTGCTCATTTTGATTTTTCTATTTTTCTTTTATTTCATGGCACTATTTTCCCAATCCTCATTTAAACACCGGTTAGTTACAAGTAGTTAACTGTACCCAACCGTTCTAATTCAAGGGTGCTTTGCATGCTCATTGCCTAACCCTTCCACCAACACGAATGTCAATTTTATCGGGAGACTAGTGGAGCAGGAGTGCCAATGACTCATAACCATAAATACGTCATGTCGCCGTATCATAGGTAAGAGGAGTCGCAAATTTTCAATTTTAAATGTTTTGAACAATTTTCGCAAAAATACACATATCCAAGGGTATTTATTCATATCACATCTAAATTGCTTCCTTAATAAATTTAAACTCCTAATGTTTCAAATTCGTAATCCTTTATTTTCACAAAGTTTTTCGCCAAATTATGTGGTTATTTCAAACTATTCCAAGGGTATTTCTAAAAACTTGTTAAAATTCGCATTAAAATATCTAATTTTTTGAAAATCACTCAAATTTTGTCAAAACTTTTATTTTTGCCAACTTTTAACACAAAAATTAAACGTGATTTTATACTTTATGCATTCTTAGACAACTAAGTCCAATTATGCAAGACTCTATTTTTCATAACCTCGTAAAACATCTTGACAAGTTTGCAATCTCAAGCATTTAAGTTCAAAATTACTAACTCCTAAAAAGTTCGAAAAAATACTGAAAAATAAACATGCATGCAGATACAATTTCTTCCCATCCCCCAAGCTTAAATAAAGCAGTGTCCTCAGTGCTGAAAATAAACTAAATAAGAGAGAAGAAACATGATATACTCGACTAAGCTAAAGGTGGTGGTGTTGTGCGGTGCGGGATCACTCCTCATCCCTGTCAGATGCCTCCCCTTCTTCCTCGTCATTCTCACCTTGATCATCTTCTTGATCTGCGGCCTCGGCTTCTTGTGCGGCTTGAGCTGCAGCTGCCGCTTCGCGTTGCCTTGCTAACTGTGCCTCCATCCTTTGAGCAGCCCTTCGTTGGTGCGGCGGTGTTGGTGGGTTATCTTCGTAGTTAGGATTGTTGTTCATGAAACCTCGGTGGGCATAGTAATGGGCTGCTGCGGCATGGGTCTCCACCTCATCTATACGCCGATCGAAAGCATCCATGCGGTTGTTTATGTTGAGGTTCATGGATTGCATAAATTCCCACATTTGCTGCATTGTTATACCCCCTTGTGCAGCAGCATCGGGATGCATTGCTTGAACGCCTGGTGGAGGTGGTGGTGGTGGCTCTTGTGGCTCAAGTGGAGGATCCACTATCTTCCATGTGTTATAGTTCATTGGGTCGAGGTCAGTTTGGAGAGGCAAACGGTGCCGGATATTGTTCACTCCCAAGTTTATCCATGCCTCTTGGTTATCATCGTATCGAATAAGCCTCGCCCTCACCAATCCATCAAGGTCCACACGAGTGTAACCTTCCACCACATCATCTCCGGTTGGTATGTGTAGTGCTCGAGCAATCTTGGTGATTATTCCTCCAATGCGAACGACACCGCCCGGTTGTATGTTGTTGGCCACTGTTTTTATGTGCTTGGCAAGGTTGTAGGTGATGTGTGGCATATACTCCATCTCCCCATTGTTCCGCCGAAGCATACTGCAAATATAGGTCATATCTCCTTCGTTGAAGACCGATACGGTCTCCTCTCGGGCAAAGAGAGTGTGAGAAAGTACCCTTTGGAGATAACGAATTGCCGGATGAGAGATGTTCTTGACTCGTTGATCACTGAGGACATCATGCATTGCTAGGAGGCGGAATTGGTGCTCATTCATATCGGGGAAGAACCCGAGGGTGGCTCGCATCTGCTCCACATTATCCTGGCTTAGGTCGAATGCCTCCAATAGTTGGGTGGTGTGCATCGACACATGATACCCTCCAAGGTTGAAGCTCATGGTTCTTGAGGCCCGATCAAGCTCATATGAAGAGAGGAACTCGATGGTGATGGCTCGATAAGTGTCGACCTCGTCACATAGGAAGTCCCACAATCCTAAGCGTTCGGTGAGCATCTGCACCGTTTCGGTGATGCCCAACTGCCCGAGAGTGTAACGGCAGATCCACCGAGATGGTTGGAGACTTCTATGGGTCTCGAGCGCGTTCTTGCGGAATTGTTGGTTATCATTCAACGGCTCGGCAGGTGGATATGGAAGGGAAGGGTTGCTTGATTGACCTTTGCCCTTGTTGGTCCGGATACGCTTAGCTCCCCTTGGTGCCATCTTATCTGCAATTTAAAATTGGAAAGAGTTAAAAATTAGGCAGATTTGGATGTATTTTGGGGTCAGTGCGGGTACCTTTCATCCGCACTGCGTGTGTTCTCAGCCGCACTGGTCCACTGACTTTTTAGGGTTTTGACCGACTGCTCAGTGCGGGTGCCGTTCATTCGCACTGCGTGTGCTATCACCCGCACTGGCTTCCTGGCTGGTTTTGGGGTTTTGCCAGACTGAGTGCGGACGCACTGGAATGAGTGCGGGTGGACCCATCCGCACTGACTTGGGATTTTAACCGTTTTCAAAAATTTTGGGCGATTTGGTCGATTTTTTGTACATTTTTACAGATCTAACTATAAATAAATGAAATTTAGAGTAAGGAGAGATCAAACCTCGTTGTAGATCGCAAAAATTTCGAGATAATACGAAGAAATTCGAGTTTTTGGAGAAGCGGTGCTTTGAACGGCTTGAGAGGAGGAGTTCTTCGATTTTGGAGGAGTAAAGATGGGAAGAAGAAATGTGGAGAGTGGAGAAGGGAGAGGAGAAGGAGAAATAGGTTTTAGGAGAAGGTTTTTTGGGTTTGGAAGAGAGAAAATCGAGTTTTTGAGTTGAGATACGAAAGGGCGCGAAGAAATGGTGAGGGGTCGGTTTAAAGAGAACCCCTGGTGCGGATGCACCCATCCGCAGTGCGGCTTCTCTCATCCGCACCGATCAAAAAATATAATTTCGAAAAAACTTTTAAAACCTTACCTTCGGTGCGTGTCATTAATCCGCAGTGCGGGTGCTTCTCATCCGCACTGGTGAAATTTTGGCTGTTTTTCATTGCGAATGTCTCCCAAGGTTAGTTAATTGTAAATTTGGAAAGTTAAAATTAAATTAAGTAAAATAAATTGCAGAAAGTAAAGAAAAACAACAAAAACCTTGGGTTGCCTCCCAAGAAGCGCTCAATTTTACGTCGTGAGCTCGACATGATTCGTGCTCACTATTGAGATTGTGGATCATCTAGGCGAAAGCTTTCCTTCTCGCCTATGGGACTTGCATAATTAAAATGTTTGAGACGATGCCCATTTACCTTAAATGCTCCACTTTTATCGCCTTCAATTTCAATTGCGCCATGGTTGAACACCTTCTTCACCTTGTATGGCCCGGTCCATCTTGATCTCAACTTTCCGGGAAAAAGTCGGAGTCTTGAGTTGTACAATAGAACCGTGTCTCCTTCTTGAAAATCTCGCCTCATGATATGTTTGTCATGCCATCTTTTTGTCTTTTCTTTGTATAATTTGGCATTTTCATACGCATTGAGGCGTAATTCCTCCAATTCGTGTAACTTGAGGATTCTCTTTTCACCGGCTGCCCTCATGTCGAAGTTTAGAGCCTTTATTGCCCAATAAGCCTTATGCTCAAGCTCGACCGGCAAATGACATGCTTTTCCATACACAAGTTTGAAAGGAGTCATACCTATGGGTGTTTTGAATGCGGTTCGGTATGCCCAAAGAGATTCGTCTAGTTTGAGTGACCAATCCTTCCTTGATATATTCACCACCTTTTGGAGGATGCTCTTTATCTCACGGTTGGACACCTCGACTTGGCCGCTCGTTTGTGGATGATATGGTGTGGCCACCTTGTGCTTGACTCCATACTTGAGTAGTAGGGCGTCAAATTGGTGGTTGATGAAATGAGATCCGCCATCACTTATCACCACTCGGGGTACTCCGAACCTAGGAAATATAATTTGCTTAAAAAGTTTTCTTACCACGGCGGAATCGGCTGTTGGTGTAGCTATGGCTTCAACCCATTTTGACACGTAATCGACTGCCACAAGTATGTATTTGTTGTTACAAGAACTCGGAAAGGGACCCATAAAATCGATACCCCAAACATCAAATAATTCAACTTCTAGTATTCCGTTTAGGGGCATTTCATGTCTTCTAGATATGTTCCCGGTCCTTTGGCATTTGTCGCACCTAAGCACATATTCCCTTGCGTCTTGGAAGAGCGTGGGCCAAAAGAACCCGGCTTGAAGAACTTTGGCGGCGGTTTTGTCGGTGGAAGCGTGTCCTCCATAGGCGGATGAATGGCAACATCTTAGGATTTGTTCGGTTTCTTCTTGGGGTACACATCTTCTAAGGATCCCATCTACCCCCAACTTAAACAACAACGGTTCATCCCAAAAATATTTTTTCGCATCAGAAAAGAATTTTTTCCGTTGTTGGTAAGTTAAATCGGGAGGTAGTATACCGCATGTATGGTAGTTGACCAAATCCGCATACCATGGCGCCTCGTGTTTGTTGACTGCATATAGTTGTTCGTCTACGAATGAGTCATCAATCGGCATGTCGTTATCATTTGATTCATTGGTAATGCGAGACAAATGATCCGCCACTGAATTTTCGGTTCCCTTCTTGTCCTTGATTTCCAAGTCAAATTCTTGTAGTAAGAGGATCCACCGAATTAGACGTGGTTTGGCATCTTTCTTGTTGAGAAGATATCGGATAGCCGCATGATCGGAGTATACAACCACTTTGGATCCCACCAAGTAGGACCGGAACTTGTTGATAGCAAATATGACAGCTAAGAACTCCTTTTCCGTGGTTGTATAGTTCATTTGTGCTTCGTCTAGGACTTTGCTTGCATAATAGATCACATGTGGCTTGTTGTCGATCCTTTGTCCTAGTACGGCTCCGACGGCGTAGTCGCTTGCATCACACATAATTTCAAATGGTGCATCCCAATTCGGTGGGCGAAGAATGGGGGCTGAGATTAGCGCTTTCTTTATCCTGTCAAAAGCATCAATGCAAGGTTTATCAAAATTAAATTCTGCATCTTTCATAGTTAGATTTGTAAGAGGTTTGCAAATCTTTGAAAAATCCTTAATAAACCGTCGATAGAACCCCGCATGGCCTAAAAAACTCCGCACATCCTTCACACAAGTCGGGTATGGCAACTTCTCTATCACCTCCACCTTTGCTTTGTCGACTTCCAAGCCTTCGGATGACACCACGTGGCCTAGAACCACCCCCGTTTGCACCATAAAGTGGCACTTCTCCCAATTTAGTACCAAATTGACCTGCTCACATCTTTCTAAAACTTTAATCAAATTAGTTAAGCAATCATCAAAAGAAGTACCAAAAACTGAAAAGTCATCCATGAAAACTTCCACGGAATTTTCTAATAAATCGGAGAAAATAGCCATCATGGCTCTTTGAAATGTGGCCGGGGCATGCATAGACCAAACGGCATCCTACGGTACGCGAACGTACCATAAGGGCATGTAAAGGTCATTTTTTCTTGGTCATCGGGGTGAATAGGGATTTGAAAGAATCCGCTATACCCATCAAGGTAGCAAAAATGTGAGTGATTAGCCTCTCAAGCATTTGGTCCACGAATGGTAGAGGAAAGTGATCCTTTCTTGTTGCATTGTTGAGTTTTCGGTAGTCGATGCACATCCGCCATCCGGTGACCACCCTCGTGGATATCATCTTGTCATCCTCACCCTTCACCACTGTTGTGCCTCCCTTCTTTGGGACTACATGCACCGGGCTTACCCACTTAGAATTGGAAATTGGGTAGATGATGCCGGCATCAAGTAGCTTGAGGATCTCTTTCTTCACCACTTCTTTTAGATTCGGATTGAGCCTTCTTTGAGCTTCAACGGTGGGTTTGTGATCATCCTCCATTAGAATTCTATGCATGCAAAGGGACGGGCTGATTCCGGTTAGATCATCGATTGTGTAACCAATTGCCTTCCGATGTAGCTTGAGCTCGTGTAGGAGCTTCTCGGTTTGTTCTTGGTTGAGCTTTGAATTGATAATCACCGGGTATGTCTCGTCTTCCCCTAAGTATTCATAGCGAAGGGTAGGTGGCAGAGGTTTGAGCTCGACCTTTGGTGCGCCGGAATCGCTCGAAATGGTGAAGATCTGCTCAGATTTAGGCGAGTGCGGGTGAACCATCCGCAGTGGATACTCAGTGCGGACGCACTGGGCTCGGTCTTTCGAGTCTGCTGCTTCAGAAGGCTGAGTGCGGCTGGGCTGATCCGCAGTGCGGGTGAATGATCCGCACTCGGGAAAAATTTCATCAATTTGGTCATTTTCAGACCTGGTTTCTTCTAGATCTGAGTCGAGTTGTGCATTCACCATTTCTTCCTCCTCATGAGTAGCTAAAATTGAATCTAATACATCCAATCTACAAATAGAATCATTATCATTTGAAGGAAATTTAATGGCATTAAACATGTGAAAATTTACCTTCTCGCCTCCAATGTCAAATGATATTTTTCCTTCTTTGACATTAATGTTTGCATCGGCCGTGGTTAGGAAGTCCCGTCCCAATAGGAGAGGAGTATGAGTATCCTCCTCCATTTCAACTACCACAAAATCTACCGGGACAAAGAACTTACCTATCATAACTATCACGTCTTCCGCAATCCCCTCGGGATAGCGTACCGTCTTATCGGCTAGTTGTAATGACATTCTTGTGGGTTTCAAGTCAACAAGATTTAGCCTTTGATAGACGGTCTTTGGCATAAGGCTCACACTTGCACCTAAATCACATAGGCACCTCTCGAATTTGGTATTACCTATTGTACATGGAATTGCAAAACTCCCGGGGTCCTTTAATTTCGGAGGTAGCTTGTTTAAGAGAAGAGCGCTACACTCCTCATTAAGGGATACCGTGCCTACTTCCTCAATCGATCTTTTTTTTGATAGAATGTCTTTCAAAAATTTTGCGTAAGAAGGCATGTGAGTAATTGCTTCGGTAAAAGGGATGGTAATGTTCAATTTCTTGAGGTGTTCTACGAATTTGGCATATTGTTGATCAAGTTTGTGCTTTACTAACCTTTGAGGGAAGGGTATAAACCTATGTGGCGGGACATACTTAGGAGTTTCAGTCGGTTTTACCTTGGCCGGGATAGAACTACCCGGTTCTTGAGACTCTTTCGATGCCGGTGTAGCCGTATTGAGAGAAGGCGGAGGTTGTGTCTCCTTGGGTGGTTGTTGCTGCTCTTCACTGGTGGGCATCTTGGGGCCTTCGTATCCCGTGCCGCTCCTCAAAGTTATAGCTTTTGCTTGCTCCCTAGGGTTGATGTCCGGCTTGCCCGAAAGCGTGCCTTGTTGGCGAGAGGATGAAGAAGCTTGTTGTGCTATTTGTGTTTCTAGCATTTTTGTCTTCGTTTCTAAGAACTCGAACTTTTTGTTGAAGTCGATGTTGGTGTTCCTTTGATAATCGATGTACTCTTCCATCATCTTTTCCAACTTGGAGAGTTGAGAGGGACCTTGGTAAGAGTTTTGGTTGGATCGGTATTGGTTGGAATTGTCATTCTCGGTCTTCCATTTGAAGTTCGGATGGTTCCACCTTGTGTTAGGGTTGTAAGAATTGGAATTGAAATTGTCATTTTGCCTAACCTTATTGTAGATCGGGTCGTTCCTCTTATCACCTTGATTATAGAACATGGCGTTCACTTGTTCCACGTCTTCTCCTTCCAAAAGGACTTGGTAATTGGCGGTGATATGAGTCGCCTCTCCACATATGCCACATGGAGCCTTCTTTGTCACGGCTTTTGTGTTTTGAATTTGTGCCATTTGATGTTGCAAGGCCTCCATTTGCGCTCTCAAGGCGGTGACTTCATCGACTTTCATGATTCCCGGGGTGTTGGAGACTCGTCCACCTCTCTCGGCTGTCCACTCCCTTTGGTTGATCGCCATATCTTCAATCATTAGCATGGCTTGCTCGGGATCCATTTTGGACATGTTTCCACCTGCAGCAGAATTTAAGTGAGTTTTAGTGGCTATTGTACAACCTCCATAGAAAAATTGAAAGAGCAACCACATGTCAAGGCCATGGTTAGGGCACAAGCGTTGGAGCTCCGCCCATCGGTCCCATGCCTCGGTTAGAGACTCCCCCTCGGCTTGCTTGAACGTTGTGATCTTCGTTCGAAAATGTTGGGTCTTGGATGGAGGAAAATATTTTCCTAAAAATAGCCTCTCCATGTCGTCCCATGTGTTGACGTTGTCCCGGTTGACGGTCCTTAGCCACGTTCTTGCGTTGTCTCGGAGGGATAAGTGGAAGCATTTGAGTTTGAGGTTGTCTAGCTCATCTCCTTCTCGGGCAAAAGTGCCGCAGTGTTCTTCGAAAACTGCCAAGTGGGCGTGTGGATCTTCGTTGAGGGCTCCTCCGAATTGACTTTGGCCAAGTAGATGGATGAGAGAGGGCTTAATGTCTCGTGGCTCTTGGCCATGAGGAATGAAGCCGAAGCGGTGGCCGTGTTGATTGTTTCGGCCATTGTTGTTGTGGTTACCGTTACGAGGTGGGGTCATTCCTCGTACGCGGCTCGGATTGCTTCCTTGTCCTTCATGGACAGATTGCTCGTCCTCGTTGATGACTGGATTTATGATTGGTGGTTCCATGCTTAGATGTTCTTCTTCGTCGTCGAAAATCGTCGGAAAAGGAGTATTTCCCGCGCTCATGGACCGCTGAAAAAGAACTTAGATTAGTTTTCAAAAAGTAAAAGAAAATCTGAAATAAATCGCTAAAGTAAAAATTCAGTATTTAAACTATACTCCCCGGCAACGGCGCCAAAAACTTGATACGTCCAAAGGGTATATATAAAAAGCTTTATCCTCAAATACACTTTCGATTTAGATTGCAAGTATACAATCCTACCGTGTAGTATATTATCAGGTATCGAACCACAAGGAGTAAGATAAATACTTAATTTTCAACTTTAGATGATAAATTTCAGAAAAGAAAGAAAATAAAGTGCAATAAAGTAAATTTGGGGGGGTTTGTACTAAAAATCCTAAGGTTGGGTTCAATACCCGAAGGAAGGAGTTTTTAAACAATTAGAAGTAAAAGTAAAAGAAAGACAAGTCGGTTTGTTTTCAAGGTTAAGAGAATCTAGGGGTCTTTGGTCTACAATCCCTTGTTAACTCTATTTATTCGGTATTTGCTTAAATTCATGTTTGATTTGATGAGGTTTCTAACCTAATATGTCATTAAGGGTCACTTTCATGAATTAATGACGTGTCTAAGTAATTCGGACTTCACGTTTAAGTCCTTCATCCTAGCTACCTCGACCATAAGCTCTTGTTAGTCTCTCCTCTCCTCAAATATTGGTATTTCACAATTAAGTCCATGACACCAATATCCGATTCGATTTGAGATGTCCTAATTAGGGTTTGACTTCACGGTTAGGTTCTTCACCAAATCCCTAACCTTAATTTCTATAGTTCCGGCTTAGATTAAATTGGTTAGAATCTTAATCTAAACCTAAGGTATTTGCATTCATAATTTGGTACTATCCTATTGATCCTAGTCAATTTTGGTTCTTTTGAAACCAAAACGAGATGCTACAATTCAAGTACTAATTATGTATTTAACACAAATTATTTAAATCACAGAAATTAACAATCAAATCCGATAAAACAATCATAATAAAAGCAAACAATCGAATAAAATAGAATTAAACAAGTTCATGCATATTGACCTAAACCCCTAGAGAGAGAACTACTCCCTCTTGGAGGAAAACATCACAAAGTTTGGCAAATGATAAAAGGAAATGGAATAAAGAATAATTACACCCTTTGAATCTAAAACCTCTATCTTGCCGAATCTTGCTCAGGAAATCTTTCTTCTCCTTGCTTGAAAGCTTTACCTCCTTCAGAAATTATGGCTAAGAATTTGTGTATAGAGAGAGAGAATGAGATATGTTGTGTTTTGAATGGAAATGAGCCCCCCTTTTAAAGCAAGAGATCATGCCCAATTTAGAGGCTAGAGTGTGGAGTTAGTGGGTGCTCTTTTTACATTTCTTTCCTGGCAAGTATGTCTATTTTTGTCTTCTTAAATCGTGTCCTTGGAGTGCCAAAAATAGAATCCGTGTTGAAATTGAGTAATTCTGGCTGACTGCGGGTCATGTCCATCCGCACTGCGGGTGGTCTCACCCGCACTGGGTCTAAATTTCCTTTTTTAACTTTCCTGGATTTTCTGCGAATTCACATGAGTGCGGGTGGAACTGCGTATGGATGACCCGCACTGCGGTTGGACTCTGTGTTTTGAAGTTTCTGAAATTGGCTAAGTATTGAGTGCGGATCTCAGTGCGGCTCTCAGTGCGTCCGCACTACGCTCGGGAAAAATCCTGCGCAGAGCTGAATCTCCAGTGCGTCCGAACCCATCCGCACTGCGGGTAGATGATCCGCACTGAGAGGTATTTTCACCAATTTGCATCATTTCCTGCATTGAAAAGCCAAATAACCGCAGTAACTTGATTCCAGGTGTATTTTAATCATTTTATATTCTAAACACAAGATATTTGAGGTTGTTTTATGATAAAATCAAGATCAAATGTATATATAATTTAGCGTTATCAAGAAGCGCGATTTGATCGACAATGGCAATCGCCAGAGAAATTGATAAAGTATACAGATCGTCGTTTTGAAGAAAAAAACAAAATCAACAAATTGACAATTGCATAATGTCAAAAATCAAAATAGTGGAAAATCAGAATCTAAATTTGAGAAAAATTAATTAAAAAATTGAAAACCCTAGATCCTTCGAAAAAATTAAATCAATGATAAATAAAATCTGAGAAAATCAATTAATCATAACTGGACCAAAATTTGACATGCAATATCGCGATTGTATGATTTTGAGATGCCGTCGCGCGTCGCCGTCGCTGCTGTCGCGCGTCGGCAAATGATTTCAAGAGTTCTAGTATGGAGGAGGTACACGCTAGATAAGGAGTTGAAGTCTGCGCCGTATACAGAGAGATGAGATATACGGGAGGGAGGAGACGAGTTCGTCGGAGAAAGGGCGGGAGGTGGAGATGGGGTGACAGAGGACAAGGGGAAGGAGGAAGATCGGGATTGGATATGGGATTAGATTGGAATTTAAAGAAAAAGGAAATGTTGCAGCGAGAGACATTCTTAAATAAACAAAATGGAGAAAGAGGCGGACCGTTAAGAAGCCTCTTAGGATGTTTGGGTACAAACCGGGGACAAAGGCTGGGGTATAAAAACCTTTTCTCTAAGATAAAATACAACTAAAAGAAGATGAAAGACAATAAGAAGAAGATGAAAGAGAACTAATAGAAGGTGATCAACAGCTACAAGAAGATGAAAAACAACCAGTTAAACATGAAAGATAACAAGTACAAAATGAAAGACAACTAGAACGCGATGAAATACAACTAGTAATAGATGAAAGACAACCAGCAGAACATGAAAGACTACTAGAAGAAGGTGAAAGACAACTAGTAAAACATTAAAGATAACCAGTACAAGAAGAAAGACAACTAAAAAAACAAGAAATACAATTAGAAGAAAATGAAAGACAACCAGTAGACAACTAGTAGAAGGTGAAAGAAAACTAGAAGATGACGATATACAACCAGTAAAACTTGAAAGACAACCAATACAAGATGAAAGACAACTAGAAGAAGATGAAAGATAACAAGTAGAGAATAAGTGGAAGATTAAAGACAACTAGAATAAGATGAAAGACAACTAGTAAACAACAAGTAGCAGATGAAAGACAACTAGTACAAAATAAAAGATAACTAGAACACGATGAAATACAACTAGTAATAGAAGAAAGACAACCAGTAGAACATGAAAGACAACTAGTAGAAGGTGAAAGACAACTAGTAGAAGGTGAAAAACTACTAGAAGAAGGTGAAAGACAACTAGTAAAACATTAAAGATTACTAGCACAAGATGAAAGACAATTAGGAAAACATGAAATACAACTAGAAGAAGATGAAAACGACCTATAGCAACTAGTATAACGTGAGAGAAAACTAGAAGAAGATGAAAAACAACCAGTAAAACATAAAAAACAACTAGTTCAAAATGAAAGACAACTAGAACGCAATGAAATACAACTAGTAATAGATGAAAGACAACTCGTAGAACATGAAATATAACTAGAATAACATGAACGACAACTAGTAGAATCTAAAAGACAACAAAAAGAAAATAAAAGCCAACTAGTACAAGATTGAAGACAACTATAAGAAGATGAAGTACAACTAGAAGAAGATTAAAGACAAACAGTAGAAGATAAAGGACAAATAGATAAATAGAAAATACAACTAGTAGAACATGAAATACAACAAGTATAATGTGAAAGACATCAAGAAGAAGATGAAAGACAATTAGATAAAGATGAAAGACAATTAGATGAAGATGAAATACAACATGTAGTAGACGAAAGACAACCAGTAAAACATGAAAGACAACTAGTACAAGGTGAAAGACGACAAGAAGAAGATGAAAGACATCTAAAAGAAGATGAAATACAACATGTAGTAGACGAAAGACAACTAGTAGAAAGTGAAAGAAAACCACTAGAAGTAGGTGAAAGACAACCAGTAAAACATGAAAGATAACCAGTACAAGATGAAAAACAACTAGAAGAAGATGAAATACAACTAGAAGAAGTTGAAAGAAAAGCAATAGACAACTAGTAGAAGATGAAAGACAATTAGTACAACATGAAAGGCAACAAGTACAAGGTGAAATACAACTAGAAGAAAATGAAATACAATTAGAAAAATATGAACTACAACTCAAAGAAGATGAAATACAATATGTAGAAGACGAAAGACAACCAGTAGAACATGAAAGACAACTAGAAGAAGATGAAAGACAAACAGTAGAACATGTAAGACAACCAGTACAAGAAGAAAATGAACAATAAGAAGATGAAATACAATTAGAAGAATATGAAATACAAGTAGAAGAAGATGAAATACAACTTGTAGTAGACGAAAGACAACCAGTAGAACATGAAAGACAACTAGTAGGCAACTAGTACAAGGTAGTAGAAGAAGGTAAAAGACAACTAGTAGACAACGGGAAGGACAACTAGTACAAGACGAAAGACAACTCGAAGAAGATGAAATACAACTTGAAAACGATGAAAAACAAGTTGTAGACAACTAGTAGAAGATCAAAGAAAACTAGAAGAAGATGAAAGACAAACAGTAGAACATGAGAGACAACAAGTGCATGGTAAAAAACCACTAGAAGAAAAAGAAATACAATTAGAAGAATATGAAATATAACTAGAAGAAGATGAAATAGTACCTGTAGTAGACGACATACAACCAGTAGAACAAGAAAGACAACCAGAATAAGATGAAAGACAACTAGTATAAGGTGAAAAACAACTAGATTAAGGTGGAAGACAACTAGAAGAAGGTGAAAGACAACCAGTAGACAACGGGAAAGACAACTAGTACAAGATGAAAGTCAACTAGAAGAAGATGAAAAACAACTTGAAGATGATGAAAGACAAGTAGTAGAAATCTTGTACGATATGAAATAAAACTGGAAGAAGATGAAAGACAACAAGTACATGGTAAAAGACAACTAAAATAATATGAAATACAACTAGAAGAATACGAAATACAACCTGAAGAATATGACATACAACCTATAGTAGACGAAAGACAACTAGTGGAACATGAAAGACAACAAGAAGAATAATTAAAGACAACTAGAAGAAGATGAAAGACAACTAGAGAAGATGAAAGAAATAGTAAAACCTGAAAGACAAACTGTACAAGACGAAAAACAACTAGAAGAAAATGAAATACATGCTAGAAGAATATGAAATATAACCTTTAGTAGAAGATGGAAGACAACCAATAGAACATGAAAGACAAATAGTAGAAGGTGAAAGACAATTTGAAGAATATGAAAGACAACCAGTATAAGATTAAAGACAACTAGAAGAATATGAAATTCAACAAGAAGAATTTGAAATACAACCTGTACTAGAGGTAAGACAACAAGTAGAACTTGAAATATAACAAGTAGAACTTGAAATATATCAAGTAGGATATTAAAGGCAATCGGTACAAGATGAAAACAACTAGGAGAAGATGAAAAACAACCAGTACAAAATGGAAAACAACTAGAAAAAGATGAAAAACAACCAGTAGAATATGAATGAAATCCAAGACAAGATGAAAGACAACTTCAAGAAGATGAAATACAACTAGAAGAAGATGAAAGACAACAAGTAGACAACTAGTAGAAGATGAAAGACAATTAGTACAACATGAAAGGCAACAAGTACAAGGTGAAATACAATTAGAAGAAAATGAAATAAAATTAAAAAAATATGAACTACAACTCAAACAAGATGAAATGCAACATGTAGTAGACGAAAGACAACCAATAGTACATGAAGGACAACTAGAATAAGATAAAAGACAACTAGAAAAAGATGAAAGACAACCAGTAGAACATGAAAGACAACCAATACAAGAAGAAAATGAACAATAAAAAAATTAAATACAATTAGAAGAATATGAAATACATGTAGAAGAAGATGAAATACAACATGTAGTAGATGAAAGACAACCAGTAGAACATGAAAGACAACTAGTAGACAACTAGCCCAAAGTAGTAGAAGTAGGTAAAAGAAAAGCAGTAGACAACGGGAAGGACAACTAGTACAAGACGAAAGACAACTCGAAGAAGATGAAATACAACTTGAAAAAAGATGAAAAACAAGTTGTAGACAACTAGTAGAAGATCAAAGAAAACTAGAAGAAGATGAAAGACAACCAATAGAACATGAGAGACAACACTAGAAGAAGAAGAAATACAATTAGAAGAATATGAAATATAACTAGAAGAAGATGAAATAGTACCTGTTGTAGACAACATACAACCTATAGAACAAGAAAGACAATCATAATAAGATGAAAGACAACTAGTTTAAGGTGAAAGACAACTAAAAGAAGGTGAAAGACAACTAGAAAAAGGTGAAAGACAACCAGTATAAGATGAAAGACTACCAGTATAAGATGAAAGACAACCAGTAGACAACGAGAAAGACAACCAGTACATGACGAAAGTCAACTAGAAGAAGATGAAATACAACTTGAAGTTGATGAAAGACAAGTAGTAGAAATCTTGTACAATATGAAAGAAAACTAGAAGAAGATGAAAGACAACTTGTAGAACATTAAAGACAACAAATACAGGGTAAAAGACAACTAAAATAAGATGAAATATACCTAGAAGAATACGGAATACAACCTGATGACTATGACATACAACCTGTAGTAGACGAAAGACAATTAGTGGAACATGAAAGACAACAAGAAGAATATTAAAGACAACTAGAAGAAGATGAAAGGCTAGCTAGTTGAAGGTGAAAGACAATTAGAGAAGATGAAAGAAATAGTAAAACATGAAAGACAAACTGTACAAGATGAAAAACAACTAGAAAAAATGAAATACAGCTAGAAGAATATGAAATATAACCTTTAGTAGAAGATGAAAGACAACCAATAGAACAAGAAAGACAAATAGTAGAAGGTGAAAAACAATTAGAAGAATATGAATGACAACCAGTAAAACATGAAAGAAGACAACTAGAAGAATATGAAATTCAGCAAGAAGAATTTGAAATACAACCTGTACTAGAGGTAAGACAACCAGTAGAACTTGAAACATATCCAGTAGGACATTAAAGGCAATCGGTACAAGATGAAAACAACTGGGAGAATATGAAAAACAACCAGTACAAGAAGGAAAACAACTAGAAGAAGATGAAAAACAACCAGTAGAATATGAACGAAATCCAACACAAGAAGAAAGACAACTTGTAGAAGATGAAATACAACTAGAAGAAGATGAAAGACAACCAGTAGACAACTAGTAGAAGATGAAAGACAATTAGTACAACTAGAAAGGCAACAAGTACAAGGTGAAATACAACTAGAAGAAAATGAAATACAATTAGAAAAATATGAACTACAACTCAAAGAAGATGAAATACAACATGTAGTAGACGAAAGACAACCAGTAGAACAGAAAAGACAACTAGTAGAAGATGAAAGACAACTAAAAGAAGATGAAAGACTACGAGTAGAACATGTAAGACAATCAGTACAAGAAGAAAATGGACAATAAGAAGATGAAATACAATTAGAGGAATATGAAATACAAGTAGAAGAAGATGAAATACAACTTGTAGTAGACGAAAGACAACCAGTAGAACATGAAAGACAACTAGTACAAGGTAGTAGAATAAGGTAAATGACAACCAGTAGGCAACGGGAAGGACAACTAGTACAAGACGAAAGACAACTCGAAGAAGATGAAATACAACTTGAAAAAAATGAAAAACAAGTTGTAGAGAACTAGTAGAAGATCAATGAAAACTAGAAGAAGATGAAAGACAACTAGTAGAACATGAAAGACAACAAGTAGAACATGAAAGACAACAAGTACAAGGTAAAAAACAACAAGATGAAGGTGAAATACAATTAGAAGAATATGAAATATAACTAGAAGAAGATGAATAGAATTTGTAGTAGATGACAGATAACCAGTAGAACAAGAAAGACAACCATAATAAGATGAAAGACAACTATAAGAAGGTGAAAGACAACCAGTATAAGGTGAAAGACAACCAGTAGACAATGGGAAAGACAACTACTACAAGATGAAAGTCAACTAGAAGAAGATAAAATACAACTTGAAGATGATGAAAGACAAGTAGTAGAAATCTTGTACAATATGAAAGAAAACTAGAAGAAGATGAAAGACAACTAGTAGAACATGAAGGACAACAAGTACAGGTTAAAAGACAACTAAAATAAGATGAAATACAACTAGAAGAATACGGTATAAACCTGAAGAATATGACACCTATAGTAGACGAAAGACAACCAGTGGAACATGAAAGACAACAAGAAGAATATTAAAGACAAATAGAAGAAGATGAAAGGCAAACTAGTAGGTGGAAGACAACTAGGGAAGATGAAAGAAATAGTAAAACATGAAAGACAAACTGTTCAAGATGAAAAACAACTAGAAGAAAGTGAAATACAGTTCGAAGAATTAGAAATATAACCTTTAGTAGAAGATGAAAGACAACCAATAGAACATGAAAGACAAATAGTAGAAGGTGAAAGACAACTAGAAAAATACGAAAGACAACCCCGTGAAACATGAAAGACAACAAGAAGAATATGAAATTCAATAAGAAAAATTTGAAATACAACCTATACTAGAGGTAAGACAACCAGTAGGACATTAACGAAATCGGTACAAGATGAAAACAACTAGGAGTAGATGAGAAACAACCAATACAAGTTGGAAAACAACTAGAAGAAGATGAAAAACAACCAGTAGAAGATGAACGAAATCCAACACAAGATGAAAGACAACTTGAAGAAGATGAAATACAACTAGAAGAAGATGAAATACAACCAGTAGACAGTAGATGATGAAAGACAATTAGTACAACATGAAAGACAACAAGTACAAGGTGAAATACTACTTGAAGAAAATGAAATACAATTAGAAAAATATGAACTACAACTCAAAGAAGATGAAATAAAACATGTAGTAGACGAACGACAACCAGTAGATGATGAAAGACAACTAGAGGAAGATGAAAGACAACTAGTAGAATATGAAAGACAACCAGTTGAACTTGAAATACATCCAGTAGGACATTAAAGGCAACAGGTACAAAATGAAAACAACTAGGAGAAGATGGAAAACAACCAGTACAAGATAGAAAACAACTAGAAGAAGATGAAAAACAACCAGTAGAATATGAACGAAATCCTACACAAGATGAAAGACAACTTGAAGAAGAACTACAACTAGAAGAAGATGAAAGACAACCAGTAGACAAATAGTTGAAGATGAAAGACAATTAGTACAACATGAAAGGCAACAAGTACAAAGTGAAATACAACTATTAGAAAATGAAATACAATTAGGAAAATATGAACTACAACTCAAAGAAGATGAAATACGACATGTAGTAGACAAAAGACAACCAGTAGAACATGAAAGACAACTTCTAGAAGATGAAAAGACAACTAGAAGAAGATGAAAGACAACCCATAGAACATGAAAGACAACCAGTACAAGAAGAAAATGAACAATAAGAAGATGAAATACAATTAGAAGAATATTAAATACAAGTAGAAGAAGATGAAATACAACTTGTAGTAGACGAAGGACAACCAGTAGAATATGAAAGACCACTAGTAGACAACTAGTACAAGGTAGTAGAAGAAGGTAAAAGACAACCAGTAGACAACGGGAAGGAAAACTAGTACAAGACAAAAGACAACTCGAAGAAGATGAAATACAACTTGAAAAAGATGAAAAACAAGATGTAGACAACTAGTAGAAGATCAAAGAAAACTAGAAGAAGGTGAAAGACAACCAGTATAGCATGAAAGAGAACAAGTAGAACATGAAAGACAACAAGTACAAGGTAAAAAAACAACTAGATGAAGATTTACAATTAGAAGAATATGAAATATAAATAGAAGAAGATGAAATAGAACCTGTAGTAGACGACAGACAACCAGTAGAACAACAAAAACAACCAGAATAAGATGAAAGACAACCAGTATAAGGTGAAAGACAACTAGAAGAAGGTGAAAGACAACTAGAAGAAGGTGAAAGACAAGTAGTATAAGGTGAAAGACAACCAGTAGACAACGGGAAGGACAACTAGTACAAGATGAAAGTCAACTTGAAGATGATGAAAGATAAGTAGTAGAAATCTTGTACAATACGAAAGAAAACTAGAAGAAGATGGAAGACAACTAGTAGAGCATGAGAGGCAACAAGTACAAGGTAAAAGACATCTAAAATAAGATGAAATATAACTAGAAGAATACGGAATACAACCTGAAGAATATGACATACAACCTGTAGTAGACGAAAAACAACCAGTGGAACATGACAGACAACAAGAAGAATATTAAAGACAACTACAAGAAGATGAATGGCAAACTAGTTGAAGGTGAAAGACAATTAGAGAAGATGAAAGAAATAGTAAAACATGAAAGACAAACTGTACAAGATGAAAAATAACTAGAAGAAAATGAAATACAGCTAGAATAATATGAAATATAACCATTAGTAGAAGATGAAAGACAACCAATAGAACATGAAAGACAAATAGTAGAATGTGAAAGACAACTAGAATAATATGAAAGACAACCAGTAAAACATGAAAGACAACAAGAAGAATATGAAATTCAACAAGAAGAAATTTGAAATACAACATGTACTAGAGGTAAGACAACCAGTAGAACTTGAAATACATCCAGTAGGACATTAAAGGCAACCGGTACAAGATGAAACAACTAGGAGAAGATGAAAAACAACCAGTACAAGATGGAAAATAACTAGAAGAAGATGAAAAACAACCAGTATAATATGAACGAAATCCAACACAAGATGAAAGACAACTTGAAGAAGATGAAATACGACTAGAAGAAGATGAAAGACAACCAGTAGACAACTAGTAGAAGATGAAAGACAATTAGTACATCATTGAAGGCAACAAGTACAAGGTGAAATACAACTAGAAGAAAATGAAATACAATTAGAAAAATATGAACTACAACTCAAAGAAGATGAAATACAACATGTAGTAGATGAAAGACAACCAGTAGAACATGAAAGACAACTAGTAGAAGATTTCTGACAACTAGAAGAATAAGAAAGACAACCAATATAACATGAAAGACAACCAGTACAAGAAGAAAATGAACTATAAGAAAATGAAATACAATAAGAAGAATATGAAATACAAGTAGAAGAAGATGAAATACAACTTGTAGCCGACAAATGACAACCTGTATAACATGAAAGACAACTAGTAGACAACTAGTACAAGGTAGTAGAAGAAGGTAAAAGATAACCAGTAGACAACGGGAAGGACAACTAGTACAAGACGAAAGACAACTCGATGAAGATGAAAAACTAGAAGAAGATGAAAGACAACTAGTAGAAAATCAAAGAAAACTAGAAGAAAATGAAAGACAACCAGTAGAACATGAAAGACAACATGTAGAACATGAAAGACAACAAGTACAAGGTAAAAAAGAACTAGAAGAAGATGAAATACAATTAGAAGAATATGAAATATAACTAGATGAAGATGAAATAGAACCTGTAGTAGATGACAAACAACCAGTAGAACAAGAAAGACAACCAGAATAAGATGAAAGACAACTAGAAGAAGGTGAAAGACAACTAGAAGAAGGTGAAAGACAACAAGTATAAGGTGAAAGACAACCAGTAGACAACGGGAAACACAACTAGTACAAGATGAAAGTCAACTAGAAGAAGATGAAATGCAAATTGAAGATGATGAAATCTTGTACAATATGGAAGAAAACTAGAAGAAGATGAAAGACAACTAGTAGAACATGAAAGACAACAAGTACAGGGTAAAAGACAACTAAAATAAGATGAAATACAACTAGAAGAATACAGAATACAACCTGAAGAATATGACATACAACATGTATTAGACGAAAGACAACCAGTAAAAACAACTAGAAGAAAATGAAATACAGCTAGAAGAATTTGAAATATAACCTTTAGTACAAGATGAAAGACAACCAATAGAACATGAAAGACAACTAGTAGAAGATGAAAGACAACTAGAAGAAGATGAAAGACAATCAGTAAAACATGAAAGACAACCAGTATAAGATGAAAGACAACTTGAAGAATATGAAATTCAACTAGAAGAATTTGAAATACAACCTGTATTAGAGGTAAGACAACCAGTAGAACTTGAAATATATCCAGTAGAAGAAGATGAGAAACAACCAGTAGAATATGAATGAAATCCAATACAAGATGAAAGACAACTTGAAGAAGATGAAATACAACTAGAAGAAGATGTAAGACAACCAGTAAACAACTAGTAGAAGATGAAAGACAATTCGGACAACATGAAAGGCAACAAGTACAAGGTGAAATACAACTAGAAAAAAATGAAATACAATTAGAAAAATATGAACTACAACTCAAAGAATATGAAATACAACATGTAGTAGACGAAAGACAACCAGTAGAACATGAAAGACAACTAGTAGAAGATGAAAGATAACTAGAAGGAGACGAAAACAACTAGTAAAACATGAAAGACAACCAGTACAAGAAGAAAATTAACTATAAGATGATGAAATACAATTAGAAGAATATGAAATACAAGTAGAAGAAGATGAAATACAACTTGTAGTAGACGAAAGACAATCAGTAGAACATGAAAGACAACAAGTAGAATATAAAAGACAACAAGTACAAGGTAAAAAACAAGTAGAAGAAGATTATATACAATTAGAAGAATATGAAATATAACTAGAAGAAGATGAAATAGAAGCTGTAGTAGACAAAAGACAACATGTAGAACATGAAAGACAACTAGAATAAGATGAAAGACAACTAGTATAAGGTGAAAGACAACTAGAAGAAGGTGAAAGACAATCAATATAATGGGAAAGACAGCCAATACAAAATGAAAGACATCTAGGAGAATATGAGAGATAACTAGAAGAAGATAAAGACAACCATTAGAACATGAAAAGACAACTAGTATAAGGTGAAAGACAACTAGAAAAAAAATACAACTAGAAGAAGATGAAATACAACCTGTAATAGACGAAATACAACCAGTAGAAAATGAAAGACAACTAGAAGAAGATGATAGACAACTGGATGAAGATGAAAGATGATGAGTCCAAAATGAACTACTACTGTTAAATATTTATAAACCTTAATTTCAACTAGGAGAAGCTGAGTGTTTGTTTATGCGATTTGAAAGGTTTTCTGATCTTTCGATCAGCTTTTGGGCTACCAAGACTAAAGTGTATTAGGTATGAAAGTATATTTTTCCCTAAATTAAGTGTTTTCTAATGTTGTTCCAACTAAATCTAATATGTCTGTACAGGAATCAAACCTAGTCTAATTATGTTTTATACTATCTTATCAAGGGAGCCCATTGAGTTCTAACCCTAGTCTTTGAACCGCTGCCAAGCCTCGTTAGCCCCAATCTCACCACTACTTGCGAGTAATTCTCACATGAATTCTCTGAATTGCTTATCGATGGCTTGTGGAGATCATTGGCATATTGTAGACAGACTTATGTATGCAAGGATATTATAAAAATATTAAAGTGCAAAACAGATTCAAATCATAACGCAAAACAAAACATAAACATTTATTAAAATATAATTAAGAATTCAAGTACAACCCTTAGCCTAGAGATAAGAAGTTTAACTTCTCATGGCCATGACAATAAAAGAAATAAATAAAGGGAACATAAATTACAACCCAATTGAAGATGGAAGAATCTTTGCCTCCTTAGATGACTTCTCTCCTCCTTGACTTCTAATGGCTATCATTCTCTCCCTAGGCAACTCTCTAACATAACCTAATAATGAGGATTGTTAGCTATATTGGTCCTTAACAACACCTAGAGGGGGGAGGGGAGGGGTGAATATGGGGCCTTTTAAAATATAACTCTCAGTTATTTAACTAACGTGTGCGTGAGTTATTCTTGGCGGAAACAAGAATAAACTTAAACTAAGCAAGTGTGCTTACGTAAATAGAAGAGTTAAGAGACACTTGACATGAGAGTTGTTTACGGAGTTCGGTACTAACGCCTATGTCTCCGGGGCTTCGCGACCTTCTTGATGACGCGCCTTTCTTTACCCAATGAGAAAGGAGTACAAGGTGGAACCGGTGAGCCCTTACAAACCTTGGGAAGTCACACAGCCCGAGCACAGAATTGGCTCACGAGCACTAAAGGCTCAAGTGTTTGAAACAAACAAGAGATCTCACACAAATCACTCTAATTCTTACACAAGATTGAGTTTGATGGAGTATGCTTGAGATTATTGTAAGGATATTGATGTTTTGTGCACGTTTAACAATGGAGAATTCTAGATCTAAAAAG
Organism: Carex myosuroides; assembly: GCA_028015225.1. Lineage (NCBI taxonomy): Eukaryota > Viridiplantae > Streptophyta > Magnoliopsida > Poales > Cyperaceae > Carex > Carex myosuroides. The sequence continues at coordinate 9,231,446 of CM051476.1, forward strand.
AATACAAAATATTGCAATTGGAGGCGGCTCGATTGTTCTTCCAAACCTAGATTTTGTTTCTATTTATAAAGAGAGAAACAAAATATGGTAACTGGCATCAACCGTTGCAACGCTTGAATAAACATTGTAACGGTTAGCCCAGTTAGTGGGTTTGGCTGCGCTGGAAACCCTAACGCTTAATAAGCGTTACAACGGTTGGTACAACGGAACTCTCTGGAAGTTTTTGGGGTCCAAAATGATTTATTCCATTGCAATGTTTAATTACTGTTATAACGAAATAAATCAGTTTCTCTGTGGATTTCGAAATATGAATTGTTCTGTTGTAACGGTTTATGTAAATTGCCTCAATCTCAAGCATATTTTACCAATTTCATAGATTTCTAATTAATACTAATCTTGAGTTAAGTCTTCTTAGTCCATTCTTTGGTTCATTGCAGCACATCATTGATATGTGTAGCATTTATGCATGCATCCTTGATATTTATTGAACCTGCATCATATCTCAAGACAAGAAACTGTAAAATTCAACTAATATATGTTTTGCAAATCTAGTCAAACAGACAAGTAGATTATTGCATAATCCAACAATCTCCCCTTTTCAACGATTTGCAAAACATATATATCAAGTGAGTGCATAAATTGGATATTCCCAAAAATTTGAATTTTTAATTTCCCGTGTGTTTAGCGAATACCAATTTTGACGAACTTGTAATATCTCTCCCCCTTTTTGGAAATTGACAAAAGGAGGAAGTAACACAAATAATTCAACAAAATATGAGAGGGCTCCCCCTCAATTTATGCACTCCCCCTTAATTTTATAAAAATGTAAATTAAGGCATAATAAAAAGAATTTAGTAATGGAAGCATACATATGTGCACTACTCAAGAATATAGAAGTTTAATGCATTATATGTTTAATAGATACTCAATTTAATTGAAATTTGGTCGATATAATTATCATTTGAGAATTGAAATTACTGGTTATTTGATCAAATGTAATTATTCTCATGAGAAGATAATTTTGCAGTTAAGGTATATATAGTCATGGTTATGAGGCGCACGATGTAATCAGGACGTGTAGAAATGAGATTTTCTTAGGAAACATAAATATAGCAATTATATTAAAACCTAAGATACATTATGCATGAGCATAAACAGAAATGTAAAAAGACGATATAGAGAACAAAACAAAATTGCATAGCAACCAAAATGAAAGCCTAATAGATTAATTCTTCTTGGCCTTCGGTTTGGCTTCAATTTCTTCAAGTGGCTTGGTGGCCACGTCCTTACTAGAGTCGTCACTAGACTCCCTCTTCCTCTTCTTGCTCTTCTCGATTAAATACTTGCAATAAGCACAAATCCAAGAGCGGTACCTTGGGTCTCTATCATCGTTGGATGGATTGATGAGAACACACTTGGGATGAAATGCCTTGGTACATTCATTACAAAAGAACATCTTTGTTGCAATGGTGTCCTCCTTGCAAGCAAAGCAATTCACGTACTCGATGGGAGAGTCGGCCTCAGACTCGGAGTCAGTGTAGAAGTCCCTAAAGCGGATGGAGTCGTGAGAGTAAACGTTTTGGGAGTCTTGAGACCAATTTAAAGACATAGTGCTTGATGAGAGAAATTAAGTGGAGAGAGTATAATTTTTGCTATGATTTATTTTGATTATGTAGTATTGATTATATAGCTTAAGCCAATGAATCTAATTAATATCTCACGAGCACAGAATTGGCTCACGAGCACTAAAGTCTCAAGTGTTTGAAACAAACAAGAGATCTCACACAAATCACTCTAATTCTTACACAAGATTGAGTTTGGTGGAGTATGCTTGAGATTATTGTAAGGATATTGAATTTTTTGTGCACAAGCAACAATGGAGAATTCTAGATCTAAAAAGAATACAAAATATTGCAATTGGGGGCGGCTCGATTATTCTTCCAAACTTAGATTTTACTTCTATTTATAGAGAGAGAAACAAAATAAGGTAACTTGCACCAATCATTGCAACGCTTGAAAGCGTTGTAACGGTTAGCCCCAGTTAGTGGGATTGGCTGCACTGCCCTAACACTTAATAAGCGTTATAACGGTTAGTACAACGAAACTCTCTGAAAGTTTTTTGTGGTCCGAAATGATTTATTCCATTGCAATGTTTAATTAACCGTTATAACGATATAAATCAGTTTCTCTATGAATTTCAGAATATGAATTGTTCTGTTGTAACGTTATCTTAACCGTTGTAACGGTTTATGTAAATTACCTCAATCTCAAGCATATTTTACCAATTTCACAGATTTTTAATTAATACTAATCTTGAGCTAAGTCTTCTTAGTCCATTCTTTGATTCATTTCAGCACATCCTTGATATATATAGCATTTGTGCATGCATCCTTGATATTTATTGAACCTTTATATCTTCATGAACCTGCATCTTATTTCAAGAGAAGAAACTGTAAAATTCAACTAATATATGTTTTGCAAATCTAGTCAAACAAAAAAATAGATTATTGCATAATCCAATAAGCTACAATTCTGGACTTGACACAATTGAACACACACACTAATTACAAAAGGGGTATTTATAGTCTTCCTAAGCACTAGTGGAAGTAGTGGAGGTAGTGCAGATCATGGGGGAAGTGGAGATCATGGGGGACGTGGGGTCCAACCATGATCTTTCAGAAATTGTCTAAAAATAGCGTGGCCCATCAGAAAAATGGATCTTCTAGAAGGGTCAGCCTGCTAACTCATGCGGTATCTAGGCTATGTCGCGCACGGCCTGGAGGAGGCCGCACGGTCTTCTAACTTAGCAGATTTTCTTGTAATTTCATCATTTTGTCATTTGATAATCGCCGAAATATGACATTTTTGTAATGTTTTTGACCTAAATACGCAACTTCTCCAAAACCTGCTAAAATGACTCAGAAACACTTTTGCGTTAAATAAATTGGGAAAATGGCTACTTTGCATTCGTTTTTTGCCATTTTCCGGATAAAAAGATAGTAATTTACACTATATGATTTGGCATCATCAAAAGACAACTAGTAGAAGGTGAAAGACAACTACAAGAAGGTGAAAGACAACCTGTAAAACTTGAAAGACAACCAGTACAAGATGAAAGACAACTAGAAGAATATAAAATACAATAAGAAGAAGATGAATACAACATGTAGTAGACGAAAGACAACCAGTAGAACATGAAAAACAATAGTAGAAATGATAAATAACTAGAAGAAGATGAAAGACAACTAGTAGAAGGTGAAAGACATCTAGAAGAAGATGAAAGGCAACCAATAAAACATGAAAGACAACTAGTACAAGATGAAAGACAACTAGAAAAATATGAAATACAGCTAAAAGAATATGAAATACAATTAGAAGAAGATGAAATATAACCAGTAGTAGAGAAAAAACAAACAATAGAATTTGAAAGACATCAAGTAGGACATTAAAAATAACTTGTACAAGATGAAAAACAATTAAACGAAGATGAAAAATAATTAGTAAAGATGAAAAAACCCAATACAAGATGAAAAATAACTTGTAAAAGATAAAATACAACTAGAAGAAGATGAAAGACAACTAGTAGACAACTTGCAAAAGATGAAAGACAACTAGAAGAAGATGAAAGACTACTAGTAGAACATGAAAGACAACAAGTACAAGGTGAAAGGCAGCTAGAAGAATATGAAATACAACTAGAAGGATATGAAATACAAGTCGAAGAAAATAAAATACAACCTATAGTAAACGAAAGACAACCAGTAGAAATGAAAGACAACTAGTACAAGGTAGTAGAAGAAGATGAAAGACAACCAGTAGACAACGGGAAGGACTAGGGGTGTTCATTGGTTCGGTTCGGTTAAAACCGAAATAAAATAGGCAAACCAAAGTTTATTTTGGTTTTCAAAAATAGAACCGAACCGACCAAAGTAAACATAACAACCGATTAAAACCGAACTAAAGTAAATTTTGGTTTGTTCGGTTAAACCGAACAAACCATTGTTTAGTTGAGATTGTTATAAAACAAGACATTTACAGCTCAGAAGTTGAGATTAATACACTGTAAATAATAAATTCAGCAATAATGTGAAACATTGTACCACTATACCACCCATGTACCACACTGTAAAGATTAAATTCACAAGTTGAAACCACCCATGTACCACGCTGTAAAGATTAATACCCATGTACCACTGTAAAGATTAATACCCATGTTAAAGAAATGGTCGGTTCGGTTATTACAGTTTTTAGATATTATAAACCGAACCATATTAAAGAAACCGATCTATGTCAAAAATTGAACCGAACCGGACCAATTAAACCGAAAAAACCGAACCGTTTGAACCAAACTATTTTGGTTCGGTTAAAAACCAAATAAACCGACCCCGATGAACACCCCTAGGAAGATGAAATACTAGTAGAAGATAAAAGACAACTAGAAGAAGATGAAATACAAGCAGTAGACAACTAGTAGAAGCCAACAACAAATCCAAACTATTGAAACCAATCTACTTCACGTGTATTGCGTTTAAATACAAACCTTTTAAATTCTCAAATAAATTTAGTATAAAGTCATGTATTAGAAAAAGATTTGTAAGTTAATTTTTATTCATTTATTTTTTATCATTTTTGACCACTTGACTTTATACTAAATTGATTCAAAATTTCATAAATTTTGCATGTAATGACATCACTCGTGAAGTAGATCAGTCTCGATTGTTTGGATTCGCCATTTGAAGCCAATCCGATAAATTTTGTAGTTACTTGATGAGCTTAAGAACACCCTAGTTCTACTCGCACATTTAACATATTATCATGAAATGTATAGCTACGTATAGATGTGCTCTAATTAGCATGCTAATTGGCTCGAGAAAATTAGTTTTTTTTTTATGGTTTTGAATTGGATGTTGATGCTATACAATAAGGGCCGTATATCAAGTATCTAAAAAACCCTTGCATGGCCCCCCTGTTGTGAATTACATAAAGGTTGAGTTCTATGTTAGTTCAAAGATGAATAATTGTTTTACATATGATGCTACCATATGTAAGAAGAGTGATCCATCGTCACCTTAATTTGCATGATCTTTTGTTACATCACTTGTATTTTTTTTTATGATAAATATAAGATTCAAGTCATTCAACTTTAAATATTCATAAGAAATCTTTCGTCACATAGGGCATTACTTTAGTCAATAGAGCAAATGATGGTTCTCTCATTGTTAGCAATTGAGCTTGAAATATCAATTGTGTAGTGTTTGTAACACTAAACTAGTCTTTTACGGTGAACATGGAATGTTACTATGGCAATAATTTGTAGATGCAATACATCAGCTAGTAGTTACAATGTTTAACTAGTTATTTTAAATTACACCTATTTTGGGGAGCTTTCTCTAGTTTATTTTAATTAGCTAAGCAAGATTGCCCATACATTATTTCTTATCAAGAGGGAGGGAAGAAGGTAGATGTATAACTCTCAGCTTTTTGGTTGCATCTATTGATGCTTTAATTGTGAGCTACGTATTGGAAGTGTTAGGAATACAATCTTTTATATATTATTTCAATGGAAATAGAACTTGTCCCATGAATATAAAGGACCTCCTTGTGAGGTTATTCTTCTAAAGAAAGATGTCCCTTTTGGGGCTGACAGTAATTACAATCATTATCAAATTTCATTAATTTGTTGAATACTTCTAATATTATACTTAAGGGTTTAGGGTTTAAGGTTATGATGTTTTGCCTAGTATATAGAGATTTTATGGTTGGAAGTTTTTTTAATTTTCTTTTGAGAGTCAGGAGAAGGGTAAGATTGTTAGAGTTAAGTGTCTTTATGTTAAGAGAAGATGGTGGGTCATTGTTAAGTTGGAAGAAGTGGTTAGGAGAAAGACTCTGTTGGAGAATTCAGTTGAATTTCTTTTTGTCTAAGATGTTTGTTGTCTTTAATTATGAATAGTAAGTCTAAAATTAAAATTTTGTCTTAGAATGTGAGAGGAAGAGGTTGGCAGTTAGACAATCAATATTGTTAGAAAAAATCAGATATTGTGTGCTTACAAGAGACTAAGATGTCTGGTATGACAGCTCTGACAATGGGTCAGTCATGTGGTAAGAGGTTAAGGGACTTCACTACTCTAGATGCAAAAGGAACAAAAGGAGGTATTTTGCTGGCTTGGAATACAACAAAGTTTAAACTGCAACAGTGCTTTAAGAGGAGTTATATTGTATCATTAATACTGAAACATAAGGGGGATTGTTTCCAAATTACTGTTGTTTATGGTCCAACGAACCCAGCACTGAGAAGGACCTTTTTGGAAGAGATAAAAAATGAAGAGCCTCAGGATGGCATGCCATGGCTGTTGTGTGGAGATTTCAATATCACTCTATTGCAATTGCAAAGGACAAAAATAATCTCAACAATGTTAATTGGAGGGAATCAACAAAGTTCTCAAATCTGATTATAGAGCTTGAACTCATAAATCTTCCACTCAAGGAAAGAAACTTCACTTGGTCTAATGCAAGATACCAACCAACAATGGAAAAATTGGACAGATTTCTGATATCCCTTAACTGGAATTATAAATTTCCAAATTCTTCTCAAGAAGCTGTGGCAAACACCTCATCAGATCACACTCCCATCATTTTTACAGCTGGTACCGGTTTCAAAAGAACTGTATATTTTTATTTTAAAATGTCTGTCTTTTTTCACAGAAATTCAAAGATTTTGTCAGACATAAATGGTTGGAGTTGGGACAGGTTTATACACCTCAAGATTTGCATAGCAAGATCATGTCTCTACAAAGGGAGATAAAGAGATTGGTCAAGTAAAGGAACAACTGATAATATGGAGAGATTATATGGACTGGATAAGGAAGGTTGAAGATATTAGAAGGGTGACCAACTTGGAAAAATGGGTACAAATCAAAGTTAAAAGACAATTTGTTAAACTTTCTATATTGGAGGCGGAAATATGGAGACATGGGGCTAAGGTGAGATGGGAAAACAAAGGGGATAGAAACACTAGATACTTTCATAGCTTGACAACAACAACTAAGAGGGTAAATTCAATTCCAATGATGGAAAGTGAAGGGCAAGAGATCAGATCTCAAAAGGGAAAAGTAGATTTTTTTGGAAGTTTTACACTGAATTGATGGGAACAACTTCACAAAGAATGTCGGAAATAAATTGGAACGATTTATATGGAAATGTCACAGATTTGCAACATCTGGTATACCTAATCACAGCTGAAGAGATCATAAAGGTTATCAATGAATGGCCTTCGAATAAAAGTCAATGACCTGTGGACTGACAGGTGAATTCTATAAGGAATTCAAGGATATGGTGGTACCAGATCTTCATAGAGTTATATCAAATGCTCTGGAACAAGGGAATGGTTTAGAAAAATTAAATTCTTCTTATATTGTCCTCATACTAAAGAAGGAAGATGCAAGAAAACCTCAAGATTTCAGACCAATTAGTCTTTTGCATAGGGTTTAGAAGATTGTCTCAAAAATACTAGCTAATATACTACAACCATCTATAGCTCAAATAGTACAAGACAATCAAACTGGTTTTGTCAAGGGAAGACAAATAACATAAGACTTTCTTTATGTTCAACATGTGATACAGACTACTAGAGAAAATAAAATACCTCTAGCTCTGTTTAAAGCTAACATTCATAAAGCCTTTGACATAGTTGGGAATTTTTGGAAAAGTTGATGACAGGATTAAACTTCCCACAAAAGTGGATTGTTTGGATAAAACAATGTGTGTTACAGGGCTCTTCTCAGATAATTATAGAAGGTTTATTGGGAAAAATAATTGAATTGAGAAGAGGAGTTAGACAAGGTGACCTGTTGTCTCCTCTATTGTTCATAATTGCGATGGAGTTCTTACCAAGGTGGATGGAGAAACTTGTGAGAAATGAAACTTGGAAATTGCCCTATGAAGACATGAGACCTTGTTTACTCTATACAAATGATTCTCTCTTCTTTGTCAAACATGAGAAAGGTCAAATATAAGCATTATAGGTTTTGTTCACAATATTAAAGAGAATATCAGGATTAGTGGTGAGTATGAACAAATCAGAGTTGATCTTACTAGAGCTGATAAGCAATAACAATCAGGAATTGGTGGATGTCCTTGGCTGCAAGGGAGGCTCATATCCTTTCAATTATTTGGGACTCCCTTTATCTGACAAAAAACTACCCGAAATAGCATACATGCCTCTGTTGCAAAAAATCAATAGAAGGTTGGAAGGTTGGGCTTCAAGTCAATTGTCAATTGTCATCTCCACATATTTCAGGTCAGTTTTCAGATTGCCAATTTGGGTAATACATGAAATAGATAAAACAAGAAGGAACTTTTTATGAAAAAATAACAATGAGGGCATAAAAGGTATGCATCTTGCAAATTGGGAGTTAGTATGCAAACCAAAGAAATTTGGTGGCCTGGGAGTAATTGACATGCAGATTTTCAGATTTTCTTGATGATATGAATTTCATGTCATCAAATTCATCATTAGACTAAGATTGGAATTGAGTCCTTATAGAACCAAATCATTCATACTCAAGTTGCAGAATTTGAACAAAAAAGGCAAATCCTTATTAATTTCTGGAGCTTTCCACTCTTCTCATCTTTCACATATTTTGATTCGTCATTACGACATGAGACAATTCCAATAGTGTTGTGATGTTCATTTTTTATCTTTTCTTTTTTGGTTTATACATTACTTCGGAGACCAAAGCAACATATCCTTTTTCTTTCCAATACAATACCAAGGATGAAGTTCCGTTACACCTTTGATCAAGTTTGATCACAATGACAGCTAATTCTTCCGGCACCATTGAGCCAATCAACCTTCGGGAAACTTCTAACTTTAGGTGACCACTAAGAAATTCCACCTAAGAATAAGGAGTGGAGATGGGCCGTAAGCAAGATGCTTTCAGCCCAGTTAGATAGAATGCCAGATTGGGTGCATTGGGTGAGTCGTTCGTTATTATATTAACAAGTTCAGTAGTTAACCCCTTCCTAGGCATTTTCTTTTTTCATATAGAGTGGGCGACGAGTCGAAATCTCTAGTCCAATTTACCGAGAAAACATCTATTCTTTGGGTAAAGAAACTATGGAATGGGAGATGTGATGTAATGTGAGCTTTTGCTGAGAATATGACATTCATTAGAACTCTGACTATCATTATGCCCTTCTGGAAAAATGGTACTGATACTGGCATAGACCTGAATAACAACTATGGGAATCAATACTCAACTCAACACACATCTTCTCACAGTCAAGTGACTTACCAGACTGCAGATTCTTCAATCAATATATGAACAGAATTGTGATATTCTGTGAGAGTTTGATGATGAGAGAAATAGAAAGTGGAGAAAAGACAAAATTTTGGTACCATAACTGGGGTCATGGAATTTTGAAGAATGAGTTGCCAATTATGTTCTTGGAGGCAAAGGATAAGGGCATTTCAGTCTAGCAGGTTCTCAATACACATAATTTAACTGACTTGTTTTCGATCTTTTCCCTAGTTCAAGCATCTACACAAGGAAGACTGCAATATACTAAGTTTCAGCAAATAGTGTGGACACAACCACCTCTATTACAGGCACAAGATAGAGTGTTTTGGCAGGAGGAAAAATCAAAGATTTTTTCTGTTAAAACGGCATATCAAGGAATGAAGGATTAACCAAGGATGACAGTTAATGTTCATAAGGTGTGGAAGATGAATGTACCACCAACTGTGAAAGTTTTTTTTTGGCTGGTTTTCTATAATAAAATTCTAACTGCGGACAATCTGGCGAAGAGAGCCTGGCATCTGCCAAGCATATACTTTCTATGTAGAGCTGCCAGTGAAAGTGTGAGACATATGTTTTCTGAATGTACACTTACTATGGAGATATATAACAAGATCTCAAATTCTTCTGAGTTGCCAACAAGAGATTGGAGAAGGACATTACAAGAGGAACATGCCCATAATTGGATAATCAATTTTTGTATGCGACATTAATTCTTATGATATATAGCTCAATTAGAGTGCGAGAGAGCGATTCTCAGGCGATTTATCTTAGCAAAAACAAAAAGAATAGAAAAAAAAACAAAACAAACAAAAAAAAAACATAAAAAAATAGAAAAAAACAAAAAAATGGTGAATCTCTCTCGTTCTAGATTCTCTCAATTGGCTAAGATCCAGGCCCGCTTTGGTTCTTCTAACAATAACTACATTCTACCTCTCCCCAGCCCAGTAATGGTGGACACTGGGCTCTATCGTAACGCTTTACTGCAGCGCAAAGTTTGGCAACCGAAACAACCTATGGTACAACCGACTGAGTCGCGTTCGATGCTGATCCGACGCAAAGTGAATGAAATTCGGTCCAAATCAACAGCAGACAATCCATGGTGTCTGCGTTGTGGTAGCAAAGGCCACACTGCTCGTGCGTGTAGAAATGCCCAACTCTGCTTTGTATGTAATCGGTTTGGCCACAGAGCATCGAATTGTAGTCACATCCCATCCCTCCCGCCTCGATCTCACCCCGCTAAGCGATCCAGTGTGCTTACGCGGGAAACGATTCCACTCCCTAACCCTAGATCTGATTTCACCATTAAAGCAGGAAATCTAGCCAAAACTACTCTTCAATCACTTGATTCTTCTCAAATGGAGTACAAACTTCCGATCGTGCAACTGGTTGCAACCACTCATTCACAGGCGGTGGAAGCAAAGCTGATGGAGAGCTTTGTACTTGACGATATTGCGGCCTGGGGTCCCGCCAGAGTAGAAGACGCGCTCAAGCAAGAGTTTGGACAGTTTCCCTGGTTAGTTTCTGTTTTTGACGAATTCAAATATTTAATCCAAGCCTCCAATGCCGCCTGGCTGACCTCAATGGCATCAGTGGGGTTTCTGCGCTTAGAAACTATCCGATTCCCTATTGTAGTCTGGGAAAAGGACTTTGGCGAAGGTATGGCCTTAGAAGAAATCTGGGTTCGGGTTTATGGTTTCCTGATTATGCTGAATGAGTTTTCTGAATATGAAAAGATTTTCAACCCTTTTGGAGCCTTTGTTGTTGACATTGATCCAGCAACCAATAGTGGTCACGATGTTCGCTTTGTCAGACTGAAACTAGAGGTTTGTGATCGCAAACTCATTCCCAAAAAACACTTAGTCCCATATAAAAACCCAGCAGGTAAACGCTCACTGTATGATTTAGAAATTGAAATTGAAACTGAAAAAACTGAAAGTCTATATGCTTGGGCTAGAAGAAAGGAGGGTAGGCCATACCCAAATGGTACAGAATTTGGCCAAAAACCTATTCCACCTCTCAACCCCCTTCCCATGGTTAACCAGGGGAATGGAAATCCTAACCCCAATTCAGGAACATGTAATGGTTCTCAACCAATGTCCTACTCCCACCCAATTGTGAATACTGATGACACAGACATTAAGGGGAAAGGGCATTGTTCTGATGAGGATGTAGAAGAGATAGAAGTGGTAGATGACATAGAGTTAGATTTTGAGCTTGACAGAATACTCTGGGAACAACACTACCATAACAGTAGGGATAGTTATGTTGGATATCAGGGGGCAGGTCCCAGTCATGTACCAGTTGAGTCCCAAGTAACACTGCCTGATGAACCGGTTGTACCAGCTAAGGCTGTGACCATAGAACAGGCAGCTACAGATCCAGTGCCAGTACCTCCTGTACCCACAGAACAGGCAGCTCCAGAACCAAAACCAGTGCCAGTAGGACCTAAATCCACCTTTACTCTTCCATCTTTACCTGGTTTCCCTTCTACACCACTTCCCCTTCTCATTACTCTGCCAATTCCACATCCCCAAACTTATCTCTCCCCTTAGATTCCTTCACCCCACACTCCTAATGTAGAAATAGATAGTGATGAAGAACCACTCTTAGCTAAAGCTCACAGATTAAATTTCTTCTCTCCTAAACCTACTCCTGTGCCTAACAAACCTAATCCAAAAAAAAAATATACTTGGGGCAGAAAAACTTCCCCCAAGCTTAAAGCTGTGCACATTAAGAAGAAGGTAAGGCTCTCTAGTGCTCCTCTGAAAAAAGCCAAAACTACTCCCAGTATTAGTACATCAATAGGAATGAGAAGGAGTAGGAGAACTCCACAGCTGAGACAGAGACAGGGCCCTGGTTCATCACCAGAACAGGCTATCTGTCTCTCAGATTCAGAAACTCCAGTAGCCACTCTAGCAGTGCCTGACATTAAGCCACTGCAGTCTGAAAAAGAACCTAGAAGAAGTCTCAGAGTTCAAACTCAAGATGATCCAGCCTCTGCTATGAGCAAAGCCAAGAAAAGGAAAGAAGAAGCAGGCCCTAGCTCCTCAGGTATGGCCATTATAACCAAATTCCCTTATGCTAGACTTACTGTAGATCAGGTAGTTAGTTTATTTCAAGTATACCAAATTAGATTAGGCAATTCCTTAGAAGAAAGTAGAATCATTATCTCAAATATTAAACATATGGAAAGACATAGCTTTGAACAAGTAATTAGGCAATTACTTAGTGCTCCTAGGGATAGTCAACAACTCATTAGTCTTAGTATTGAACACTTAGTCCCTGTAGCTGATATAAAATGAGGATAGAATAACTCTTCTATGAATATACTAAATTGGAATTGTAGAGGCCTTAACTCTAGTAGAACTAGACAGATTTTAAAAGAATTACTCCTAGATAATAAAATAGATATGTTAGCTATTCAAGAGTCTAAGAAAGAAACTTTCACTACTAGGTGCTTAGAAAGTATTTCTACTAAACTTGATCAGTGGCTCTGGCTACCTTCATTAGGAAGGTCTGGAGGTATTTTATTTGGCTGTGATAGCAATAAGATCAAAATCTTGCATAACTCTTTACATAGATTTTATCTAACTGTCATTATAAAACATAAATCTGATAGTATGGTTTGGCAGGTTACTATTGTATATGGTCCAGTATTACATAAACTCAAAAATCTTTTTTGGGATGAATTAAGGCAGGTTAGGGATAATACAAAAGATCTATGGTTTCTCTGTGGAGATTTTAATGCACTGAGAAAAAAAACAGATAAAACTGGAACCAATTTTGATAGTACTATTAGTAGAAAGTTTCATAAATTTGTCAATGATAATCACCTAATTGAACACAAATTAAGTAATAGGAAATACACATGGTCTAATGGTAGAACTTTTGCTATTTTAGATAGAATTTTTACTTCCATTGCTTGGGACCAACAATACCCTCATAGTTTAGTTAGCGATCTAAGTAGTCTTGGATCAGACCATTGTCCCCTCTTGATACAGACCAACACAAATGCATCCCCTTCACCTTATGTGTTTAGGTTTGACCCTTCTTGGACTGAACAATCTGATTTTGTTGAGCTTCTACCTAAATGGTGGCAAGAATCTCCCTTACATCTGCCCAATATTGCTAAAAGTTGGCATAAAAAACTCAAACATGTTAGAAAAAGAATTAGAGGATGGACAAAAAATTTCTATGGCCAAAAGAAAAGAGACAAAAAACACTTATTAAATACCTAACATGACCTTGAACTTATTAGAGAAGAAAGAGAGTTCACCTCTGAAGAAGAAACAATATGGCTAGATTGCCAACATAAATTAGATTCTATTTACCAGGAAGAAGAATCACATTGGAAAATGCTATCCAAACAACACTGGTTAGAGGAAGGGGATGCTAATACCAAATATTTTCACACTATAGCTTCTCATAGGGCAACAAAAAATAGGATTAATACTTTAGAAATTAATGGGCAACTTAACAACAACTTAGCTGATATTAAATCTCATATAGTTACTTATTATAAGGAGCTACTAGGTACCAAGGGAGACAAATTTGGTTTTCTCACTCCCAATTTCTGGGATCTAGTAGATAAATTAACTGACTTAGAACAATGGGAGTTAGAAAGGCCATTTACTGAAGAAGAATTAAAAAAAACAGTTTTTGCTTCTGAACCCAATGGCACCCTTGGGCCTGATGGCTTCACCTTCAAATTTTATCAGTTTTTTTGGGAGGTAGTTAAATTAGACCTAATGCTTCTTACTCATTACTTTTATGAAAATACATTAGACCTACATAAGATTAATAAGTCTTGTATTTGTCTTATCCCTAAAGAAAAAGATGCTACTCTTATTAAGAAATTCAGACCTATTAGTTTAGTTAATTGTAGCTTTAAGATACTCTCTAAACTTCTAACACTTAGACTAGAGTCTGTTATGCCTAGAATCATAGACATTAGTCAAGCTGCTTTTATTAAAAATAGATTCATTTTAGATAATGTCATACTTAGCCAAGAAATCCTCCATTCCTGTTATACTCTGAATCAACCAGGGGTAGCAGTAAAAGTGGATTTTGAAAAAGCATATGATAAAATACATTGGGATTATCTCTTAGAAGTATTAGAAAGTAGAAATTTTGGCAATAAATGGATTCAATGGATAACTAGTTGGCTATATAGCTCTCAGTCTTGTTTGATTATTAATGGGGAATTGACAGACTACTTCTACTGTCAAAGGGGGGGGGGGTGAGACAGAGAGATCCATTGTCCCCCTTCCTTTATATACTGGCAGCTGATACATTAAGTAAGATTTTCACTAAAGGTAGACAGAACAATGTAATTCAAGGTTTAGGACCTCCTTGTATAGACAATAATAGCATAACAAACTGCCACTATGCTGATGATACTATTCTCTTCCTGGCTGCTCAGGAGGAGAATGTAGAGGCAGCATGGTGGGCTATGCTTGCTTTTGAAGCATTATCAGGCATCAAAATGAACTTTGATAAGACTGAAATGTATCCAATTCATGTTAGTACAACTTCAGCATTACCTCAAATTTTTAGATGCAAATGGGGGACATTCCCTTTTAAATACTTAGGATTACATTTACATTTTAAGAAACTTCAAATTGTAGTATTGGAAATTTCTGGTAGATAAAATAGAGAGTAGATTAAAAAATTGACAAGCTAAGCTGTTATCAATAGGTGGTAGAATTACACTTCTTAACTCAGTATTGTCTTCCATTCTCTTATATACATTATCAGTATATAAATTACCTACTACTGTTCTACATCAAATAGATAAAATTAGGAGAAAGTTCCTTTGGCAAGGTTCCTCTCCAAAAAAAAAAAATACTCTCTTTTAGATTGGAAGGCAGCATGTATAGCCAAACAATTTGGGGGCTTGGGCATATTAGACTTGAAACAAATGAACCTCTCCCTGCTTCTTAAATGGTGGTGGAAACTTAAAAATAATTGTTATCAGGGTACTTGGAAAACTGTGGTCTTACATAAATATGCAGGAGGGACAACACCAAGTTCCCCCTTTTGGAAAACTCTTTTATCTTTAGATCAGTTAGGTGATATTAGTGTATCCTATACACCAGGTATTCAAACACAAGTTAGGTTTTGGAAAGATATCTGGTATAATGACTGTCCGTTAGAAGCTAAATATTTTAGCCTTTACCAGAAATGTTTAAACCCCAATATCCTTCTCTCTTATGTGATTTTGTCCCAAGGACAAATGGTTAAATTTAGGACTACTTTAATAGGACTAGATAGAATTGAGTGGACAGACCTATTATATGTAATTAGTATCACATCATTTACACTACCGCAAGACCTTATAGAATGGAGATGGCATCCCTCAGGGAAGTTCTCTACTCACTCCATTTATAATATGCTTAATTTTAGGGGTATTCAACCTAGTAGAGCTATGATGTGGTGGAATCTTCCCATTCCACCAAAAATCAAAGTGTTCATGTGGTTGGTTGAGCATGGCAAAATTTTAACCCAGGATAATCTTATAATTAGAGGTTGGTTAGGTGATAACCATTGTTACTTCTACCAAGGCATTGAAACTATAGACCATCTGTTTCTTACTTGTTCATATGCACAACAAATATGGTTTTGGTTAGGGAAAAGCCAACTCATAATGCATCACTGGTCCACTATACAAGATATATTAGACTTTGCCTATACACTTGATTCAGTGCACAAAAATGAATTCCTAATTGTACTAAGTGCAGTCTGCTGGTCCATATGGAAACACAGGAATGATAGGTGTTTTAACGGTTGCTCTCTTTCCTCTGCTAGAAACCTAATTTTACTCATTAAATCTTTGGTTCTGTTTTGGTCAGGGGCTATGAAGAAGAAACTCAAAGCTGCTGCTGAGAATGGCTGCCTGTAATCGAGGATGCCATCCCTCTTGCCCAGTACATGCCTTTGGAGGTGGTGGTGTACCAGCCTCCTGCTCCATTTGGGTGATCAAAACACTGCCTATGAAGATGCCTCATTCCACCTTTTTGAAGATAGACATAAATACCCTCAGCCCATTACTTTGCGGCTTAGTTCTAGCTCACTAGTGGAAAATGTGCAAACAGTATCGCCTCATCAGGATCGGTTAAATTAAAACACTGACACTAATACCTTTGGCATCGGGTAAACACGACAACCGCTCTTGATTGTTAAGTATCGAGATCGGTTACATGTTTAACCGATCTAGATAACTAGTAATCAGGATCGGGATATATATACACCGATCCAGATAATAAACAAGATCGGTAAAAAATACACCGATCTTGATTGTCAAGTATCATGAACGGTCTTTCTATTATCCGATCCTGACAGTTAACATTCAAGATCGGCTAAATAAATAACCGATTCTGGAAAATATGAATTTTTTGATTCCATAGAATAAGATTCAAATTTTTTCGATTCCATAGAAGAAACATATGATTTTTCGAACTTTTCATCGGACTCTTGCTTTTTTTGAAGGTCCTTCTCCTTCATTCAACTCTTGAACATGAAATATAATTTATTAAAACATTTATTTTCATATTAAGTTCTGTAAACTCTGATGGCAACAACAGAGAAGAACCACCGACTTGTGTAGAACCACCCACTTGTCCCCTCTTCCAGACCTACTTTTGGCAACCTAAATGAGCGTCAATTTGTCCAGATTTGGCATTTTCAATATAAAGCCATATAGTAAGCAGAAAAAAATAAAAATTTGAACAAATAATCGTTTTTTGCTTTAAAAAAAATCAAAAAGTTGCAGATAAGTCAAGCAGGATCGGTTATTACAGATCACCGATTCCGATGACTATCACGATCAGTTCTTAATAATAACCGATCTTGATGGTTTCCAGGATCGGTGAACAAGTTAAAAACCGATCCTGATAAATGTATTTCTGCCTTTTTTTTTCCTTTTCAGGCAGATATAGATATATATGTATATTGAAAAACATATAATTTGTGATCCACACCAATTATTCAAGCAACTCATTTGTGATTGACACCCATTATTCACACATGACATACAAATATGCAATTAAAACAAATATGCCAAACAAATCGCAATTTAATCAAGCATCACACAACCATAAATAAAAACAACCATAATATAAATAAGGTAACTTACCATTCAACAAAGAGTTCAATAGAATTAAGTTAGATCATATAGATCTCAAAATAACAAGTTCATCCAAAAGAAGTAAATTAACAAATTCATCCATACATAAGAAGTTAGATCATATAGATCTCAAAATAAACTTAATTAATTAGTTGCCAAAAATAATTAACTTAGTCTTTGATGGCCCGTCGATGCATGTTGGGCATCTCCATTTGACAAGTCGGAGGTCCTTGTTCTCCTTGACCTCCTTGCCAACACATTCCGGATGGAATGTGTTGCGACATGTCTCACAACGGACCATGACATCCTCCTTGGCCAAAAGGAGGCACTCGAAACACTCCACCATCTCGGCCCAGATTTGTCGTTCATTCACCGTGAGCTCAACCTCATCACCGTCACTGTCCTCATCATCACCGTCACTATCCGGATCGAGGTAAGGATTGGAATCAAGAATGCATTCAGCTACGAGTGCCAAGGCCGGGTCATCACTGTAGAAGAACTCCTTCAACTCTCGCTTAGTGAAGTGCTTTGCAAAGTCATCACCCTTGCTGGTTATGAACCGACGGCGAGGAGGCATTTCTAATACGAGAAAATACACAACGTAAAAAATAATGAAAACAAAGAGATCAAAGAAAGGAAGGACATTAAAACCTTGACAAAGTGATCAATGAAAACCTACTGTTCGCTCCCAGATGAGAGGTACATAGTTTCACCACAGCCTAGGCTGTAGAGTTTAAACCCTATTCAACTCTTGGACGAAGGTTGCAAGTGCACAACCCTGTCGTGTAGTTAGAACGGGTGTCGATCCTCAGGGACGGTCTATTTTCTGAATCTTAACTAATCCTAATTAGGTACTAGAAGTTGAATGTTTGGAGTGTTTGACTATTTCTAAGATGTATGAACAAATCAATTGAAATGAAAGAATGTATGAACAAGTATGAATGTGTGAACAATTATATGAACAAGGAATTAACAGAAAAGAATCAACTAAATGTTTGTATTTTGTACTTATGGTATAAAAGGGCGTTTCAAGGTTTCAGATTTCATCTTCAACTTTGCTGCTCAGACCTGCCATGCGACCCGCATGCTCTCGCATGCGACCCGTGTGACGCGACCCGCATGCTTTCGCATGCGACCCGCTTGGCCTTGAGCGCTCCGAACCTGGCACGCGACCCGCAAGCTGTGGCTTGCGACCCTCGTGATGCGACCCGCGTGCTAAGTCACGCGACCCGCATGGTCCCTGAGCTGAGTCTGCACATGTCAAGTTTCTTGTTGTTTAAGTCGTGTAAGGTTAGATTGACCGTACCTAGTGTCACTGAACCTCAACTTTCGTGTGTTGGCTTAGCAGACCTGGTTTGGAATTGCAATTTCACCTTCTCAGGTTTAATCAAGCTGTTTGATCTAAACCTAAGTTCTCAATTCTGTTTACTAAAGGTATCTACAAGCTGACGTAGAAACTTTCACCTTTCGGCTACTCATTGATCTACAAGCTGAATAGAAACTTTCACCTTTCGGCTACTCATTGACCTCACCTTTCGGTTCTCAGACCTACCTCAGGTACTTAACCTAATTGCAAGAAGCATCAAGCCTTTGGTACAAGAAGAAATGCCTAAGGCATTCAACAGTAAGCAATCAAGAATCAAACAATTTAGATCAAGCAATCTCAGATAATACAAGAATCAAGAAACACGAAATAACAATGAGAATCAATCCATATGCATCATCAAACAAAGTATCAGACTACAAATCCAAACCCTCGAAACTACAGTATCTACTCAGACATCAAATAAATCAAAACAAGAGAGAGAGATAGAAAGCAAATCATAGTGAGGGAAGAGGTAGAGAAGAGGATTGAAGCTTCAGTTGAGTCTTCTTCTCCAAATCGACTCTCCTTCAGCTTCAGATCGCCTCCTCTCCTCTCCAAGTCGCCTCAGGAGCCAAGCTCCTCTTCAAAACCGATCAGATCCCTTTTTCGTGAAAGTCTCGGGGGTCCCCTTCTCTCAATTCGCGCAGGCCTTATATAGGCATCTTAACGGGCTTTAATCAGGCCTGGCACAATTGACTCGACGCGGGTCGCATGCAAACTCATGCGGGTCGCGTCTAGTGGAAGTGAGCAGTGGGGTTTGGCTCAGAGATTGTAGATCTTGTCGCAAGCTTTCCGAAAAGTGGTCATACGCCCAAAACGGAGTTACAAGTCAAAAGTTATGACTGTTTTAAGTTCGGAGCTGAAATTTCAGGATCTGATGCGACCCGCGTGAGATTTGACGCGGGTCGCGTGGGGGAAGTCAGAAATCTGCCTTTTTTGCCTGTTTTCGCCTATTTCCTGCAAATCAACCACAAAACTGCAACAGTACCATATTCTATTTGATTTTCAATATAAACTATGCAATTTAGTGGTAAAAAACATAAGGTCTGGTCTGAAAATAGGACGAAATAATAGATGAAGTATAGACATATCAAATCCCCCAAGCTTACCCTTTGCTTGTCCTCAAGCAAATCTGTACTTTCAAATCGGGTTTGGAATCTAAATGCAAGCTAAATGCCTAAAATGTGAAAATTCACTAAATTGCTCCAATAAAGAAACTGAAGAATCTTTTTGCTATGGTTAGGGTTTTTCTTTGGTCGATTTTGATTCACCTCACAAATTGATTAACAAAACCTCAAACTCGAAATGTTTCGAAACTTGCAAAGCTGATTACTTGAATTATCGAATTATCATTCTTTCACTAAACTATGCCCTCGTTTGTAGGAGATTTTCCCTTTTGTCCCCCCCAAGCTTGGATCAAGCTTAGGTCAGAAAGTTGCGGACTTCGTGTGTTGATATGTGCAAAATATATATATATATATATATATATATATATATATATATATATATATATATATATATTTTTTCAAATTGGGAGACGAGCTCAAAGGCGTCCATTCAAGACTTATTGCCAGTACTCTTATGTTCTCCGTCTTTTCATTCCTTTTTATTTTCATTTTCTCTCTTTTTTTTATTTGCACATACCATGAATACACACATCCACTAGCGTTCATTCACACCAACGGATATCCCAACCTTTCTATATTTGAAATCCCTATTTCCAATATTTGAAAGGCACAATTCAGTTTCTAAATTCTATTTCAATATTCAAGTCTCCATTCTCACAAGTCTCAAACCATTTATTCCTAATCAGTTCTATTTGGTCAATTATGAGGTTAGTTCTAACTTCCCAAAGTCATCCCAATAACATGAAAATTTTCAAACAAGTCCCAAATTGAAACAATCAAGCAAATTTTTCACCTAACAATGCAAGAGAAAGGTAAAAATAACCTAAGTGCAATCAAAATAAATCCTAAAACACAAAAGTAAATCCTAAGATACAAAAGTAAACACACAAGTAAATCCTAAGATACAAAAGTCGTCTTCCCCCCAAGCTTAGCCTGAGCATTGTCCTCAATGCTTCAAGACTGAAAGATAAAGAGATATAGAAGCAAAAGGGAAAGAGAAAACATACCCGCTCAGTCATCGGTGGGAGGTGGATCAGGTGGCACTGGTGGAAGCACCCACTTCTGAGGAACACGAACCATGCGATCACACACTTGCATCAGAAGAATCCGCAAGATTTCTTTCAAGTCCTTGATCAAGCACCCGATCGCGCTTTTGTGAGCTTCCAATTTCTCCAAGAGTGTAGCAGTCCGATCGGGTTCAAGATCTGCACTTATGATCACAGGACAACATCTATCTGGGTCTAGAAATTCATACCTGAGGTGAAGAGGCTTAAGCTCAGGAGTCAGCCGCTCTGTTTGGGTCTTGACGCGGGTCGCATCAGGTGGCGTGCGGGTCGCATCAAGTGAAATGGCATCGCGTGCTGACCAATTCGACTCGCGTCCTTCGGTTTTCAGGTCCTCAGACCATGGCATGCGGGTCGCATCAGGTGGCGTGCGGGTCGCATCCACATGCTCTTCAGGTGGAGATGCGGGTCGACTTGGCTCGATGCGACCTGGGTCCATATGTTCTTCCGTGGGTGATGCGGGTCGTGTCTCAATGATGCGGGTCGCGTCAGGTTCTTCCAAGATGTCAGCCTCCTTCAACGCGGCCCGCGTGTCAGTTACGCCGCCCGCGTTCACATGTTCTTCAGGTGGTGATGCAGGGCACGTGTCCTTGATGCGGCCCGTGTGCAGTACGGTCTGGTCTATCGGCTGGGCTGGTCCTTCGCATTCTGGCTGAGGTGGCAGCTTTCCAGGTTGAGATTGGCGTGAGGCGACCATGTGGCTCAACTGCTCCAACAACTTGTTTTGAGTAGCCATTTGAGTGGACATGCTCTGCAACTGTTCCCACATCATCTGGTTCATCTTCACTTGCTCATGCATGAAGTCGATCTCAGCGGGATCAATATACGGCTCGGGTGGATCAGATTGAAAAACGTAATTGCTCGAGTTATCAAACGATGTAGTGCCGTAGCAATAGCCATCCTGCTCTGGTTCCTCATCCCAATCAGCCAGTGGGCAATACTCGTAAGAGTGTCTCCTGTCCCCACACATGGCACATGGCTGTGGTTGCTGGTTTCTGGCTGCCCTCACGCTCATTTTGATTGAATACCTCTCAATGGCCTCCTCTAGCTTGGCAGCTTCGGCATATAGAGCTGCGATCTGATCAGCTTTGGATCGGCCGCCTCCTCCAGCTTGAAAATTGTCGCGGCCATACCAATGTCGGTCTGTCGCCATGTACATCTTGAGCTCCTCAGATGGTGATCGCTAAACTCAAGCCAGAATGTTCCTGAAAAGGAGAAAAGAAAAATAAAAGAAAAGAAAAGAAAAGATACAGATTAAAATCTAGATTAACTAAGAAAAGTAAAAATTCAGAAAATGAAAGCCGTCCCCGGCAACGGCGCCAAAAACTTGTTCGCTCCCAGATGAGAGGTACAGAGTTTTTCCACAGCCTAGGCTGTAGAGTTTAAACCCTATTCAACTCTTGGACGAAGGTTGCAAGTGCACAACCCTGTCGTGTAGTTAGAACGGGTGTCGATCCTCAGGGACGGTCTATTTTCTGAATCTTAACTAATCCTAATTAGGTACTAGAAGTTGAATGTTTGGAGTGTTTGACTATTTCTAAGATGTATGAACAAATCAATTGAAATGAAAGAATGTATGAACAAGTATGAATGTGTGAACAATTATATGAAAAAGGAATTAACAGAAAAGAATCAACTAAATGTTTGTATTTTGTACTTATGGTATAAAAGGGCGTTTCAAGGTTTCAGATTTCATCTTCAACTTTGCTGCTCAGACCTGCCATGCGACCCGCATGCTCTCGCATGCGACCCGTGTGACGCGACCCGCATGCTTTCGCATGCGACCCGCTTGGCCTTGAGCGCTCCGAACCTGGCACGCGACCCGCAAGTTGTGGCTTGCGACCCTCGTGATGCGACCCGCGTGCTAAGTCACGCGACCCGCATGGTCCCTGAGCTGAGTCTGCACATGTCAAGTTTCTTGTTGTTTAAGTCGTGTAAGGTTAGATTGACCGTAACTAGTGTCACTGAACCTCAACTTTCGTGTGTTGGCTTAGCAGACCTGGTTTGGAATTGCAATTTCACCTTCTCAGGTTTAATCAAGCTGTTTGATCTAAACCTAAGTTCTCAATTCTGTTTACTAAAGGTATCTACAAGCTGACGTAGAAACTTTCACCTTTCGGCTACTCATTGATCTACAAGCTGAATAGAAACTTTCACCTTTCGGCTACTCATTGACCTCACCTTTCGGTTCTCAGACCTACCTCAGGTACTTAACCTAATTGCAAGAAGCATCAAGTCTTTGGTACAAGAAGAAATGCCTAAGGCATTCAACAGTAAGCAATCAAGAATCAAACAATTTAGATCAAGCAATCTCAGATAATACAAGAATCAAGAAACACGAAATAACAATGAGAATCAATCCATATGCATCATCAAACAAAGTATCAGACTACAAATCCAAACCCTCGAAACTACAGTATCTATTCAGACATCAAATAAATCAAAACAAGAGAGAGAGATAGAAAGCAAATCATAGCGAGGGAAGAGGTAGAGAAGAGGATTGAAGCTTCAGTTGAGTCTTCTTCTCCAAATCGACTCTCCTTCAGCTTCAGATCGCCTCCTCTCCTCTCCAAGTCGCCTCAGGAGCCAAGCTCATCTTCAAAACCGATCAGATCCCCCTTTTTCGTGAAAGTCTCGGGGGTCCCCTTCTCTCAATTCGCGCAGGCCTTATATAGGCATCTTAACGGGCTTTAATCAGGCCTGGCACAATTGACTCGACGCGGGTCGCATGCAAACTCATGCGGGTCGCGTCTAGTGGAAGTGAGCAGTGGGGTTTGGCTCAGAGATTGTAGATCTTGTCGCAAGCTTTCCGAAAAGTGGTCATACGCCCAAAACGAGTTACGAGTCAAAAGTTATGACTGTTTTAAGTTCGGAGCTGAAATTTCAGGATCTGATGCGACCCGCGTGAGATTTGACGCGGGTCGCGTGGGGGAAGTCAGAAATCTGCCTTTTTTGCCTGTTTTCGCCTATTTCCTGCAAATCAACCACAAAACTGCAACAGTACCATATTCTATTTGATTTTCAATATAAACTATGCAATTTAGTGGTAAAAAACATAAGGTCTGGTCTGAAAATAGGACGAAATAATAGATGAAGTATAGACATATCACCTACTGCAAGAAATGGCGAGTGTTGAAGGAGAGAAAATGGCAGATTTTTGAATTGAAGTTGATCGATTTGAGAGGGAAGAGGGGAAGTCGCCTCATTTTAAGTGCCAGTGAGTATCAGGATCGGTTATTTATAATACACCGATCCTGTATGTGTACCATCGGCGTCGGTTTAACATAAAACCCCGATCGTGATAGTATCTGATCGGTTAAAATATAATTAACCGATCCTGCAATTAGGTTTGCATTTAATATCCATCTACCCGATATTTTTGGGATCTGTATCACTTGAGGCTCTTGTCTCAAGACAATTGAAAGGGACGGTCCAGATTTACTCTCAGTCGGGGCTAGTATTAATTGTGCTTTGAGATTCGTGTCAAGTTCAAATAACAATCCTAGACCATCTATTTCAATTGTACTCCATCAGGTAACCTCAAGTGATTTGAATACATATCTTAAAAAATATGCAATTAAAACATGAAATAAAATAATCTCCTAAACTTTTATCATGAAATAAAAAAAAAATATAAATACTTAAAACTCGAAATAAAATAAGTCATAAATATTGAAGAACAACTTGCATGCTTTTCATTGTCCGGTCAGTAAATGAATCCTGCCAAAAATTAATATAATATGTAAGTCACAAATATTTAATAATATAAAATCTTTTTTTTAATTTTCAGAATGATTTAAAAAACGTTCTTGATATACATCAAGATCGGTTAAGAAAAAACCGATCGTGATTATTTAGTATCAGAATCGGTTTTTTAAAAACCGATCTTGATAGGAAACCAGCAAGATCGGCTAACAAATTTACCGGTGCTGGTGATTAGCAGGATCGGTTTTCTAACTCAACCGATCCTGATACCTTGTTAATTACCTTCTCCCTTTCCAGAATACGAGGTCTTTTGCTCCATTTCCAGTGCGCGATCTGTCTCTGCCCTCTTTGAGGTGTTATCGACCTCTAAACTCTCTCTACCCGAAACAAGTGTTTCTCTTCCTCATTTTGATCATTTGTTGATTTATCTCGGTTGATGGTTGATTGAGGTAATATAAACCCGATTCCTTCATTTTTAATTTAAAATGCTAACTAATTTTAGGCACAATCCTATAGAGAATCAAGAAATTAGGAAATTCAAGGGGTTTTTATTTGATCTATATTTCTCATTCTACACATGCTCATATAAATCAAATTAATGAAGCATTTTTAACTTGGATTGATGAGACTCAAGAATTTAAAATTTGTTTTTATATTAGGGCTCATGTGGTGTATTTTGCTTCAAAAGCTCAACTCAATTCTCATTATTTTTGTAGATTGGCTATTATTGAGGAATCTGGTGCAGCGATCTTCATCTCACTCGATTCGGCATCCAAAAAAATTGTAAGTACAACACGAACCTCATGTTTAGTTTTGTGAATGAAACTTGATCATGTATTTTGATAATAATATATATAGTTAATTAAAGGTATTTCCACCATTAGGTATCTAGCTAGAGTATTGTCTTATGAGCCACAACCCAAATAATGCCTTTAGGTCATAAAACCCGTTCAAAATTAATCCATTAGGGATTAATTTTGAATAGTCCCTGTTTTGGGACTGCTCTTTGAATACTTTGTCTCAATTAGGATGTGACCACTTGTTAGGCGTGTTTTAGTATTTAAGAGAATTTCGGCAGCATTTCCTCTTATTAGTTCCCCGAATATTTGGGGAACTAAGGAGAAATGCTGCCGAAATTTCCTTAAATACTAAAACAAGACTAACAAGTAGTCACTACTGAGACAAAGTATTCAAAGAGTGGGATAGGATGGTAACCGGCCCCATGTAAGCCCTAGTGTGAACATTTAAAGTACCATATATTCCCTTGTGCTTAATTGTTTTTTCTTATAATTACAGATGGACCGCATTTGGATGTACGAAACATCACGTATATCCAATGAATATATGGCCGGTGTTGATGAATTTATGAAAGTTGCTACGGAAGATACGGCGAAGAATGGGACTGGGCTGATGTCGTGTCCTTGTCGTGATTGTAACAATATGAATAAATTTTCCAATCCCAACCAAGTGAGGAACCATTTAATCCGACGTGGATTCAAGCAACAATATAAGCGTTGGATATGGCATGGCGAGAGTTTGGAAAACGATATAGGTAGTGAGCATCAGGAATACCATACTGGTGGGAGTGACGGAAGTGGTGATGGACCACACGATGGGACCGATGATACGGTGGTAGATGAAACTGAGAATGTTGATCAAATGTTACGTGATTTAGAAGAGGATTTTGATAATGATAAGCAGTACTCTGTATTTGAGAATTTGTACGAAGATTCTAATAAGGAATTGTATCCCGGTTGTTCTAAATTTTCAAAATTGAAAGGTGTATTAAAATTGTATAACCTTAAAGCATCAAACGGTTGGAGTGATAAAAGTTTTACTGCGTTATTACAAACATTGAAAGAAATGCTTCCGGAAGGAAACGAGATACCATATAATGTTTACGAAGCGAAGAAAATGTTGTGTCCAGTGGATTTGGAAGTTCAGAGAATACACGCGTGTCCAAATGATTGTATATTATATCGAAATGAGTACGAAGATTTCCACGAGTGTCCAAAATGTGGTGCATCACGTTATAGTAGAATGCATCTAACCAGCAATAAAATGGGGAGTGATAAACCGGATAGAGGACCTCCGGCAAAAGTACTATGGTACCTCCCCATGATACCGAGATTCAAACGTTTGTTCTCAAATGCCAAAGAAGCGAAATTATTGCGTTGGCATGCTGATAATCGGAAAAGGGACGGAAAATTACGGCACCCCGCTGATTCTCCTCAGTGGAGAAATATTGACAGAAGATTTCCCGAATTTGGCGGTGACCCAAGAAACCTAAAGCTCGGGCTGAGTGCAGATGGAGTGAATCCGCACAGTAGCATGAGCAGTAAGCATAGCAGTTGGCCGGTTCTATTGTGCATTTATAATCTTCCGCCGTGGTTATGTATGAAACGCAAATACATCATGCTGACCTTGCTGATATCAGGATCCAAACAGCCCGGAAACGACATAGATGTGTATCTAGCGCCGTTGATTGAGGATTTAAGCAAATTATGGCATCCCGGAGTGGAGATATTTGATGCATATACCAAGGAGAAATTCACTTTACGGGCCATGATTTTCTGCACCATTAATGATTTTCCGGCCTATGGTAATTTGTCGGGTTATAGTGTTAAAGGGGAAAAAGCGTGCCCTATTTGCATGGATGATACAGTCGATATGTGGCTACCACATTCCTCGAAAAATGTGTACATGGGTCATCGTAGATTTCTTCCTGCCAACCACGCACACCGAAAGAGAAAGAAAGCATTCAATGGAAAGACCGAGAATGTCACAGTAAATTATCCATTGACCGGCCAACAAGTTTATTCGAGAGTAAAGGATATCGAAAATCAGTTTGGGAAATGGAAAAAAAAGGCGGTGAGAAAGAAAGGGTCTCCGAAAATTACATGGAAGAAGAGATCGATATTCTGGGATTTGCCATACTGGGAGCATTTAGAGGTTCGACACTGTCTCGATGTGATGCACGTGGTTAAAAATGTGTGTGATAACATGGTTGGAACATTGTTGAATATTCCGGGAAAGACTAAGGACGGTATCAATGCCCGAAAAGACATGCAATTCTTGAACATACGGCCGGATCTACAACCGGCAGAGAAGGAAAGAGAAAAGGGTAAACTTTGCACATATCTAAAACCCGCCATGCATACATTGTCAAAAAAAGAAAAAAACAAGTTTATGTGAATGCCTTCATGGTGTAAAAGTACCATCTGGATATTCTTCAAATTTTAAGAACCTAGTTTCACTGGAAGGATTAAAATTGATAGGTATGAAGTCCCACGACTGTCATGTTTTACTGACACAGCTTCTTCCTATTGCAATTCGGGGCATATTGCCACCGTGCGTTAGACAGACCATCACAAAGCTTTGTTTTTTCTTCAACGCCATTTGTTGCAAAGTAAATGATCCTGATACGTTAGATGCTTTGCAGAAGGAGGTTGTCGTCACTCTCTGTCACCTTGAAATGTATTTTCCGCCGTCTTTTTTTGATATAATGGTTCATTTAATTGTTCATCTAGTTAGAGAAATTAAGATGTGTGGGCCTGTTTTCTTGCGGTACATGTATCCGTTCGAGAGATACATGGGATTGTTAAAGGGATATGTGAGGAACCGATATCGTCCTGAGGGCAGCATTGTAAGAGCATATGCTGCCGAAGAGGTGATTGAGTATTGTACTAATTATCTGGATGATTTAAAAGCCATCGGTATCCCTAAACCTCGGCACGACGGAAGACTTCACGGGGTAGGCACCTTGGGATCGAAATTAATCGTGCCCTTACATACAACGATGACCCTAGCACACTTACATGTTTTGCAGCACCTCACCGACGTTCATCCTTATTTGGACGAGCACATGACTTTCTTGCGTCAACAGAATCCTAGGAAATCCGATAAGTGGTTGATTAGAGAACACAATGAAAAGTTCGAAGGATGGTTTACACGTAGAGTCATGAAAGCTCCGGAGGGAGAAAACATTAAAGAAATTGTCAAAATGTTGGCTCTCGGTCCAGTCCATGTCGTGAAAACCTTCCAAGGATTTGACATCAACGGGTATACATTTTACACAAGAAGTCAAGATTTAAAGAGTACCGTGCAAAACAGCGGAGTGACTGTGGTAGCCGTGTCGAGTGATTTTTCAGGAGCTAAAGGTGCCGGACCATCGCATGCCTCGATGTCGTACTACGGGTTTATCGAAGAAATTTGGGAGCTAGATTACAGAAAATTTAAGATCCCGATATTTCAGTGTAAATGGGTCGACAACCGTAAGGGCGTTAAAGTTGACAACGATGGTTTAATTTTGGTGGACTTCAATAAGGTTGGATACAAGGATGATCCATTTATACTTGCAAGACAAGCCACACAAGTGTTCTACATAACTGATCCGGCCGATCGTTTAAGACATGTTGTCCTCTCCGGGAAAAGACGTATTGTCGGGATTGATAATGTAGACGACGAAGAAGCGTACGATCATTTTGATGATATACCTCCTTTTTCCATTGGCATGGCATCTTTACCAACTGTCGTGGATAATGAAACAAGTCACATGCGCAACGATCATAATGAAGGAGAATGGATTGAATAAAATTGATATTCAATGTTTTATTGGTATGTCATATCTAGACTTTTTTAATCTTTTCCGACTTGAAAAAAAACTTCAATATTCCTCACTTAATGGGTTTATTAATTTTTTCCCAGGAGGCATTATAATTCCTTGACTATGGGTTGCATGCAAGGTGTCATAAATATTTAAGACTTTTTTCTTTCATTTTAATAATGCTAATTATTGTGTTATTTAGTAAATTTTGAATTATACAAATGTGATGCTAATCATGTAAATGTAAATTATGTGAAAGTAAATTTGATGCATTACATAAATCCATTGAAATTATGTAAACAGTTTTTTAGTTTTTCAAAGTACTGGATTAATTAACGCCGGACCATCAGGATCGGTTATTAAGTTAACCGAACTTGATCATTGGTACCCAGGATCGGTTATAAGATACCCGATCCCGATGACAAAAAATAAAAACAGGATCGGATTTTTAATAAAAAACCGATCATGATGATGATATATTTTAGCGGGGATTTTATTTGGCGCCTCTCTCGCTACTTAGCGAAAATTGGTCTCCTCAATTCATTTTCAAAACTCAATCTGAGCTCACTGATCCCTCTCTCTCTCGCGCACTCCGCCTCTCTCGGTGCTAACACCGACTCTCTCGGGCTTACGCCGCCGCCTCTCTGCCAAAATCTGCCTCTCGCTACTCTCGTAGTCTTACGGTGCTCACGCCGCCGCCTCTCTCGCCGCACATTCTCGCCTCTCTCCTCTAGTGCCGGTACTCTCGGTGGTTCTTCCATCTCTCTCTCGGACTAATTTCGCACTAATTTCGGGTAAATGCTCAAACACCTTTTAACTGGTACCGGCCTTGAGTTCACCGTTTAATTGGCACCAGCCTTGGTGTTACCGAGTCACTGTGTTTCTGTTGCTGGTACCGGACTTGGTTGTTCAAAGTTATACTTTTCATAGTTTATATTTTTAGCATGTCAAATTTTTCATAGTTTATATTGTTCAAAGTTGTACTGTTCAAAGTTATATTGGGATCATGGTTTACATTGTTCAAAGTAATATGCTGCTCCAGTTTAGAAAATTCACATGTTGCTCCAGTTTTGAAAAAACAGCACGAATACACATGCTGCTCCAGTTTTGAAAATTCACTAAAAATAGCAGAAAAATCCAAATAAATCAAATTTTCACTCTAAATTGGTTGTTTTTTTATTCTCTATCTAACCGTTCAGATGGTTTTTTGGTTGGGAGTATTGATCAGTCTCCACTAACTGATTTGTGTAACGCTCGTTTGAATTTATATAATTGTTCCAGGAGGGTCATCGAGCTGCTCCTATCATGTCTAGTGGTGCTGGTGAGGCTAGTGGCGGTGATGGTGGTGGTGGTGGTAGCGAGCGTGCCTCGGGTGAGAAGCGAGTAAGAGGGCCTTCCCAACTTGCTACCGTCGTTAATCAGACCGGCAAGCATGTTGAATTTGATGCAATTGGGAGACCTATTATTAATAGGCAAACCACTAAATACCCCTCGCACCTTGGGATATTGGTAAGAAGGAACGTTCCTATAACGTGCCTAGAGTGGTCTCAGGTAGAAGACGACGTGAAGGAAAAGATATGGAACCAAATCCAGGTAAATAACATGGTCCTAAGCTCACAAGCTAGCAAAGTTGAATTTAACTCACGTAAACCTTGATTAATTTCTGTTTCTTTGGCAGATGGACTGGAATATTGATGGTGATGATCAATATTTGAAGAAGAAGATAATACAAAAAATGGCAGAAATGCACCGAAAGTTCAGAGTAGCTCTGACTAAGCACGTCAACGCAGGTACGACGCCCGACCTTGAGAAGCTCTCGATCACACAACAAGCTTGGGATGCCTTTGTCGAAT
The DNA here is from genome assembly GCA_028015225.1 of Carex myosuroides. Classification (NCBI taxonomy): domain Eukaryota; kingdom Viridiplantae; phylum Streptophyta; class Magnoliopsida; order Poales; family Cyperaceae; genus Carex; species Carex myosuroides. The sequence goes on from CM051476.1 coordinate 9,262,591, forward strand.
CCTGCCGATCGGATGAATTCAAGGTATCTTTTTTTTAACTATGACGTTCAATGTGTTAGCGTTATGATCTAGAAGCCAACCATTTATGGATGTATTCTATGTTTGTTTATGAAATGAAAGAATTATTTGTTCCTTGAGTATTTAATTACATTATGGATTTTTCGAGTTGAGGACTTGAAATGTAGAACTCTATAATAATAATATAATGAATACTCTAAATGTCCCTAATCTTGGTAATTAAGAAGGAGCACTATTTACCGGTACGAGATTAGTATGTGGATTAAATGATGATCATGTTCTACGGATCATATGGTAAGGAGCTACCAATTTAATCACATAAATACCTGATGGAGATCAGGGGATTGGACATGACCCAAGAATGAAACATAACATGGATTGTGTTAGTGTCATTAATGTTTCATTTGTGTCTTGAATTCTTTGGTATGAGATGATTATTTTTCCGACATGAGATACATGTATTTGTAGGTGTTATCCAACGCTGACCGTAACTGGCATCTATACAGATAATATCTCAATATGTGTGTCTTATGCGGAGGAAAATATATTTATCAAGAATACCAGTGTCCCTCATATTTCATATGTGAGTGATGATATCTTCGGGCCCCTTGATGGTGTAATAAAGTATGCATGCAATTATGATCAATGAGTTTGATCATTATTTACTGAATTACTTGGAATCAAGAAAAGAATAAATTTGCAAGGATGACACTCTCCTGCCTTGGATTTATTCTCGATATCATGTGGCACGTGAATTGACACAAGCAATTAAATATTGCTTTAGGATCGTGATGTTGATTGGTTCATATCATCTTTATCTGTTGAGTAATTATAATGCATATTGCTAGGTGCCGCTTATAATTTATAGAATTAAAATAAGTTTTGATTCTATTGTCAACACGATATCCTACGAGGTCACACCCAAGAGAGAAAAACGAAACAAATAAAAGTGTCATGGAGATGACTAACTTGATCTTAGAATAAATTTATTACATGTTGGACATGGTATACAAATTTATTTCTCAACAAAATTGAGCAAATACAATTAATCGTAACAATTGTCGGGTGGGTCAAAAGTTGGCATAAATGGCAAAAACGAAAATGGCATAAATAGAAATTGGCCCAAGCCCAATTTAACATTAAATGGAGAAGTCCATTTGATGAAATGGTTTGGAATAAAGTGGGGTAAAAATGCATCTAATGGAGAGCTCCATTGGATGGCAAAAGTAAAAGTTACTTTTGTCATGTTTAAATCTAGCCATCCATTGTGGTTGAGATGATTAAAATATACCCTAACTTCACACTATAAATACCCCACCTTTTTTCCAAACCCTAGCCACCATTCTAATCTCTCTCTTCTTCCTTCTCTTGTAAGAAAAAAGGAAAAACGTTTTTGCAAGACAAGGTGAAAAAGAGAAGAGTTTTTGCAATTTTGTCTCCACCATTTTTGCTCATGTGTTGAGCACAACTTCTACACTAAAATTAATAGTTGATTGAAGAGGTAGAAGCTAAGGTTAAGTTAGATTCTTGGTTGATTACCTCTAGCAAGGGAAAAACAAGAGTTTCGTTTAATCTCGGGTGGATACTCGTAGAGGCTTCGTGCGTTTGAAGCGGGTGCCATTTCGAGGCCGACTTGGAGAAGTGAAGGCTCGACAAGGAGGCAACAACCCTACATCTCAAGTCCCTACTTCTTGGTTTAGAGACCAAGATTTGAGGTATAAAGATTAAACAAGTTAAAATGTTAAATACGGTTCATCGTTAGTCAAATAAGTAGATCTATGTTGGTTTCTTTGAGTTAAATTTTTGAAATTTGCTCTTGCATGAAACTAATATTTTCTTCAATTGGTATCAGAGCTTAAGGCTTTATTTGACTAATTTTTGGCCGAAATTAGCATGAGTAATTAATTTAATTAAGTCTTGGAAGCTTATGACACAATCGTCGGTGTTTTTGAACATCTTGCATTTAATCTTAGGATTATTTTTACACAATTATTTTGGAGCCTTCTAAGGTGTTTAAACATTAATTAGTAATGTTTTAATATCTGGAAATAAATTTATTTAAATGGTTAAATTAAATTTAAAACATATGGATCAAAAAGGAAAAATTGATGAAATGATGAAATATAGCCATATAGGCTCGGCTTCAAGTTTGGAACAAATTTTATCATATTTTTTTTTTAGATCTATTACAATCCAATTTAATAATGTTGTTATAAATACCATAAGAAGTGCATCTATATATAGTTTGCATTTTTTTGAGTTATTTATAAATAATTCTAATTAAGAGGATAATTAAGTGCTAATTAACAAAATGTGTAAACCCAATGATTAAAATGTATATTTATTTGATGAAATGCATTTTTAAGTAATTGGGATATTGTTATTCCTCTTTAGGAATATTGAAAATTATTTTAAAGGTTAAAATTAATTTTATAAGCACATTTGTTAATTTGGCATAACGGGTTGACTATTGCTTGTGCTATTTGGAATAGTTCAAGGTGTAGTTTGTAAATTTTAATTTGGATGAATTATGTGATAAATCAAACCTTCTCCTCTATTGAAATTTTGTTTTTGAAACAAATTTTTATGGGTCATAAGCTTAAGGAATTAATTTAATTAATTGCATATGCATGAATTGTTTATGCTTGTATGGTGCAGTTTTTGCACATGCACCTAACTTGTTTTTGTAGGGACAAAAATGTGAGTTTTGTATGGTCATTTCCAATGCCTTGTGGGATGTAATGAATGTTTGTTGAATGATTGTAATGCGGCCTAAGGTGCCCCATAATAATTAATTAGATTAATAATTAAGGCACAAATGTTAGGATGCCTTTCAATGTAATTCATTCAAGGCTTGCATGCCTATATTTAGAAATTTTAGAAATTCTAAATGTAAATTATTTTCTTTTTAAGAAAGTCTTAATAGAAAATAAATAGGCATAGAATAGTTGTGAAATGTGGTGGCCACATCCAAGGAGTTGGCGCAACAAGTGACAAATGCGAGAAAGGAGTTTTTCGCACAAGGCCATACAAACTCACAACCGCATGATGTGTTTATGTCATTTATGTGTATTTATGAAATATAAGAGTCATAAGATAAGTATGGGTGTATGCTTACATGACCACCATAAATAATAAAAAGGTTCCAAACAAAATCAAGCGTCATTCCCTTCCTTCTCTATCCATGTCAAACTATCGATCGTTAGTCGGTGGGACCTACACAGTAGGCATCGCTTTCTATCTTTAGGAGATGTGGGGCATGACCGTCATGTCAAACCAAATAGAGAGAGGTTTACTTGACATGGATAATCCAAAACAGTTTTGGGCCTTGGGGAATAGTTTGTTCATACATGAGTTGGATGGATAAACACCAAGAGTCACCCGGATGTGATTAGCAAGGGGTTGCTTACCTAAAAATTTCTAAGTTTGAGTTTCATGCCGACGTTGGCTTATCTTAGTGAAAATATGGATCTTGGACCTACTACAAATGGAACTAAATTAATATTGTAGTGGGAGTTTTATTTAGAATAAAACATCATCATGAACTAAACTCAAACCTTTAAATTGTAGATCATGGCAAAAGAAACCTCTTTCCTGCGATCACTGTTAGACAAAGAAAAACTTAAAAATAACGGATCGAATTTTCTAGACTGGCATCGTGCCTTGAGAATTGTTCTTAGGCATGAGAAAAAGGAATACGTCTTGACTACTCCCATCCCTGATTTACCAAATGATGATGCTGACCAGAAAACTAAGGATAAGCACAACAAGGCCGTGGAAGACGACCTTGAAGTACAATGCCTCTTAGTATCAATAATAAACCCCGAACTGCAGAAGCGGTTTGAGGAGAATTCTTGTTACTACATCATGGACCAGCTCAAGAAAATGTTTCAAGAGCAGGCCCGTGTAGAGAGGTACAATGTGACCAAAAGTTTTTTGGGATGCAAGATGGCTGAGGGTTCCTCCGTGAGTGCTCACATACTCAAAATGATAAGTTATGTGGAGCAGCTGGAGAAGCTCGAGTGTGCCGTGGTCAAGAAGTTGGCCACGGACATTGTTCTTAACTCTCTCCCGTCAAAGTATTCTTCATTCATCATGAACTATCACATGCATGGAATGGAAAAAAGTTTGGGTGAATTACATGGGATGCTCAAGACTGCAGAGGCTGACATGCAGAAAGGTGTTTCTCATGTCCTTGCGGTCAGTGAGGGAAGTAGGAAAGTCAAGAAAGGCAAAGGCAAGCGCAAGGGCAATGGAAAGGTTCCAGTGGTGACTGTGAGCACTCCCAAGGTCAAGGTTGCCTCCAATTCTGAGTGCTTCTATTGTAAGATGAAGGGGCACTGGAAAAGGAATTGTCCTAAGTACTTGGAGGACAAGAAAAATAGGAAGGTCCCGTCTTCCTCAGGTATTTTTGTCATTGAAGTTCACTTAGCTACCTCTATCAATGATTGGGTATTAGATACTGGATCATGTGCTCATATTTGTATGAATATGCAGGCACTAAAGGATAGAAGAATGCTAAGAAAGGGTGAGGTGCAGCTCCGTATCGGGAATGGTGCAAATGTTGCAGCAGTTGCCGTCGGGTGTGTCGAGTTACATTTGCCCAGTGGGCTTGTAATGGAACTTAAAAATGTTTATTTTGTTCCTTCTATTTCGAGAAACATTATCTCTATTTCTTGTATGGACATGGATGGTTTTTGTTTTACCATCAAAGACAATTGTTGTTCTTTTTATAGAGATGGTTTGTTTTATGGATGTTCTTATATAAGGAATGGTCTATACTTGCTTGAAATGGATAAACAAGTTCTGAACATCAATAACAAACGACTCAAAACTTGTCATGAGAGTACGACTCTCATGTGGCATTGTCGCCTAGGTCACATAAATGAGAGACGCATCAAGAAATTACAAGAAGTTGGACTTCTTGGTCAATTTGATTTAGAATCACTTGAGACATGCGAACCTTGTTTACTTGGAAAGATGACCAAGGCACCATTTACCAAGAAAGGTGAAAGGGTAAGTAGTTTGTTGGGACTCATACATAGTGATGTGTGTGGACCAATGAGTACAAGTGCCCGAGGAGGTTATCGATACTTCATCACATTTACTGACGACCTCAGTAGATATGGTTATGTCTACTTGATGAGACATAAGTCTGAATCCTTTGAAAAGTTCAAGGAGTTCAAGAATGAAGTAGAGAACCAACTCGACAAGAAGATCAAAGTCTTACGATCAGATCGTGGGGGTGAGTATTTGAGTCACGAGTTTGGCGACTATCTAAGAAATTGTGGAATAGTTTCACAACTCACTCCTCCAGGGACACCACAATGGAATGGTGTTTCTGAGAGAAGGAATCGAACCTTGTTGGACATGGTTAGATCAATGATGAGCCAAGCTGGCCTACCACTCTCATTTTGGGGGCATGCGCTTGAAACCGCCGCATTCACACTAAACAGGGTTCCATCAAAATCCGTGGAAAAGACACCACATGAGTTATGGTTTGGAAAGGTTCCAAGTATGTCTTTTCTAAAGATTTGGGGTTGTGAAGCTTATGTCAAACGCATGATGTCTGACAAGCTTCAACCCAAATCGGACAAGTGCATTTTCATAGGATATCCCAAAGAGACTAAGGGATATTACTTCTATCACCAGTGTGAGAACAAAGTGTTTGTTGCTCGACACGGTGTATTCTTGGAGAAAGAGTTTCTCTCAAGAGAAAGTAGTGGGAGTAGTGTAAGACTTGAAGAGGATCAATCTAAACTACAAAATGAAATGATCAATGATGATTATGTTCAACCACCCGTGGATATTGTGGGCAGTGGGAGTCGAGATGAATCAATTTCACAAGAAGTTGTGGAAGAGATTCAACACTCACCCCTAGAACTGAATTCGCAAGAAGTTGAGAATGAGGATCAAGGAACGAATCCACAAGAGTTTGTGGAAGAGATCTCTGAACCACAAGCACAAGTCCTTCGTAGGTCAATGAGAGAAATTCGCCCACCTGAAAGATGGTTGGGACTTCACAAGATGACAGTGTTAGACACTGAAGATCCTTTGACCTATACGGAAGCGATGACGAGACCCGACTCTGCAGAATGGCTTGGAGCCATGAAATCTGAAATACAATCTATGTATGACAACCAAGTTTGGTATTTGGTTGATCCTCCAAGTGGGGTAAAACCTATTGAAAACAAATGGGTTTTCAAGAGGAAATCAGACATGGAAGGTAATTTGACTACTTACAAAGCACGGCTGGTAGCGAAAGGTTTCAGACAGATTCAAGGTGTTGACTATGATGAGACCTTCTCGCCCGTTGCTATGTTTAAGTCAATACGGATTCTCTTAGCAATTGCCGCATTTCATGACTATGAAATATGGCAAATGGATGTCAAAACCGCCTTTCTAAATGGAGATTTAGAAGAGGACGTGTATATGACACAACCGATTGGTTTTGAAGATACCAATCATGCTAAGAAAGTATGCAAGCTTCAGAGGTCCATTTATGGCTTGAAGCAAGCATCGCGGAGTTGAAACAAGTGCTTTGACAAAGAAGTCAAAAAGTTTGATTTCGTTAAAAGCGAGGAAGAACCTTGTGTATACAAAAGGATTAGTGGGAGTGTAGTAATATTCCTTGTGTTGTATGTGGATGACATACTACTGATCGGAAATGACATCCCGTCATTGGATTCTGTCAAGTCTTCATTGAAGAATGTGTTCTCAATGAAAGATTTGGGCGAGGCTGCTTATATACTAGGCATTAGGATCTATAGGGATAGATCAAGGAGACTCATTGGATTGAGTCAAAGCGCATACATTGACAAAGTGTTGAAAAGGTTCAACCTGCAAGATTCCAAGAAAGGATTCTTGCCTATGTCGCATGGTGTTCATCTGAGCAAGAAGCAATGTCCATCGACATCTGCTGAGCTAGATAGCATGAGTAGAGTGCCATATGCTTCCGCCATTGGCTCTATCATGTACGCCATGATATGCACTCGCCCTGATGTGTCATACCCATTGAGTGTGACAAGCAGACATCAGTCAAATCCAGGCTTGGCGCATTGGACTGCCGTCAAGAATATCCTGAAGTACCTAAAGAGGTCTAAGGATATGTTCCTTGTCTATGGTGGGGAATCTGAGCTCGTTGTAAGGGGTTACACCGATGCTAGTTTCCAGACCGACCATGATGACATGAGATCACAGTCAGGATTCGTGTTCATCCTCAATGGTGGCGCTGTAAGCTGGAAAAGTTCCAAGCAAGAAACAACGGCGGACTCAACCACCGAGGCAGAGTACATAGCCGCTTCAGAAGCAGCTAAAGAGGGTTGTTGGATTAGGAAGTTCTTGAATGAACTTGAGGTGGTCCCCAGTTCCATGGGTGCTCTGGAGCTCTATTGTGACAACAATGGAGCCATTGCACAAGCCAAGGAACCAAGGTCACACCAGAAATCCAAGCATGTTCTGAGGAGATATCATCTGATTCGAGAGATCATCGATCGAGGTGACGTCAAGGTTTGTAGAGTAGATTCGGCCAGCAACACAGCTGACCCGCTGACAAAGTCTCTGTCTCAGGCCAAGCATACACTGCACACTGCATCTATGGGGATTAGATTTGTTAGTAACTGGCTTTGAGATTTAGTACATGGAGTTGTATTAGAGACTACACTTGTTTAGGGCTTTTATGCATATAGATGTATATGGGATTGGCTCTAGTTCAAGTGGGAGATTGTTAGCGTTATGATCTAGAAGCCAACCATTTATGGATGTATTCTATGTTTGTTTATGAAATGAAAGAATCATTTGTTCCTTGAGTATTTAATTACATTATGGATTTTTCGAGTTGAGGACTTGAAATGTAGAACTCTATAATAATAATATAATGAATACTCTAAATGTCCCTAATCTTGGTAATTAAGAAGGAACACTATTTACCGGTACGAGATTAGTATGTGGATTAAATGATGATCATGTTCTACGGATCATATGGTAAGGAGCTACCAATTTAATCACATAAATACCTGATGGAGATCAGGGGATTGGACATGACCCAAGAATGAAACATAACATGGATTGTGTTAGTGTCATTAATGTTTCATTTGTGTCTTGAATTCTTTGGTATGAGATGATTATTTTTCCTACATGAGATACATGTATTTGTAGGTGTTATCCAACGCTGACCGTAACTGGCATCTATACAGATAATATCTCAATATGTGTGTCTTTTGCGGAGGAAAATATATTTATCAAGAATACCAGTGTCCCTCATATTTCATATGTGAGTGATGATATCTTCGGGCCCCTTGATGGAGTAATAAAGTATGCATGCAATTATGATCAATGAGTTTGATCATTATTTACTGAATTACTTGGAATCAAGAAAAGAATAAATTTGCAAGGATGACACTCTCCTGCCTTGGATTTATTCTCGATATCATGTGGCACGTGAATTGACACAAGCAATTAAATATTGCTTTAGGATCGTGATGTTGATTGGTTCATATCATCTTTATCTGTTGAGTAATTATAATGCATATTGCTAGGTGCCGCTTATAATTTATAGAATTAAAATAAGTTTTGATTCTATTGTCAACGCGATATAGATCCTACGAGGTCACACCCAAGAGAGAAAAACGAAACAAATAAAAGTGTCATGGAGATGACTAACTTGATCTTAGAATAAATTTATTGCATGTTGGACATGGTATACAAATTTATTTCTCAACAAAATTGAGCAAATACAATTAATCGTAACAATTGTCGGGTGGGTCAAAAGTTGGCATAAATGGCAAAAACGAAAATGGCATAAATAGAAATTGGCCCAAGCCCAATTTAACATTAAATGGAGAAGTCCATTTGATGAAATGGTTTGGAATAAAGTGGGATAAAAATGCATCTAATGGAGAGCTCCATTGGATGGCAAAAGTAAAAGTTACTTTTGTCATGTTTAAATCTAGCCATCCATTGTGGTTGAGATGATTAAAATATACCCTAACTTCACACTATAAATACCCCACCTTTTTTCCAAACCCTAGCCACCATTCTAATCTCTCTCTTCTTCCCTCTCTTGTAAGAAAAAAGGAAAAACGTTTTTGCAAGACAAGGTGAAAAAGAGAAGAGTTTTTGCAATTTTGTCTTCACTATTTTTGCTCATGTGTTGAGTACAACTTCTACACTAAAATTAATAGTTGATTGAAGAGGTAGATGCTAAGGTTAAGTTAGATTCTTGGTTGATTACCTCTAGCAAGGGAAAAACAAGAGTTTCGTTTAATCTCGGGTGGATACTCGTAGAGGCTTCGTGCGTTTGAAGCGGGTGCCATTTCGAGGCCGACTTAGAGAAGTGAAGGCTCGACAAGGAGGCAACAACCCTACATCTCAAGTCCCTACTTCTTGGTTTAGAGACCAAGATTTGAGGTATAAAGATTAAACAAGTTAAAATGTTAAATACGGTTCATCGTTAGTCAAATAAGTAGATCTATGTTGGTTTCTTTGAGTTAAATTTTTGAAATTTGCTCTTGCATGAAACTAAAATTTTCTTCACAATGAACCTAATTGTTTAATTGTTCAACGATTTTCATAACTCGTAATTGTTTCTTTGTGTAAATTGCAGAATAAAAGCAATAAGGGGAAGGAGAATCAGTCCAAGAACAAGTATAAACATTACCTGGGATCCAGAGGGTACAGCGGTGAGAAATTCCAGAATAGGCTCAAAGAAGTTTTCCAGCAAATTGCAAACGATAAAGCAGTAAGTAGTGATCCGTCTACCCAGGGGTCAACTACTATACTGTCACAGGAGCAGTTTCTTGATATGTCTGTTCAGTATAGGCATGTCTCATGGACACTAGGACACACGAAGCAGTCAGCCGATGGCCAGGGACTTCTTTATCCTAACGAGGACACAGAAGCAATCGTTAAGACTATTGTGAGGATTTAGATATTTTCTTTCCTGGAAATTCAACTCTAATTTATTATGTGATAACAGGTTGCCATTGTCATTTCAGGAAGAACAACAGGAGGCTTTCAACAAAGGCTTGTTGCCCGTCGATCGTTACGACGATGTTCTAGGAAAATCTCTGCCGAATCTGGAACATGCTGGGATGGTGAGAGGCCTTGGAGCTCTGGTGGGTATTAAAAAGGCATATCAGGGAAGCGGAAAAAGGAGGAGACACGTGCTTTCTGGGTCTGGCGCGAACATTGAAGATAGGATACAGAGAGAAGTGGAGGCGAGAGTACAAGTTGCAGAGGAGAGAATAAAGGAAGAAATGGAGGAGAAAATGAGAGGAATGTTAGCGGAGCAAATGGCAACATTGATGGGCCGAGGAATACTCGCGGAAAGCCCAACAGCCGGTTACAGCCCAACAGCCGTTCAGAGCAGCTGCCAGTCAGTTGGACCACGGACTTCCCTCTTTTTCCCGATGGAGGTAATGCAAATAAAATAAATACATATTTTTCCATTCAAATAAAAAAAATAATTCTATTACGTACATGCCTTAGTTTTATACATATTATTCCTTCGAATGAATTTTTGTAGCATGTACAGCCGTTGCAACGAGTATGCAAACTTCTCATGCATCGAGATGGGAAGAAGGTTGAAGTGGCTTCAGGGACAATTAATGTTCCAGTAAATCCTGGAGAGACCATTCACACGAGGCCTCTACCACCTGACCATGCAAGGGTAATGGTGGATGAAGTGGTCCCGGGTGAAGAAAACACCTCTCTACCTGTACCACATGAAGACATGCCAACCATCATCTCAGCAGTTGGCAGCTCCACCGCATGGCCGATGGACCTGATATCCATTGATCAGGTAAAAAATGCATATTATTATTACAACTTCTTATACTTATAAATTTGTATCTATATGGTAGAGTTTTAGTTGATGGTATTATCTTAATTGCAGGAACCACCCAATGTTCTTACTGGTGGGGATGTGGTACAAACTGACGCAAACAGGTTTGGTGGTATCGATTTTTGACGTTTTCCACAGTCTTATACCCTTCTGCGTGATCGGTTCTTGAGCCAACCTAACAAAGCATTTCACGTCAACCAGCCACCTGACCTTTTCCATCATGAAGAACCCCTGGTAGTCAATGCAGATGATTTTTTGACGTTGGTTAAACCAGAGGAGTGGCTCACCGGACCGATTATTCAGATCTTCATGATGTGAGTTAACATTCGTAATAATGGTAGAATGTAGTACTTTTAATCCAAAATGAAAAAATCGAGATCACATGTATGCCTTTTTTTGCAGGTATCTGCAAAAATACAACAAGGAGGAACATCGAGAAGATGAGCGTGTTGGTTTCATGGACCCCATGAAAACAAATGAATACTTGTTGGACAGTGATGCCCAATCAAAAGAATACGTCGAGAAATACATAAAGGATTCACTGAGAGAAAACCGGAGGAAGAAATTGATATTCATACCGTATCATCAGTTGTTAGTGCGATATATACATTCTAATTTTATTAAGTTTCTCTCATTTTGTATAAATTATAGAATGTGAGATGATACAAAACCTAATTTGCAGAACACATTGGCTCTTGGTCGTGCTTATGCCAAGCGAGAGTGAGGTATACGTGTTCAATTCTCTCAGTGTTTATTGTTCCGGTAAGACCGTTGGTAAGAAATTGGTTCCACATCACCCGAAGATCATTGATGCGCTCAAAATGTATGCTTTTCAAACTTTCATTTGTCAAATCTATAGATTTCCATTAATATTTTTCTTAGAATTGGTAGTATTTTTTTCAACAGGCCCTACCAATTGGACCAGATGATTGGAGGAATTGGAAAAGGCTCTAATTTGAAGATTAATTATTGCAGGGTAAGTACTTATTTTTAAACTTCTCTTATTGTTTGTAAATTGCTAAGTTGGTGATGTTAAACGAGGGACTTAGATGTAAAAAATGGTGAAATTTGGTTATGATATGATTATAGGGACCTAGCTGCAAATTAAAATTGGTCAAAATCTATATGTGCAAAAAATGTTTAATTTTTTTAACTCTCTTGATGTGTAATGTAGTGCCCACAACAAAATGGACGTTGGGAATGTGGATATTATGTCCTGATGTTCATGCACGACATAATACATCGCTTCATCCGTGATTTTCTGAAAATGAAGGTATATATACATTTATATATTTTCCAAAAGTAAGCAGTTGCTTCAAATATAATTAAGTACATATTTAATTGTGCTCTTATATCATTTAAAAAATGCAGGACTTTCCCACTAAGTACCCGGTTTACAGAATGGACGAGATTCGCAACTCGTGGTGTAACTTTTTCTTAAAGGAGGTAATCATTCAAAAAAGTAAAACAAATTAGGATGTGATAATTTGTAATAATTTGTAATAATTTAGGAGCTTAATAATTCTAAGAGATGGTGTATCGATTTAGGAGCTTAATAATTTAGGATGTGATACTTTTCTAATAATTTAGGATGTGTATCGATTTGTGGTGATTCCTGATGCATATATGATAGGTCTCTTGTGATAATTCCTGATGCATGTGATATCCTATATAGGCCAGCAAAATATACTGGAAGCTGGCCAAATATAAAATAAATTTTTTTAAAACACTGTATCAAATCAGTATCGGTTATTAATTTATTAACCGATTCAGATAACTATCCGAATCGGTTATTAATAAAAAACCGATCGTGATAACAACCTTCTGGATCGGTTTGTATAAATAAACCGAACCTGCTAGTTATCTGAATCGGTTTTTAATAATTACACCGATCCAATTATAGCATCGGTTAGTTAACAACCGATCCAATTGTTTAATTAATTTGCCCAGATAATAAATATAGGATCGGTTGATAATAAACCGATCCTGATACTTACATTTCACAATCGGTTGTAGTTTTAACCGATCCAAATACTAACAAGTCGGGATCGGTTGGAATAAATAACCGATGCAGATTCTAGCTGGTTGGGATCGGGTAATTAATAAAACCGATCCCGATACTTATAAATCGGGATCGGTCTTCTATTAATTATCCGATCCAGATTGTTTCTATCTGGATCGGTTGTTTAACCGATACAGTTGAGATTGACTACTTGTATCGGCTGGAACAGGATCGGCTGTAGGTCCGATCCTGATGTGCGAATATACCCGATCCTGATTTGTGTTTTTCCACTAGTAGCTACTCTAGTTTTTTTTTTGTCATTAGCCATAACTCTAAGTTGGCTCTGTTGTTATCTGGTTGCTTATTATACTGGTTGCATCTTATACTGGTATTTTTAGGTTGTTGCACAGCTGTTGCAAATATTTTACTTTTGAACTTGATTGTAATGATTTGGTTTTCATTAATATGAAAATGGGCCTTGGCCTCTTTTAAAAAAAAAAATAATTGGATAATCAGAAACGGAGGAGGTAGTAAGACAGGATTTAATTTTAATAGCAATGTTTGTATACTGACGAGAGAGAGATTGTAGAATATTTAGGGGAGAAATTAAGACGACTGAGGAGTTGACACAAGAAGTGCACGATAAAATGAGATGGCTACACTGATATGGCAAGGATTGATCAGTTTTGGTTTCAATTCTGATCAAGCAGAAGAGTTTTAAGTTTTGTTATTTTGTTATTTTGTCTCATTTTTTTTGACTTTACATTTCCTTTTCTTATTTTATTTAGTATTTTGTTGAAATAGTTCAAATTGTTGAACCTTTTTGTAATTTGTTTAATTAGGTTTCATATCGAAACCTAAAACTTTCTACTAATTATCAATAAATCAAATAAGGACTGAGATTTTTATTTTTACTCAAAAAAAAATATTGTACTTAAGGTCATGATGATAAAACTTTCCAAATGAGATTAAGCACTTGCATTTAACGTCTGCAGCACTAATGAAAAAGAAATTAAAGGGAAATTCAAACTTTTAAGAGAACATGGTTTGCATGTAAAACATCTTTTTTAAGGCTTTAGAAAATATGAATCTTAAAGGAGGGCGATTCTGGCGCCTGCTAAAATAAAGGGGAGTAAATAATGAAGACTGTGATGTGTTGACATTTGTCATCCATACATATATAGATATGACAAAGTGCTCTGGCACAACTATTTAATTTAGAGTCAAGTACTAAAAGTACGGCCATGTACAAAAAGAATATTTTGACTTCATAATTTATGATTAGTGCATGCTATCTTTGCAGTGAGTCTTTTTTATAGTGTTGTGACTTCATCTAACATTTATGGCAATTATAGGTTGGTTTACATGTCTTTATCACAAGTGCAAAGAAGCAAATTAGATGTATTCGAGGTTGGATTTTCATTAATTTTAACAGGATGAACATTTTGAATTATAAATGATGCAGTAAATTTCTATATAACCTATGTAGGGGATTACAAAGAGAGCTCAGAGCTTTTCCTTGTGAAAAGAAAAAAAAAAGATTACAAAGAGATTTCATCTCTCAACAGCACAAGTAGATGCAATTATATATAAATCATTTCATACAAGTACCTTACATTGAAATTGCACAATTATATAAAGTAAACATAAAGCATACACAGATATTGCAGCCGCACGTACATACCTGACAAACAAGTAACTAATTATTCCTACTATTTCGACGATTGGAACTCGTGAAACGGACGTTACCAGATTCGATCTGTTCAACGTCTTGAACCAATTCATCATAGTGACGTCTGACTTGCTCTGCAGTCTTTCCACCACCAACCATGGCAGCAACCTTCTCCCACCTATCTGAGGTGCCTTCATCATACTTGGCAAGAGCCATCTCGAAACGTTTGTTCTCCTCACTTGTCCAAGCCATTGTAAATGAAGAAAAGAAAGATGAATCAAATTCTAATTGGGAGGGGAGATTGATATGCTACAAAGGAAATAAGAGGAGCTTTCGGGTGATGAAGAGCAGGGGTTGGATTGCAGGGGTATTTATATGGAAAGAAAGAAATGTACCATGATTAAACAAAGAAGGTGGAGTTGCAAGTTGGGATTAAACAAGTAAATGTGGTTCATATATGGTGATGCTACATGCAACTAGAGTGATCCATAGGCAAAGGCATGCATTCTAGTGTTGCCTAACTTCATTTACAAATCGAATTCAAGCTTTTTGCTACTAATAGAACTTAATTATGAGCATAGCCAACTGTCTGGTGGTATTCTCTGTTTTGTTTTTTCCAAAATTAAAACCAACATTTGAATTCTGGTCCTATGTTCTAGGAAGAAACGAATTTGATATACCTCATGCTATTGCTAACTGCACAAATGTCATTGTATTTCTCATTAATTTGTGCAGGAGCAATGCATAATTATCATACGGGACAGAACCAGTGAGGATCATGGCACAAAAGTGACCAGCCTTGCATCAATTGAGGACCAGCTTGTAGTCAAATAAGCATGACTCTCTGATGTAACCGGTTTCCAATACTGCTACCATAATTCTCTCCTAGTTTTTTGTAGAACGGTAAAAGTGCCTCTTGCTGTAATGCTGTTACCATGTTTCCTCTTCAATTAATTAAGGAAAATGTGATGCCAACAAGATCTTCTGTGGTAATAGCAGCATAGCATTATATGGATTTGCTATCTTATATAACTGGAGTAGATGTTTTGTCCTCAACATGTGTTGGGGATACGCATATATGCTTGATATAATACATGTCATGATCAACCGAGCTGGTGGCTGTGTTCAAATAAAAACTTGAATGGAAGAAATTTTTGCAAAATTACAAAAGCGAATTCAATACAGGGTTTCAGTTTTTTTTATTTTTTAAGCTCACGGAATATAAGCAAAGTCTATCCGTTATCTAACAACTTTAAGTGCTTCTTAATTTTAATCTAATCTTGTAACTCCACCTTCTTTGTTTAATGATTGGTATCTCTCTTTCCGACCACTATAAGTACCACATGAATCTATTTCTTAGCGAAGCACAACAACATTTTTGCCAATTCTCTCTCTCTCTCTAATTAGCACTCTATCACTCACACCCATCTCTTTTCGGTTCTTCACTTGCTTCTACCTCATGGCATGGACAGTTGAAGAGAACAAACGATTCGAGAGGGCTCTATCGAAGTATGACAAAGATACCCCTGATAGATGGGAGAAGGTTGCGGCCATGGTCGGTAGTGGAAAAACAGTGCAAGATGTGAAAAGCCACTACAAGCTTTTATTGGATGATGTCGAACGAATTGAATCTGGCAACATCCCCTTCCCGAATTACTGTTATTCGAGCCGTTGAGCTAATTAATTAGTGACTATGTATGTTTTGGGTGCATGGTAATTGCAGTACAGGTCTTTATGTATCTGTCGAAAAACATGCACTCTAGCTAATTGTTGCGTGTAATTAACTTGTAAGTTATTATTGTAATGATTACTAGTATCTATCAGCATTTAGTATTATGAAAGTGTTGATTAATTAGCCGTAGTCTTTGTACCGAGGCATTGTTTGTTGTTCATGCATGAATCATGATAGTTCAAAAGTGTTGTGTGTCGGCAGCTTTTAGCTCATGAAAAAAAAAAAAAAAAAAGCAAGATGTACTAAAAGCAGGAGCATGAGACGCAATGCGCTCTATGCAAAGTCAATTAAGAAAGAGGAGGGTTCAAATGCCTCCATTTTTCATGCCTCCACCATGCCTTCATATTTTAAAACTTTAATAACTCAAAATTTAAAACTTAAAATTCAAAATAAAACCGTTGGATATGATCTACATTATTTTATCTATGTGCTCATAAAAAATTATCACATTTCGATTTTGTTTTTATGTGAATCAATAAGTTGAAAAATCAACGTCTAGAAATTATCCACATTAGTATGTTTTTTACAAGCTCTTGATGACAACCAAAATAAAATTGAAATATCATAATTTTTTACAAGTGTATAGTTAAAATGATGTAGATCATATCCAACGGTTTTATTTTTATTTTTAAGTTTTAAATTTTGAGTTTTTAAAATATGGAGGCATGGTGGAGGCATGAAAAATGGAGGAATTTGAACCCTCCTCATTAAGAAAATACATGAGCAGCATTTGCCCTGTTGACTGCGTTGATGCTTGCTATCAGTTATCGGTGGAAAATTCACCTTGGCCTTTGGGTGCATCGGAGAATTTAAGTGTACATTTGTAAAATTAATATTTTTATATATGATTTGCACCTTTTAACTTGTTTGGCTCTAATATTATGCATTACTATAATTAGTTGGCGAGTTGAAGGCAACATTTCTCCGATGAGAAAAATTAATTCGTGACGGGTCCTTGTTTGAGACCCTCTTATTTTTGTAAGGACTGATCAGGTCACATATCTCATCAATTTTGTGTAATTATAAATATGGTATTTGTTTATGATCTTGTTAAACAAGTACCATCTAGCGATTCTGTATTGATGAGACCATTATGGAGTCAAGACTCAAGAGACTCATAGGTAAATGTATTATGTATAAGGCAGCCCATAGTTTGGGAAATGAAACAGCGCGCCAAGATAATGCGAGAATAATTCTCAGGAATAAAAGGATAATTTTAATAAAACTTAATTTTGTTAGAGTTATTCTGTATTAAGGAGTGGGGGTGGTGCAATAGGCATCAGATCAAATTCAGTCTAATATCTGGTCGGAACTGTTTATATCTGCATCAAGATTCATGTGTACTTGATCCGCATGAATTTTAAAAATATTTGTGCGGATCTTGATACAGATCGAACGACTTGAATCGGATATCGGACCGTGCCCAATTCCTGTATCAAACAAAGCACGATTGTCTGAAAATTGTCAAAGACGATTACAATAAAAAAAAAATAATTGACCCTTTTTTCAGAACCAGTTTTGTTGGAGCACATAGTATACCGAATACCGAGTACTGCAAAGGTGTTGCTGATATTTTTGGGCTTTATCGTTACACCTGATATTGGCATCATCATTGTTTTTACGTTTCCAAGTTGCGAAATGTTTATTGATTTATTCTCTGCCCATTAGTGATTAATATATATCAATCATCCAATATTTTGTTCATAGGTCGAGAATTTGCTACTGGTAAATTGCTCCATATATAAATTATTCTCTGTCCATTAATAAAACATGCGTTAATTTTAATAGAGATTTGATAGAATATTTTTCTTTTACAAAGAGGTGTAAGACGGAGAATAATTATAATTTCATTAAATGCTCAACAAACTGATTACTTGCTAGGATTAGGAAGTGCTGCATATCCGCAATTTGCAAATTATCCTCTATTATTTTATAGGGTGAATTTCGTGTATTTCTTTCAAAAACTTTGTATTATGTATTTTCTCTAAAATTCATAATATCATATTTACTCTTTTAAATTTAATAAACTCACAAATTTATCCAAATGATTGTCTTTTCTATTAAAACTTATTTTAAATTTATAAAATGCTCATTGTACCATTTATTACAAAATTAACAAATATGTGGCATGTTTAAGAGAAATATTTAGTCGTCTAATTTACCGGATGTGAGGAGAAATGGTACATTTCTTTTTTACTTGTGACACGTACACAAGCATATGTCTAATGGCCATTGTATATGCGTCAGAAGTAGAGAAATACAATATTTGCTCTCGGAAACCGACCAATTAGAAGATTGAACATTGTTCTTATATTGATTACATGTTTTATTTATTAATAAAGGGTAAAATGACGACTCTATAAATTTAAAAATGAGTTTTAATAGAAAAGGTTATAAAATAAGTAAATTTGTGAATTTATGAAATTTAGAAGGGTAAATATGATATTATGAATTTTTGAGGGGGTACATAATTTTGAGGTTTTTGCGGAGTATAAATGAAATTTTCCCTAGTTTTTAATGTTGATCCTAAGATTATTGAACCATTAAACTGACTCCTCATTGGCTTTGACGACCTATCATGTCCAAAAAAAGTAATTATCCCAAAAGGTGAATTTGTTCCGTTACATCTTTCAAAAGAGAAAGGATCAATCTTACAAATATTTTATGTTGTAAAATTGCATAAATGGCTATGAAATATATGGGGGATTCTTTTGCATTGGAAAATTTTGAAAGAAGAAAAATGAAAATTTCTTATTGAAAAAATTGAAAGCAAGTTGCAAGGGTGGCAAACTAAAATTATTTTCTTTAGATGATAAGATCACTCTCTTAAATGTCATCTCAATTATTCCCCTATAGTGAGTATATATAAACAGAACGATTGTTTAAGTTCGGAAAGGGAGTGGGGGTTGGGGGGGGGGGGGGGGGGGGGGGGGTGGTGTTGAAGGTCAGGTGTTTAGATTAAAAAAAATATGAATAAACCTCTACTAATAAAAAAATATAAAATGGTTCATTAGATTCATTCAACGAGTCTTTATTTCAAAAAAAGATGGAACGATATATTAAAAGCAAATATTTTCATAGATGAAGTACTGCTAGAGTTTCTCCATTTTATAAAGGGGTTCTAAAAGATAGTCAAATCATTACATTAGGATTGAACAAAATAGTAGGTAAAGAGATATTGTTAAATTTTAGTCAGATGGTTCAATGAGTATGCTCTCAGTCGTCCACTTCCCAAATATTTCCTTTTTTTGCTTCTGAGATATCTGTTGCTGAGGCTTGTAATATAATAATTTTCATATTTCCTTTAGAAGACAATTGGTTGGTGATGTTCTTCATCAATGACAAGTTTTACAGCAATATTTGTCTTCTTTACAATTAGATGCTTACAAAATGATTAAATTGTGTGGAGATGGCACTCCACTGGCGTTTACTGTACATACTCTCTTTTTTTTGTAAATGGTTAGAACATGAAGGAGTTCTAAATCATGAATTTGATACTAGTTGATGAAAAGCAACATTCTGCTTTAAATTAAAATATTTCTTTGATTAGGATAAATAAGAATTTTAACTAAAGAAATATTAATTAAAATGTGTTGAATTTGTAATATGAAGATAATAAGGGTAGAACTAGGTTGTTCGTAAGTTCACCAAGCCCCTTGGTGAACTCAAGTCTAAAACCCATCGGATCGGCTTCAAACGACGAATCCGAACCGTTGAAACCCCGACATTTTTATTAATATCCAAAGTTTAATACAAATTATTAATTATACCCAGAATCGGACCAATTATCGAAATATACCCAAGCCGGCCATTTTTTGGCCGGCTATGTTCCCTCCCTAAGCCGGCCAGAAAATGGCCGGCTATGTACCTTTTTTTTTTAAACCGCATTAACTCTATAAAAGAGCACCCTACCTTCAGCTGAAGGGCACACAACCCGATGCAGCTCGCGAATTCACTGTTGAGGTAATTTTTTTTTTTATTATTTTTTATTATTATGTTTTATTTTATAGAATAATTAATTATATTATTAAAAATTTTAATAATAAACCCTAAACCCTATAATCCTAAACCCTAAACCCTAAACCCTAAACCCTAAACCCTATAACCCTATAACCCTAAACCCTAAACCCTATAACCCTAAACCCTATAACCCTAAACCCTAAACCCTATAATCATATACCCTATAACCCTATAACCCTAAACCCTAAACCCTAAATCCTAAACCCTAAACCCTATAACCCTAAACCCTATAACCCTATAACCCAAAAACCCTAAACCCTAAACCCTATAACCCTAACACTATAACCCTAAACCCTAAACCCTAAACCCCTAAACCCTAAACCCCTAAACCCTAAAACCATAAACCCTAAAACCCTAAACCCCAAAACCCTAAACCCTATAACCCTAAACCCTAAACCCTTATAACCCTATAACCCTAAACCTTAAACCCTATAACCCTAAACCCTATAACCCTAAACCCTAAACCCTATAATCATATTCCCTATAACCCTATAACCCTAAACCCTAAACCCTAAACCCTAAACCCTAAACCCTAAAACCCTAAACCCTAAACCCTAAAACCTAAACCCTATAACCCTATAACCCTAAACCCTAAAACCCTAAAACCCTAAACCCTAAAACCCTAAACCCTATAACCCTAAACCCTAAACCCTAAATCCTATAACCCTATAACCCTAAACCCTAAACCCTAAACCCTAAACCCTATAACCATATAACCCTATAACCCTATAACCCTATACCCTATACCCTATACCCTAAACCCTAAACCCTAAACCCTAAACCCTAAACCCTAAACCCTAAACCCTAAACCCTAAACCCTATAACCCTATAACCCTAAACCCTATAACCCTAAATCCTATAACCCTATAACCCTATACCCTAAACCCTATAATCATATACCCTATAACCGTATAACCCTAAACCCTAAACTCTAAACCCTATAAACCCTATAACCCTAAAACCCTAAACCCTAAAACCCTAAACCCTATAACCCTAAACCCTAAACCCTAAAACCCTAAAACCCTAAACCCTATAACCCTATAACCCTAAACCCTAAACCCTATAACCCTAAACCCTATAACCCTATAACCTTAAACCTTAAACCCTATAACCCTAAACCCTATAACCCTATAACCCTATACCCTATACCCTAAACCCTAAACCCTAAACCCTATAACCCTATAACCCTAAACCCTATAACCCTAAACCCTATAACCCTATAACCTTATACCCTATACCCTAAACCCTAAACCCTAAACCCTAAACTCTAAACCCTATACCCTAAACCCTATAACCCTATAACCCTAAACCCTATAACCCTATGCAGCATGTTGCTGACAATCTGGTCAAGAACTGTGGAGGAGACAGATGGTACGGATGGAGGTTCAGGGAAGGAGCAAAGAGGAAGAAGCCGAGAAGATTGAAAGAGATGTTCGAAGAGTTTGCTCATGTATGTCTAACTTATAACATTTCGTTTAATTATCTTATAAGATTTTTATGAAAATGAAATAACACCCCTTTGTTTTTGTGCAGCTAAATCCGCAGTGTAATGCATATTTAAAGAAAGTGGGCAAAGTACGTCCTAATGATGTGATGGAGCCATCCAATTATGAGAAAATTTTCCAAACCTGTGACGGAGGATACCGGTTTGGTATCATGACAACAAACGGCTCCGAGTCGCTCAACAATGTCTTCCGAACGAGTCGTAGATTGCCTGTTTGTGCCATAGTGGAGGATACGTTCTACACGTGTAACAGATGGTTTGTTCAGCGGCGTCAGCGAGTAATGGAATTACAAGACAAGGGACAGGTTCTGTCTGACTGGGTTTTGCAGAAGATCAGAAAACGTTGGGAGAAAGCTGGAAAAATACGGTTGGTGCGTTACACAGAGGGCCAAGGTCAGTACCAAGTTTCATCCCCAAATGAGTACGTTCCTTGCACCCGTAGCGACATGGGCAACATGGAACCCACTCACAGGGAGTTCATGTACATTGTGACGCGCGGTCCCGATAGACAAATGGAATGCACTTGCAGAGGTATCCAATTAACTTCTATTCCGTGCGCTCATGCCTTGGCTGTTTGCCGTGACCGAAACTGGCAAGAGGACGACTTTGTTGCAGACTGGTATAAAACACCCTATCTTGTGAGTACTTGGAACCATGTGTTCAATCCAATTGGCAATATGGGAGACTGGCCTCCTAATCCTGGAGACAGAATCCTTCCGAGTGGTGGTTGGATTAGGAAGGGGAGGCGAAAACACATCCGTCGTGTAATGACGATGGATGAAATGGAAGGTAGACGAATGGGGCATCAGCCTCGCCGTTCCACTTCTGATAGGCAACGAAGAGGTATGTAACATTCATCTAAAATTATTTTTCTTTTTAATTTATACCAACTTACCAAGTAACACATGCAAATGCAGAGGCAAGAAACGCAGCAAATGCGGCGGAAAATGAGCGAGTAATGGCGTCGGGAAGTGGGTCCGGAGGGTCACGGCGTAGCACAGCTACGAGCCGTTTAGATGCAACTGCTATGTATGCCGAAGCAATGGGAGAGGCGGTTGCCATAGGAGGAGAGGCGGTTGGGGTGCAAGGGGAGCCATCTGTCCAACCGAGGAGGTCCACTACTAGACGCACAACAAGAGCATCTACAAGCCAAGCAGGGCCATCTGGAGTCCAAGCCGGCCCATCTACAAGCCAAGCAGCGCCATCTGGAGCCCAGGCCGGCCCATCTAGTGAGCAACCGGAGCCATCTGATAGACCATCTCGTACGGCATCTTTCGCAAGTGGTTTACTTCGGGGATTAAAATTTAGACGTAGCAATAATAGGTGATTTGTATGCATGTTGTAAAAATTGTGTGGACTCTACCTGCATTTTGTATGTACTTTATTATTTTGTACGAAATTCAGAAATGAAATATTTGACTCTAATAGAAATCACATAAAACAAAAATAATGCGGTTTAAAAAAAAAAAAAAAGGTACATAGCCGGCCATTTTCTGGCCGGCTTAGGGAGGGAACATAGCCGGCCAGAAAATGGCCGGCTTGGGTATATTTCGATAATTGGTTTGATTCTGGGTATAATTAATAATTTGTATTAAACTTTGGATATTAATAAAAATGTCGGGGATATTAATAAAATGGTTCATTAGATTCATTCAACGAGTCTTTATTTCAAAAAAAGATGGAACGATATATTAAAAGCAAATATTTTCATAGATGAAGTACTGCTAGAGTTTCTCCATTTTATAAAGGGGTTCTAAAAGATAGTCAAATCATTACATTAGGATTGAACAAAATAGTAGGTAAAGAGATATTGTTAAATTTTAGTCAGATGGTTCAATGAGTATGCTCTCAGTCGTCCACTTCCCAAATATTTCCTTTTTTTGCTTCTGAGATATCTGTTGCTGAGGCTTGTAATATAATAATTTTCATATTTCCTTTAGAAGACAATTGGTTGGTGATGTTCTTCATCAATGACAAGTTTTACAGCAATATTTGTCTTCTTTACAATTAGATGCTTACAAAATGATTAAATTGTGTGGAGATGGCACTCCACTGGCGTTTACTGTACATACTCTCTTTTTTTTGTAAATGGTTAGAACATGAAGGAGTTCTAAATCATGAATTTGATACTAGTTGATGAAAAGCAACATTCTGCTTTAAATTAAAATATTTCTTTGATTAGGATAAATAAGAATTTTAACTAAAGAAATATTAATTAAAATGTGTTGAATTTGTAATATGAAGATAATAAGGGTAGAACTAGGGTGTTCCTAAGTTCACCAAGCCCTTTGGTGAACTCAAGTCTAAAACCCATCGGATCGTCTTCAAACGACGAATCCAAACCGTTGAAACCCGTCTACCTTACGAGTGATGCGTATACACGTAAAAATTTTATACTTTCGAATTAATTTAGAATAAAGTCAAGCGGTCAAAATTAGAAGGTTAATAAATAAATTTTAATGCATTAATTTTTTGACGTTTTTTGACCACTTGACTCTATGCAAAATTAATTTCAAAATTTAAAATTTTTGCATGTAGACGCATCACTCATAAGGTAGACGGGTTTCAATGGTTCGGATTCATCATTTTAAGCCGATCCGATGGATTTTAGACTTGAGTTCACCAAGGACTTGGTGAACTCAAGAGCACCCTAGTTCTACCCAGATAATAATGCACTGTCACGTGCAGAAGTTATTGATGTTTGACAGTTTCAAAAAGTTCAATGGGCGGATTGGCATCGGACCCAAATCGGTTCAATATTCATTCGGAACTGTTCGACTTGTTTTATGATTCGTGAGTGACTGTTAAATATTTGTGCATGCCGTTTCAATTTTCATGCATATCAAAAAGCATACGAACATCACTGGTGTCTATTAACGGAATCCCCAAATTTCTCCTTAAAATAAAACAAGAAGCACGTACGAATCATGAAACGAATCAGACGATTTCGAACGGACATCGAACCGCACCAGACGCACCCCACTTTCCATGAAAGCATTTCATGAGGCTTCAGATTTAAAGAATAATTTTGCAATAACCAAAGTACTTATTTTATAAATATGCAAGGGTCTTACTTGTGTTCTTGGTAGTGTATTGATTAAACCCGCCCGGGTCAACCCGGACCGGGCAAATCCGTGACCCGAATCTGGACCGGTCCGAGTCCGTGCCTAAACCCGGACCGGACCGTCCAAACGGGTGGGCCGGGTTAACCAAGGTGCGGATCCGGTTTTTTGGACCCAACCCGCCCAGATCCGACCCGTTTGAACCCGTGGACCGAACCCGGACTGGACCGTCCCAAACCCGGACCGAACCGTCCAAACCCGTCCGAAACCCATGCCTAAACCCCCGGACCCGGAACCGAACCCACCTGAACCCGGACCCGGACCCGAACCGCCTGAACCAACTCCGTGAGCCGCGACCGTGAACTGGACCCACACCCGTGAGCCGCGCATACACCGGCGCAAAATTGGCAGAAAATTAGTTTTTTTTTGTTGTCAGCGGGATTCGAACCTGGGACCTCTCTCTCAACAACCAATACCTTTAATCACTCCGCCACAGTTTAACTTGTGATATGTTCCAATAACTTTAGTATTTAATCTATTCTTACATTAAGCCTTTAATTTTTTATAGTTTGAGCCTTTGGTTTATGACATGTATTTAATTAATTGTATTTTATTACATGTATTTAATTAATTGTATACTTTGGTTTATGACATGATTTTAACATATTGTGATATATAGTAGTTCACTTAAAAAATAAAGAAAGTATTTAATTATCAATATGAGTAATTACATAAATACATGATTTAAAATCACAAATGATAACTAGCTAGTTCAGTAACTTCAATATTTTCAATTTAGTTTTTAAAATGTATAAAATGCACACTCAGCTATATATTACACAAAAATAGATCAGTCTATTTCGATTAAACACAACGGTAATTAACATCTGCTAGCTACACGCCACGCTTTGTTCAAATTAAAGCATATTTTAATTAAAAACTTCAAATTCAATTTTTCAGTCCTAAAGAATTGCATAAATCATGTTAATTTATAAAATACACATTTATCATTTTCAATTCTAAATTGCACACATGACTGTTAGTACGATTTAGTATTTAATGATTGTTGTTTAGTATTTAAATTAACTTTTGTTTTTAAATCTATTGTTTTAAAATAATTCGGTTTTAAAGATAAAAAATAATTCAGTTTTAAAATAATTCGGTTTTAGAATAATTCGGTTTTAACATAATTCGGTTTTAACGTAATTTGGTTTTGTTATGACAAAAATTATTGAGTTCAAATAAAAAAAACAGAAAAAAAATAGAAACGAAAACCAGAAACAAAACAGCAAAAAAAAAAAACGGCCCGGACCGGACCGTGGAACCGACCCGACCCGAGCTAACCCGTTCCTGAATCAACCCGTGGACCGGGCGGGTTCGGACCGAACCGACCCGACCCGGACCGTTTTCAAAACACTAGTTCTTGCTAATATTATCAACGATGAAATTTTGTGCTAGTTTCACCCTTTTTCAAATGACACCAAATTTATAACAATTCATTTTTAACAGCATTTCATGAAATATCAAATAATATTTATTCTGCATAAAAATTGATACAACCCATCTATAAGGACAATAACGTGTCTTTATTTTTTTTATTTAATTTTTTTTGACATGATTTAAGAATATATTTCAAAATTATCCAGATAAGTCGTTGTCAAGGGATTATAACTCTATTGTTAATCGTAAAAATTGTAGTAATATTAATTATTTAAAGGTTCAGCTTCGTTGGAGGGACCTAACAAACAGTGTAGAAATGAACTGAGTTTTAAAATTCAAAAGATTCTTCCGCGTTGGAAAATAAATTTCTATGGGAATCCGAACTGGCCTGATTTTGCGCAAACTAAAAAAAGTGAGTTATCTCAGGGAATCCGAACTCTGAAAATCATACTAGTTTTGGCTATTTTGCGCATTTGATCAAAATGAAGAATAACGACTAGGAGGCCGAGCCAAGTAAGACTAGAGAATGGCATTTACCTTTCTTTGGTTAAAGAAAAGGGTAATTATATCTTCTCCTATCTATCCATCTCTATTTCATTCTCTAACTAACTAACTACTTCTTCTAACTATAATTACAAATTCTAACTACCTAATGGCCTTACAAATTAATTACCTATTTTTTTCCCTTTATTTCTTTCCTCTTTCTCCCTCCCTCTCCCACCTCTCCCACCTCTCTCTCTCCACCTCCGCCCGCATCTCCCACCTCTCGCTCTGCGTCTCCGCCCGCCTCTCTCACCTCTCCCTCTCGGCCTCCGCCTCCCTCTCCCACCTCCGCCTCCGCCGGGTTAGATCCATCATTGTCGACCGCCGGATCAGATCCGTCATGTCTATGTTCCTCTTCCTAATGCAGTAGCGAGTTATTTGCAAAGAACAAAGCTTCATTAATGGTGAATTAGGCAGTGCGTACTAAGTACTAAGAAATGACGAAAAACAAATTTTGAAAAAATTAGAGGTGTATGAATGAATACTTGATGTTTTAGAGATGAATATTTCAACGTTTATGGATGAATACTTAATATCTTAGGTATAAATACTTTTAACTTATATGTATGAATACTTGATATCTTATGGATGAATATTATTCGGCTGCTCTTGTAAAATTAATCGAGGTATGCACATATGTTTGTAATACTCTTGATATATTAACTATTTACACTTACACGACGATGATGAATACTTGCTCGATGAGAGATGAATACTTGGATGAGGTATGAATACTTGTGCAACGGACAACTCGAAAGTATGTCATCATGGATCTCATTTGAAAGAGAAAATTGTGTAGAAGACGTTCGTGGTTTTAAATTTGCAAAATTTCTCACAGATCGTCAAAAATATTGGTTAGATTGAACGGAGAAAAAAAAACTCATCTCTAAAAACGTGTAAAAAATGAGTGATTGATGTGTTCAAATATGCTTCTATTGCAAAGATGAATACATTCATATAGATGGATGAATGCTAGTTGTGTTACAGATGAATACGTTTTTGCAAATTTCTAAAATGAGCTGAAGGTTATGCGGTCCCCCCACTTAATTAATGCGCTGACGGTTATGCTGTCCCCCACTTAATTAATGTTTTGACAGTTATGCGGTCCCCCACACATGTTGTTTGTGATCCCCTACTTTCTTTTACACTGAATGTTGTAATATATCCAAATATGGTTCTATTGCAAATGTGAATACCTTCATATAGATGTATGAATACTAGTTGTGTTACATACGAATACTTTTCTGCAAATTTCTAAAATGCGCTGACAGTTATGCGGTCCCCCACTTAATTAATGCAACTGACGAGGGATGAAACGGGGGATGGTTGACGGAGGATAGCTAGGCTCTCCCAAAGAAAAATTTCAAAAGCATGCCTCTTCCTGGAAAGAAAAATACAATAATATATGTATGCTTGTAGTTTAAAATAATTGCAAAATTAGTCTCCGTCCAAATTTTTGTTCAGCCCTATCATATCTGAATCCTCATCCTATGCATTAAGATACAGTTTGAGTTAATTTTTGAATCATACGATCAGAATTCAAGCCAATTCGGCTCGCACGAGACCCTTTAATAGTAGTGTGGATTTAAATCGGACGGTCTAGATCTTAACTCAAAATTTGAGTTAAGTTAGAGGATACGCATCCACTACTACAAAAACTGGCTTTGTACACTGCACATTGTACACGGATTTAGCAATTATATTAAAAACAGTGTACCAAATATGAGTCCAAAAGATCTGCACGATTTCTACACGGATAATTAGTTAATAATCAGTGTAGAATTATTAGAGAGAGCTACACGGTTTATTAGAAACCACAAATCCGTGTGTAAAGAAGTGGGTGTGCAAATAATTGAGAGAGCTACACGGTTTATAACTAAATATCCGTGTAGGAACATTACACACGGCTTTTTGATAATATAGCCGTGTAGAATTCTTATAATTGTACACGGATTTATAACTAAATAGCCGTGTATAAATAGTTGGAGAGCTACACGGATTTATAACTAAATAGCCGTGTATAATAGTGTAGGGTTTTTATCTCTTCCCTTCCAGAGCGCCGTTTTGATCAAGTCTTTTAGTTAATACATCTCGAACTGAGCTTTTTATTTCTGCGAATTGATCGAGGCCAGCAGCTGAGATCTGAGATCTTTGAATTAAGTTTGTATTTTCTCCTCTCCATCTTTCTAAGGTTAGTAATATGTATTTAAATCATTTTCTTCCTCTAATTTTCTGTTATTTAGGCTTATTTAATTAGGTCATTTCATGCATGCTTGAATTCTTAATTTTAGATGTAATTAATTAGTGTATTGTGGTCCAATAACCGACCTTTAGATGCTTTTAGGTCCATGCCCGTTCAAAATTAATCCAATAGGGATTAATTTTGGATAGTCCCCGTTTTGGGACTGCTCTTTGAATATTATGTCTCATTTAGGATGTGAACACATATTAGCGGGATTTAATTAGTATTTGAGGAAAGTTCGACAGTATTTTCCCTTATTGCTCCTACGAGTATGTGGTTCGTACGCATACTTGGGGAGTTAAGGGGAAATGCTGCCGAATTTTTCTCAAATACTAATTAAATCTCGCTAATATGTGTTCACATATGAGACATAATATTCAAAGAGTGGGTTAGGATTGTAAACCGGCCCTTTGTAAGCCCAAAATTTTGTACACGAAGGAGAATGTTGACCATGCATGATTAATTGATCAAATCATTTTTTTAATTTAATTTACAGATGGATCGAAGCTGGATGTATGAAATGCGACGTGACAGTGAAGAATATTTGGTTCGCGTTGATGAGTTTATAAAATTTGCTGAGAGTTATAGAGTGAAGAAAAAAGAAGAAGACATTTTATGTCCTTGTAAAGATTGTAAAAATTTATTAAGATTTTTGGACATCGAAGAAATTAGAGCTCATTTGATTTGTCGGGGATTTAAGAAGAGATATACATGTTGGTTCATGCATGGTGAGAAATTTGGGGAAAGTAGTAGTGCCAATAAAGATTGTAATCGTGAATTGAATGATGAGAATGTTGGAATTTCTGATAATTTTGAACTTGATTGGAACGAGGATTATGAGAGTGCCGAATATTCTGATATTAACGTCGAACCCGAAAATGACGATGATGAGATGGAGAGGAATTTTGATGAAAATGTACAACACGAGTTTACTGAAAATTTGGAGGATATGTTACGTGATGTGGAAGATGAAATTAGTGATAAAAATTATGATAAATTTCAAAATTTGTCTAATGAATCCAAGAAGCCGTTGTATCCCGGGTGTACCAAATTTACAAAACTGTCAGCTGTGTTGAAATTATTAAACTTAAAAGCAGACAATGGTTGGAGCGATAAGAGTTTCACGTCCTTATTACAGCTTTTAGGAGAAATGCTCCCAGATAACAACGAGTTACCCGGTACAACATATCAGGCAAAGAAGTTGATATGTCCAATGGGGTTGAAGATCGAAAGAATACATGCATGTCCGAATGACTGTGTATTGTATCGTAACGAGTACGAGGCCATGCATGTCTGTCCTAAATGCGGTGTTTCACGATATAAACGTCGTAAGGACCAGGACACTGATGATTGTAACGAGGACACAAGTGGCCGACCTCCGGCTAAGGTGTTGTGGTATTTGCCGATAATACCGAGATTCAAACGGTTGTTTGCGAATCCCAAAGATGCAAAATTATTGCGTTGGCACGAAGAAGAGCGCAAAAATGACGGTAAACTAAGGCACCCGGCTGATTCTCCTCAATGGAGAAACATTGACAGACATTTCAAAGAATTTGGTTCTGAAACGAGGAACCTTAGGATTGTGGTGAGCTCAGATGGAATGAGTCCGTTTGGAAGTATGAGCAGTCGGCACAGTACTTGGCCTGTTCTTTTATGCATCTACAATCTTCCTCCTTGGTTGTGCATGAAACGCAGATATATAATGATGTCATTACTAATCCAAGGACCCAGACAACCCGGAAATGACATAGATGTATATCTCGCACCATTAATCGAGGACCTCCAAAAATTGTGGCGTGATGGCGTCCCGGTGTGGGATGCGTATATGAAAGAGACCTTTAACTTGCGGGCCATGGTGTTTTGCACCGTAAATGATTTCCCCGCGTACGGGAATTTGTCGGGTTACACTTGTAAAGGAGCAAAAGCGTGCCCGATCTGTGAAGATGACACTCAGGTGCTGAGGTTGAAAAATTGTCAAAAGAATGTATTCATGGGGCATCGTAGGTTTCTTCCTAATAATCACCCATATCGTAAGAAGAAGATGGCATTCAACGGGAAAATTGAGCTTGGAGTGGCTCGTCATCCATTAGACGGGGAGAGTGTCTTCGAATGGGTAAAAAACATTGATGTTATATTTGGAAAGTGCGCCAAAGCACTACCGAAGAATATTTGGAAAAAGAGGTCCATATTTTGGGAGCTACCGTACTGGAAATATTTAGAAGTGAGGCATTGCCTAGATGTCATGCATGTCGAAAAAAATGTCTGTGACAGTTTAATTGGTTTATTATTGAACATTCCGGGGAAGACGAAAGATGGTATTAAAGTGAGAAAAGGCATGGTAGAGATGGGAATACGACCCGAGCTCGCACCGCAGGAGAAAGGGAAGCGCACATACCTACCCCCCGCACTGTGCACAATGTCAAAGAAAGAGAAAACAAGCTTCTGTGAATGCCTCAATGGTATAAAAGTCCCATCAGGATATTCTTCGAATATTAAGAAGTTGGTGTCGATGAAGGACTTGAAACTGGTCGGTCTGAAATCTCACGACTGTCATGTTTTACTGACACATATAATTCCGGTTGCAATTCGGGGAATTTTACCAAAACACGTTCGTCAAACCATTACGAAGCTTTGTTCTTTCTTCAATGCAATAAATTCCAAAGTGATAGACCCTCTAAAATTGGACTCTTTGCAAAAGGAGGTCGTCGTTACTCTTTGCCAACTTGAGATGTATTTTCCGCCATCTTTTTTCGATGTCATGGTTCACCTTGTTGTTCATCTTGTGAGAGAAATTAAGATTTGTGGTCCCGTGTTCCTTCGGTATATGTATCCATTCGAGAGATACATGGGCATCTTGAAAAAATACGTAAGGAACCGACATCGACCCGAAGGCAGCATTATAGAAGGATATTATACGGAGGAGGTGATTGATTTTTGCACCAACTACTTGACCGGTGTGGATCCTATTGGCGTTCCAAAATCTCGATACGAGGGAAGGCTCCAAGGAGTCGGGACAATTGGGTTGAGAGCCGTA
Source organism: Carex myosuroides (assembly GCA_028015225.1). Taxonomy (NCBI): domain Eukaryota; kingdom Viridiplantae; phylum Streptophyta; class Magnoliopsida; order Poales; family Cyperaceae; genus Carex; species Carex myosuroides. Next base: position 9,294,703 of record CM051476.1, read on the forward strand.
GTTGCTGATCTAAATGAACTACAAAAGGCACATTTTATTGTACTACAACACATGACAGATGTTGCTCCCTATATAGATGAGCACATGACAATCCTTCAACAACAAAACTACACGAGGAGTCAGAAGTGGCTTACTAACGAGCATAATCGTTCTTTTATAGGATGGCTGAAAGAAAGAGTGCAGTCACACCCCGTACCTGAAATTGTTAAACTGCTTGGCAAAGGACCCCAAATTGTTGTTAGAACATTCCAAGGATACGAGATTAACGGATATACATTTTATACTAAATCCCAGAGTGATAAGAGCACGATGCAAAACAGTAGGGTGACGTTGGTGGCGACCTCTCAAGAATTCAGTAGATCCGGAGATGGCCGGGCTGTAATAGCATCAAAGTCATATTATGGCGTTATTCAAGAAATTTGGGAGCTCATTTACAGTCCTCGCCTGAGCATTCCCGTGTTTCGGTGTCAATGGGTCGAAGACCGAGGTGTTAAAGTTGATAACGACGGGTTCACACTCGTTGATTTAAACAGGGTTGGGCATGTTGATGATCCGTTTATACTCGCCAAGCAAGCCACCCAAGTCTTTTATGCCACTGACCCGAGTGATGCCAGGTTGAGCGTCGTCCTATCCGGAAAAAGAAGGATTGTCGGGGTAGAAAATGTCGTCGATGAAGAAGAGTACGACCAGTTCGACGAAGTACCTCCATTTTGTACTGATGTGCAAACTGAGGTAGCAACACTTGAAGGGGTAGACGAAGCTGACTACATGCGGTCCGACCACAATGAAGGATTATGGGCCGAGGGTACTGTTCAAATAGTGGAAAAAAGGAGAAAAAGGAAAAAAAAAAGCATAATGTGTAATATTTATTTTGTTTAAGACCGTGTAGCTTTTAATATTGCAACTTTAGCTTGTAATATATCAAATAAAAAAGGAAAAAAAGAGGGAAAAAAAAGAAAAAAGCATAATGTAGTAATAGTATTATCAAATATTATCAAATATTAGTTTAATGCTTATAATGAAGGATTATGTTTAATGCTTATAATATTATCAAATATTAGTATTAGTTTTTGAAAATATTAGTTAAAACATTTAATAATAAAATAAAATAAATATTAGTTAAAATATTAGTTTTCACTAAATATTTGTTAAAATATTTAAAATATTAGTTAAAATATTTAATATTAGCTAAAATATTTAATATTAGTTAAAATATTTAATATTAGTAAAAATATTTAATATTAGTTAAAATATTATGTTTAATGAAAATATTATGTTTAAAATATTATGTTCAACTTTATCAAACATTTAATATTAGTTAAAATAAATATTAGTTTATGTTCAAAGCATTTTACTGAACCTGGGACCCGCCTGTCGGAACAATTTATACACGGACTTTTAGCTAATAGTCCGTGTAGAAATGGAAGAGAGCTACACGGACTATTAGCTAGATGTCCGTGTAGAAAGGTGATTTGCACACGGATTTTTATGTACAACCGTGTAGAAAGGTTATTTGCACACGGACATTAACTTAATAGCCGTGTATAATGAGGAAACATTGGTTATTTCGAAATCCTTCTCTGCCAAAATTTTCATAAGTTCGAAAACCCTTCTCTGCCAAAAACCTCCCAAAGACACGAGCTCGATCTTCACCGCTCACCGCGCGCCTCACCGCCTCGCCGCCTCGCCGCCTCACCACCTCGGTCTCTCTCACCCGTGGTCTCTCTCTCTCTCTAACCCGTGGTCTCTCTCACGTAGGTTAGCGTCTCTCTATCTCGTTCTTTTTCTTATTGGGTTTGAACCTGTTAGCCAATATAAATTAAGGTCCAATTTTGCACCCTTGTTTAGTACTGGTAAGTGGTAACTGCGCATTGACTGGCTATCGGTTTTACTGCCACTGTAATATTGGTACAAAATTAATTTATAGTGGTAATACCAAATTCTAATTTTGTTCTAGATCATTAACATTATTAGTAAATTAAAAGTTAAGCATATGTAACATATGTAACATACTGGTTATCGATCCACAAAAGTGGTTGGTTGGGAAGTAAGGGATCCGTTTGATTGATGGTTTTTAGGGGGTATTTATTAATGTAAATAAATGTACTTTAAAATGCATATATGGACAAAATATCCCTATTAAACATATTGCTACATCTGTATGATTGAAGTACTTTTGATAATTAAATACAGTGGTATTTCGAGCATGTCACATCATACAGTGGTATTTCGAGCATGTCAATTGGGAAATTTGAGTTTAAATAAATGGCCGGCCTTTAATTTCAATTATTGGTCACTTGTGATTTGATCTTTAATTTCATGCAGAACCATGTCGAATGAGGATGAGTACGTCGATATGATGGCAGAAGAAGAGGAGCAGCAAGCTACTGCCTAATCAGAAAGAAGGAGGAGAGGGCCGACAATGTGCACGAGCATGTCCGAGCAGACCCATCAAGAAATCTGGTTCACAGAAGACGGGCGTGCGCAGGGAGAAAAACGGCAGAAATATTCAAATTGGTGTACGAGCTTCGTGAGGCAAAATGCGAGTATCCTTGTTGAGAGATGGGATCATTTTGAGGATGAGGTGAAGAACGAGTGGTGGAACGCGGTGAAGGTAAAGTGCCTAACAACTCTTCTCTTGAATTTTCACTTATGTATGATCTATACTTAAATACACTAAATTTTTGTGTCAATCAGGCTCAGTGGAACATCGAGAATGATGTTCCAAAGGATAAGACTTTGAAGATTATGAACAATGGTTGGAAGCAATACAAGAGCACGTTGAAGACGGAGTTCATGGAGAAAGGGAGAAATCCGGTCGGCTACTACAAATGGCTAAAACAAGAGGACTGGGATGCGTTTCAAGCTTTGAAGTCTACCGAAGAGTTCAAGGTATCTAACTCGTGCCAAATTTATGCTTATTCTTTCTCGATATGTACTCTTTTTTCTAAAACTAACTGATCGTTATTGTCTTGTTTCTGTGAAGGCAAAAAGTAATAAAGGCAGGATGACCGTTGCCTTTAACAAGTATCCACACCATCTAGGGTCAGGTGGTTACGAGGGTAAGACGGCAGAATGGAGGAAAGTCCTGGACGCGAACAAGGATTCTGACTCACCCGTGGTTAGGATCCAAAATCCTAGGGGCAAAGATTGGGTCATGGGTAGAGCCGAGGTAACCGCTGACGGGAAGATAATACTCCCAACGGATTTGCAAAGCGTGGCTCAAAGAATGGTAAGAGTCATTTATAACTCCGAAAGTACGTCAATTGTTCTTTTGCTTTAACTAATTCTTCTACTTGAACAGTTGGAAGTGGAGGAGGAGGTCAACTCGGGTGCCCGGAGTGTCGAACGACAAAATGATTCCTTGTCCGCAGCGCTCGAGAATCCAGAACACCCGGGTCGAGTAAGAGGTGTAGGGGTCTACAGGGGCTGGAAGGAGGTGTTCCGAGTGGAGGGACAAAAACCTCGAAGAAAATCTCGTGCCAAGGTAAACAAAGACGAGATAGTTGCGCAGATACGCGCGGAGGTGAGCAAAGAGTACGACGCAAGGTTTGCTGAGATGGAAGCAATGTTGACACAAATTAGATCAGCAACTACGCAGCCATCCGAGCAACCACCTCCCATTTCGCTGGGAATTCGGCGAAGTAGTCAAGCATCCGGCACGTGGGGCGCCTTAGACGATTTGGATAATCTCAAGGTAATCAATACTTCTTCATAATCTAAAGGTATTTAAAACCTGTTTGCAATCTTGTTGGACAATATCGCATCACTAAAATAAACAACTTTCCTATAAATTTGCAGGACCCCAGAGCATGCGACCTCGTCCTGCGGAATGGCAGTGTTTCTCTGATCGTTGCTAAGGGCGTTGTACATTCACTCGCCAAAAGTGTACACAATACTCAGCTAAGACCCGACCATGCATGCGTGCAGGTTGAGTTAGTCGTGGATGGATGGCAGCGCGTACCCCTTCCTGTCCCTACCGACGAAGCGGTTGTGCTTGATGACGCACGGATGTCATTGTCCAATGGCCCAAGAGTCAGATTGTTTTGGATCAGGTAATCCATAAAAAAATTCATTTATTTTGTTACATTCAACTCATTCTTTTTGAAATACTAGAATAATACATCTATAACTTGATACAGACACGAGGAGATGATGTTACTGGTACGGCTCTCTCACCGGTACGTCAGGAGGTGGCTTGCGACGTCGCGGCTGACGCGCCACAATCACCGCCCCGTCCTATGGTCACAGAAGAAGAATACAGCCGTTTGCCCAATGATTTGCGCCTTCTCCACGACTACTTGATGACGGCGCCCGACGGCATGGAGGCTATCGTCATCCCTGTCCCACCTGGGATGTTTCTACACGAAGGCAGGGAGCTCCTGCTGTCGTTCAGAGACTTCAAGGACCTCTTCCACCACTCGTCATCCGACAAATGGCTCGATGTTTCACACATCACCATTTTCCTCATGTTAGTGATATTAAAATATTTTCATTATTGTATAGAACTCAAATATATATTCTAATTACAATATGATGAGTTTTCAGGAAGCTAGTCCGAAACTGTGATGAGATGGTTGAAAGGAAGAACTTGTGCATGTTTCTGGACCCCGAGAAAGTGAGTGGTACGGCAGCGACATATTATCCGGATATGGCTATCGAGTACATGTGTTTTGCGATGCATCGTGCTAAGTCGGAGGAGAAGAAATTCATTCTCATGCCATACCACGAGGGGTTAGTTCTAATCTTAACTTATGTGTTGTTTATATTTTAATTAAAGAATTGTATAAAGGAATTAAAAGTTAAACATAAAAAAATGAAATCACACCATCAATCATAGCAAATACTCGTGTGACTTTTATATGCTAAAGTACTATAATTCTTCTCCTCGATCCAACAGCAAACATTGGTGCACGATTCTCATTGTGCCGTACTTAAGTGTGGGCATAATTATTGATTCTTGTAAGCCAAAAGGAAGGACCGCGGCTGCCAAGTGCAAAGTTATCTTGCCTTTTGTGAATAAGTAAGCAATAATAATTCTATAGGTTTGCATATCTTTCAATCATATCAAATTATAAAATTGCTAATTACATTCACTCACTTTTGTAAGGGCTTTTGTGAAATATATTAAAGAGGGAGGATCAGATAGCACGGGCCCGGGCAAGAAAAGCAAGTTGAATTGGAAGTACATGGTGGTGAGCACACTTTATGAGTTAGAAATTTCATATCTTGTTAAAAAAATTATTGTCATTCTAACAAATGCCGCTAAATGTAAATTTCAGAGCCCGCAACAGAAGGAGGGTTGGGAATGCGCTTATTACACGATGATATTCATGTTTGACTTTGTCGAAAGAATACAATTCGAATTCCCAAAAGCGGTATGTACTTCATATGAATTTCCTATATAATAAGCAATTGATATCTACCTTTTCTGAAATACTAACTATTATCAAATTATAATTTTGTAGAATGTGACAAAGCAAGATCATTACACTTGGAATCAGATCGACGATGTGCGGTGCATGTGGGCAAGGTGGTTTGCCATGGAATTTTGTAATCCTCGATATGGATTTGCATAGATTAATTTGTAATAAAAATATGTTTCGAATGAATTTATTGCTATATGAATTTTGTATAAATTTAGTATATGAATTTCTTGCTAATTAATCTGTTTCGAATGAATATTTGTATTTCTGTTGAAAAAAATTGGCTAGCAAAGCTGGAGGCTAGCCCAAAAACAAAATATACAAAAAAAAAGGTATTTATACACGGCTATTTAACAGTTGTCCGTGTGCAATACTAATCATACACGGTTTTTTTGTTAAAAATCCGTGTATGATAGCCTTGCTGGAGGCGTAATACAAAAAATCTAAAACTATTTGTACACGGATATTTACCAAAAGTCCGTGTATAATAGCTAAGAGAGCTACACGGACTTTTAATACAAAGCCGTGTAGAAAGAGGAATCGTACACGGTTATTTAGTTGATATCCGTGTAGCTCGCTAGGTCTTTGTACACGGTTAATTAGGGAATATCCGTGTAGAAATCATCATAATCACACACGGTCAAATATCCGTGTGTAGTTCCTGACCTATTCATACACCCTGGCTTTAAACACAGCAGGAAATCCGTGTAGCTCTTCCATTAATGTCCGTGTGTAATCTGTTTTTCTGTAGTAGTGATCGTATCTCTGGCTCCATCCAAAAAAAAATTTAAAACAAAGATATTTTTCAAAAATTAATTTAATTTAATAAAAAAATTGAATTAAAAAATTAAAATTCATAATTTAAAAACTCCGAGGAACTGCTTTGTATGCGTAGACAAAAATACACCATATGATGTGACATATGACAAAAAAATTTAAGAATGATGTAAAAGGAATGTAACACATAGACTTCTTCCCAAGAACAGTTAACTGTGGAGTTCTGATGAGATCCGGTGCTTTAGTACTGGTATGATTGCATCCGTTATAAAATAATTGTAAGCTCGACTTAAATGCAAATTCCGTGCCTTTTTTTTTAAAAAAATATATTTTTCAAAAATTAATTTAATTTAATCAAAATGAATTGAATTGAAAAATTAAAATTCATAATTTTAAAAAAAGAGTCATACTTGATTGGAACATAAAATTGTGCAAATATAAGATATTATTTGAAGTTATATTATAAAAAGATTTTGTTGTTTAATTAAGCAAGTGAAAGAATAAGAAGAGAATAAAATTTATGTTAACGTATTAAGAAAATAGTAACAATAACAATAATAATAATGATAATAAACTCAAATTTGCAACAATATTATCGTATTAACAAAAGAAATAATAATGATGATAAAAAATAGTATTCATACTACCACCATAAATTATTTTGTTATCTCATTAAGAAATGTTAAGGAGGTGTTGTGGAACCGACTATTTTCCATTCCATTAGTGTTGTGTTAGATTCGGATTGAACTACTACTTAAAAAAAAAAAAAAAAATCGGATTCAACTGAAATTTCTCTATTTCCAAACAAAAGTCGAAATCTTATGCATTTGTCTCTATTTGTCGGATAAAGATATTAACAGAGCTATTTTTATTTCACTCAACGCACAAATAATAAAGATAAAATAAAAAACTGTATAACTGATACGCTGCGTAAAATTAAAATAATTATGTTAGTAACTTTTATCCTATTTGCTCATTATTTCTCTCATGTAAATAGCTTGGAGTCTGTTTACAATTCACCTCGAGTTTCTTGTCGACCAAGCTCTCTGCTTTGCCAGATTATAATTTATTGTTTCATGCACTACCTCAGAATCTCAAGGAATCCATTGACCGCCGAAATTTTTATTAATACCCTTAAAAAAAGAAAAAATAGCAAATCTGTCTTGGTATGATTTTTTTTTCAAAAACACCCTGTGTGCTTTATGTTTGGACAGTCCAATCTCAATACCAAACCGCCCCACAGTGGGGCGGTCACCTCTTCATACCAGACCGCCCCACTGCGGGGTGGTTTGGTGTTTTTTTTTAAATGTTGTGCCATTTTTTAATTTTGTAATTTACAGTTTCATTTTTTATAATGATTTATGGTTATAATTTGTTATAATTGACGATTATACTTTTATTTGTTGTAATGTTTTATTGTAGTTTTATTTGTTATAATTTTTATAATAATTTAAGTTATATTTTTATAATTGACGATTATAATTTTATTTGTTGTAATGTTTTATAATATGTTATATTTTTATTATAGTTTTATTTGTTATAATTTTTTTTAATATTATAAATTAATTTTTTTGACTAGATAAATAATAAAATTAAATAATCTAAATGGTAAGTCTACAGCATAAAATCTAACAATCCAGAGAAGGAATAAAATTTTCATTTTGTAACATCTTCATACCTTTTTCACTTAGATGACCAAGCCCGGTTGTGCCACGTTTGCATATCTTCATGCTCACTTACTGCAGCCACAACACTCCTTCGAGGTTCTTCATGAAGTATGTACAAACTCTCATCTTTTTGTCCTTTCATTAATGTCATGCAACATTTTGACATCTTCCATGATCTCTCACCAAAAGTCATAACAAAACCATCGTCATCAAGTTGACCCGCTGAGATTAGATTCTTAGTAATTTTGGGTACATGCCTCACATTGCTTAATTTCAATCGCCTTTTATTAGTTTGCTCAAGCTCAACATCGCCAATTCTGACAATCTTACATGTTCGACCATCACTAAGATAGACATTTTCACCATCTATCTCTTGATAATTGACAAAATAAGAACGATCCGAGCATGTGGAATAAGGCACCCGAATCCAACATCCAAACATTCATGTTTGAACTTGCGGTACAATCCACGCTTAGTGTCACCGCATCTCCTCTTTCATCAGACACTATACTTGCTTCACCATCATGCTTATTATCCTTTTGTTTGTCTTTCAAGAGAGGACAATCTCTCTTCAAATGTCCTTCCTTATTGCAATGCCAACAAGAATATTTTTGGCCTTGAAATGCACCCTTTCTAACCGAGTAATTATTCTTAGTAACCCACCTTCCCCTTTCACCAACTGTCAATACCTCACTAGGCCCGGTTTCCAATTGGGTTAATTCTAGCCTTTCTAGTTTTCTCATTCAACAATGAAGCAACAACATCACTCAACTTGAATTTGTTGTCCATTGTGTTCGCAACGGTAGTAACAATAGTATCACAACTAGTAGACAAAGAACTCAAAAGTAACAAGCACAATACATCTTCATCAACATTTACCTTCAAGGATTTCAATTAAGCCGTAATCGAGTTGAACTCGCTTATGTGCGTTCTTATTGATATGTCATCCTTCATTTTCAAGAGAAATAACTCTTCATAGCATGCATCTTGTTTACACCCGAAGGTTGCTCATATGATTGCTTCAATGTACTCCAAAGCTCATGAGCGGTCTTACATTGATAGACATCAAACAAGATCGATGATGAAATACACGGCCTTATAGTCGCCAAACATTTCTGATCAGGCTTCTCTCATTCATAATCCTCCATGTTTATAGATTGCACACTACCACCAATGAATGGTAAATCCAACTCCCTCGACACCAAGTAGTCCTCCATCAATATTTTCTAAATAGCCCAATTGCTATCATTGAACTTCTCAAATTCCATAGCCTTATCTATTCTTCACGTGTAATCACAAATACAAGCTCAAGTTAAACCAACTCAAGCTTCAATCACTCATATGCCAAAGCCCAACGTGCTCTGATATCAATTGTTGGGAACGGACGCAGAAGCGTTCAAGGAGTAATTTCGTCGAACACCTTACGGACATACACCAATACCTGACCAAATAGAGAAATATGAAAGTCAAATAAGAAGCCAACACAAAAAAAATCAAGCATAAGAGAATAAAAGAGAGACACAAGATTTTACGTGGAAACTCTTTCGAGAAAAAACCACGGAAGCACACGGCGCAAATTCACTAAATCAATGAGTTTTTACAAATACAATGAGATTTCTAAGTGTATTTAGAATGATTGAATCAAGAGAGCAAACCCTAGAAAGAGATGACTTAGAGAAGAAAGGTCACAACTTGGAGAGGTCACCCCTTCGGTCGGTCTCAATCTCTTACTATGTCTCTGTATCTTCTCTATTCGGAATTTATTTCGTGAAATGCAATATAGGTCGAAGCCCAAAATTAGTTTTGGCTTCACGTATCAACAGTATTGGATTCCAAACCAACCACATTTTGGGTCCTGGTGGGTTGGAGAATGTGGACAAAGTAGGTCATGTTTCAGATCCCGCACGCACATGGATGAGCGGGATTATGAGCCTATTATGTTTTGTCTATAAAATGGACTGTTGGAATTCTGGAAAGATGTAGATTTCATATTTATGTATTAGATAAATTCTTGTTTGTTAGAAATTTAATTTTTATTTTTTACATGTTAAATTTTTTTTCCCACTCAGAGAAATTAAGTCTACATATTGAGAAACTTGAGGAGTTTGACATCTAGATTGTAGAATAGAAGGATAGGTTCAACAAATCGTGGTCTATCTCCAAACGGTGATCTAGGAGAGGAATGTTTCGAGTTGATAAGCATAAAGATTCAACAAACATGAAAACAATCGTTTTGATTCAAAAGAAGACTTCCGCTGCAAAATATAAACGTTATCTTCTATTTATGATTCGAATCAACCAACAATAATATTATAATTCTTTTAAACAACAAGCAAAAAAAAAAATTCTAGAAAAAAAACAGAGTAACAAAAGTATATTTTTAATTTTTTTTTAGTCATAGTTGAAAAGTATTATTTCACTGGTCGTATGTGATTCTGCCCCGTCATTAGTCGACAAACTTTGTATTTGTTTTGTTACTTTAGGAAAATATCATGAGTCGACAAACTTTGTATGTGTTTTGTTACTTTAGGAAAATATCATGAAGTTGTTTTCAACCATATATTCACTTGTCTTTTACTTTTTCTTTCATAAAGAAAATGTCCGTCGACTCAACTGTAAGTGAGCATATATTTCAATAATTGTAAATTGATAATTGACAATTTACAAAGTTTTCCTTTTCTTTGCACTAAAGACAAACATTAACAATTAACAAAAACGAATCTAGGGCTCGACCCTTATTGTTTTCTCAAAAAAAAAAAAAAGAACGAATCTAGGAGTTATGTGCTGGAAGCAAATTTCCTCTACAAGTTAACTATCATCCGAAATACGGTTTAAAATTAAAGTCTGCAAAGAACTAATGTTGAGTAAAATTTACAGAATTGTGTATGTAAGATTAATTAATAATGTGCTTTAGAAAGAAAGTAAATGAAAAAATAACAAAAAATAATTGTATTACCCTTTTTCATCAAATAAAATTAATCATTTTTGACAAAGTAACGAAGTACGTACGAATCCATCATATTTACTGGGGTTAGTGATTTATAATTTGTGATATTAACTATTTGAATTATATCAATAGTAGTTGTATCTATTATATTGACATAAAATCACCCTATAACTTTTCCATCTATAATATTAACAGAATATTCTCATTCCGTTCAAAATATAACGGAATATGCTCATTCCATCCAAAATTTTAACGGAATATGCTCATTCCGTCCAAAATACTAACGAAAAGTAATATTTTATTAATTGTTTGGATGGAAAAGTTATAGAGTGACTTGATTGGGACAAATTAAAAATTCAGTGGCTATGGAGAGACAAATCAAACTTGAGTGACCAATTCGTGACAAAGAACAAATTAAGTTTAGTGACCTCCAACAAAATTTACTCTTATAAATAACATAAGTGAATTAACATACAATTTTAAATAATAAATTATGTCTATTGCACCTAGATGTGTTGCAAAGCAAATGCTAATGGCTAATTAAGGTGGCAATGCATATTCATGGAGGAGATTAACTTAGCTTCCATTTAATCTTTCTCACCGGGACTTGGTAAATTTATTAAGAATAGGAGTTAGGTAAGTTTTGTCAAATCTACGTACTATGATAATACTTCAAAGTACCATTAAGAAAGAAACGCATCTATTAACTTTTGTTATTTTTTTTATTAATTTTTTTTTTAAAATTGAAAAATGCGAAATATCACCAACGACTGATTGCCTATCTTTCATTCAGTATGTTGGCATATATAATTTTTACAGAATGAGAGTGAATCGTGTACGAATTTTGTTGAAATAAATATATGAACTCATTACTGGAATATATATATAGGACAGTGTTACGCGTGAATTCAGATCCAGTGCAGTAACCCAATTTTTGAGTTTTGATCCAAACCGTCCAAGGTGCTCTAACGGGAATCTTAAAGAACCTGGACCCCACAACTAATACTGGCCCCCTGCGCTACCACCGAATAGGCACCGTACACGTCTAAACTCAAAAATTGGGTTACTTTAGGGGATCCGGACTCGCTACGCGTAGCATAGAGGCCTCCGTGCTACGGCTCAATTTTTTAGTTTTTAAAATCTTAACGGACGATCCGAACCGTTCAACATGATCTCCATATGAATATGTACTTGCAAACCAAATTTTACATTTTTTAGGATTTTTTTTTATTTATTAAGCCACTTTGAAAAAACATTAATTTGTACACAACAGTAAACTTTTCTAGACCATTGGATCAGCAATTTTCAAAGTGGCTTAATAAATAGTAAAAAAATTCTAAAAAATTTAAAATTTGGTTTACAAGTACATATTCATATGGAGATCATGTTGAACGGTTCGGATTGACCGTTAGGATTTTGAAAACTCAAAAATTGAGCCGTAGCACGGAGGGGCTCTATGCTACGCGTAGCATATTAGCAAAATCCTATATATATAGGGATGAGCTATGGTGAGACGTGGAGTAAAACCATTTTGTACTCCATGGCACTATATTTTTATTTTGAAAATCCAAACAACCGATCCGAACAGTTCAACATGTTCTCTATATTGAAATGTGCTTGGAGACCAAATTTTACATTTTTTGGAATTTTTTTACTATTTATTAAGCCACTTTGAAAATCGCTGATCCGGTGGTTCAGAAAATATTACTGTTTTTTACTGTTCACAGTGGATCAGCGATTTTCAAAGTGGATTAATAAATAGTAAAAAAATTCCAAAAAATGTAAAATTTGGTTTCCAAGCACATTTCAATATAGAGAAAATGTTGAACGGTTCGGATCGGTTGTTTGGATTTTCAAAATGAAAATATAGCGTGGAGTACAATTTTACTCCACGTCTCACCATAGCTCATCCCTATATATATATATATATATATAGATATAGATATATATATATATATATATATATATAGAGTATGGCTAAGTTGCTGCCGGCAGCATTTCGGCGAGGTGCTGCCGGCAGCGTTTCGGCCATACGGGTGTTCAAACAACAATTTTTTTTATATAGATGTTCAATCTATATTAAAATCTACTTGGAGACCAAATTTTATATTTTTTGGAATTTTTTTACTATTTATTAAGCCACTTTGAAAATTCCAGATCCGGGTGTGAACAGTAAAAACAGTCTGGACCATATGATCTGGAATTTTCAAAGTGGCTTAATAAATAGTAAAAAATTCCAAAAAATGTAAAATTTGGTCTCCAAGTAGATTTTAATATTTATAACACGTTGGACGGTTCGGATTTTCTGTTTGAACACCCGTATGGCCGAAACGCTGCCGGCAGCACCTCGCCGAAATGTTGCCGGCAGCAACTTAGCCATACTCTCTATATATATATATATATATTGTTGAAATGATAATTAACAGCTCTCTTATAATTATAACTGCAAAGAGATGTGCATTTCACGGTGCATGAAAAGTTAATATGGTTTCATCAAAAAAAAAAAAAAAAAGAGTTAATATCACGGGAGGTGGTTATGAGGCATGTTTATAATGATCAGAAAAGCTCCTCTGATTTGTTTCTCTTTCTTATTTAAAATTGAATGCGTGTTCGGTATTTCTATGGCGCAATAATATACTTAAAATGATAATTTTTTTTGTATTTCTCTATTTTTTTTCATAGTTAATTCTGTTGCTTTCTATTATATACAGTTTTAGAGTTTTGATGAAAAACATTTTTTTCGTAAAGTTTGTTGAATGCAAAGGTTTTTAAATATAATTATCTTATTTTAAAAAATTCTGTTCTTTTGTTAATAGTTATACTTTCTTTTAAGATCTTCCAGAAACAATATTATTTTTTATAAATAAATTGTGTTAGCATCTCCATACCATAGTAAGAAGAGAGAAAAGGATAATTATGATAGCGAATGAGATTAATTCTTTTATCTAGCGTGGCTTTAATAGTCGGTTTCTTATTAAGAAAATTTCAGAATAATTGTTAAATAAACAATTCGCTCACGTTTCTGAAATTGAATTACAAATTACCACGTCATATTAGAAACTGAAATAATTTCTGAAATAGAGATGCTCTGGACTTATGACTTCTGAAAATTTCTAAAACATATAAAAGGTTAATGCTTTTTTAAAGTAAATTAAGGTTGAGGCGATAAAATAATAGGTCGGCGTCAAACCTCGGAGCTACAACTGTTGGTCTAGATTTACACGAACGAATACGTCACTAAAGGAGGAAGTTTGATTCTTTATATATGTTTTGGTGACTCGTAAAGACAATGGAGATGCATTTGACAAGCAAAAGGAGCCCCTGAAGTATTTAATTATATGAAGCATATCTGACAGAATATGATCGTAGTTAAGCTAAATAAAGTATGAGTGAGGCTACGGTGCTATGCATAGCACAGATTTGGTCCGTGCTACGGCTCAAAATTTGATTTTTCAAAATTCTAACGGTTGATCCGAATTAACCGTTCAACATGATTATAAAATGAATATGTACTTGCAAATCAAATTTTATATTTTTTTCGAATTTTTTTACTATTTTTTTAGATAGGCTGTTTTTGAATGGTCCACAATGTTCAGATCAAGTGTATCTACGGCGCTGGTGTAGGCGTACATAGAACAAGGAGTCCCAATTTTACCGGGTGCCAAAAGTTTGTTCTCAATCTATTTCAGGGACAAAATCAGAAATTTCAGTAATGAACAAAATTTAATTTAGAGGACTAAATATGAAATACATAATGTCTGAGTTGTAACAAGTGAGATTTTAACCTAAGTTTTCACAAACACAAAATGAAGTTCTAACCACTAAGCACCAGTTGTGTATTTAGAATTTTATGAGGGACCGGAACTAAAACATATAAACACTCTTCAAACTTATATGGTATAAAGAATTAAATTGCTAATTTATATTCATGAGGGTGGGCTAAGCACTCCTTGACCTATTCATGACTCATGAGGGTGGGCGATATCCTCTTATGTGAATGGTCTTCAAAGTCACTTTGGATTGGGATCTTTCTTTCGCTCCTAATTTATTCGGAAGTTATTTAAAAAAATATAAATGTTGATTTTTTTTTTTCACAGACAATCATGATAAAAGATTATGTATATTAGCTTTATGGTTGAAATTTATCTATTCGAATAAAACAATATAAATGTTGAATTGGAATTAATTTATACGAGAAAACATGATAAAATATGATTTTGTACTAGATTAATAGTTGAAAGTTTTTCTATATATATTATATATAGTTATTCTAGCTTATTTAAAGATGTGATTAGCAAATTGGTTATATTTGATTAGATAAATTTCGCTGGAGATCACTAAACTTTTTCATTTGTTAGGAATTGGTCACTCAAGTTTGATTTGTACATGTGTCGGCACTGAACTTTTCATTTGTTACAATTAATTCACTATATAATTTTTTCATCCAAAATATTAACGAAATATACTCATTTCGTCCAAAATACTAGTGAAATATGCTCATTCCATCAAAATAATAACGGAGAAGTTATATATTTTTTTTTTTTTTAGATGAAAAAGTTATAGAGTGATTTATTTGGGTCAAATGAAAAGTTTAATAGCGACAAAGAAACAAATCAAACTTGAGTGATCAATTTGTGACAAAGGACGACGACTAGTGACCTCCAGCGAAATTTACCCATAATTGAATTAATATAAGTTCATTCATTTAGTCTTTAGATCATATCCGCCTTGTTTTTTGTTCAGTTATATTGTATTTACCATTATAAATTTCAAAACTCACAAATTTAGTCATTTATTGTATTTTCTATTAGAACTCATTTTAAATTTATAAAGTACCCATTTTGTCCTTCATTATGAAAAATAAGAATGATGTAGCATGTTTTAGAAAATGTCAATCTTCTTATCGGTTTCTGAGAACAAATGAATCATTTCTATATTTCTAAAGCATACACAAGCATATATCTAAATGTCACTGTGTATGCATCAGAAGTAGAGAAATGACTCATTTTTCCTCGAAAACCGACTAATTAGAAAATTGACATTTTCTAAAACATATTAAATATTTTTTATTTTTCATAATAAAGAGTAAAATGGATACATTATAAATTTAAAATGAGTTTCAATAGAAAAGACAATAAAATAAGTTTGTGAGTTTTTGAAATTTGGAAAGATAAATAAAATATTATGAATTATAGAGAAAAAAATACTTAATTTCGAAGTTTTTGAGAGATACATGAAATTCCCGTATCTAGCTTGGAGATCTGAGGTACGTAGAGAATGACTCACCAGGACATTAATTGTATTATTTATACTTCTTAAATAAACTGATTAATACTATGGACCATATCAATAAGGGGAAGTTTCATGTATACCCTTCAAAAATCTTGACATTATGTATTTTTCGCCTCTAAATTTATAATATCATATTTAGCCTTTTCAATTTCAAAAACTCACAAATTGATCCAATTTATTACATTTTCTAGTGAAACTCATTTTAAATTTATAAAGTTATCATTTTATTCTTTATTAAAAATAAAATATATTGATTGTATAAGAAAAATGTTCAATTTTTTAATTGGTTGGTTTTCGAGAACAAATGGTTTATTTATCTACTTGTGTACACACATTGACATTTAGGCATACACTTGTGTGTACGTCACAAGCAAGAAAATAAATAATTTGTCCTCACAACTAGCCAATTAGATGACTGAATATTTCTCTTGAACATGCTACATTTTTTTTGAATTAAAAAATAAAATGGATATTTTATAAAGTTAAAATGAGTTTTAATTGAAAACACAGTAATTTAGATAAATTTGTGAATTGTTGAAATATAAAAAGATAAATATGATATTATGAACTTCAAAGAAAGGAATGTGTAATTTCAAAAAATTTAAAAGATTTACATAAAAAATCCCACATCAATAAACTCCAATATATTTCCTTCACTCGGTCAATTTATGATTAGTTACAAAGAGCATCTAGGTCTCCATTAAGATATCAACGTGCCCATAAAGCTTCAAAAATTATACAATTTTATCCATCTGGCCTGGAATGAGTTTTTAAAAATTATATCGTGCCCTTAAAGCTTCAAAAATTATACAATTATACAATTTTCTTCAAAATATACTTAGAGCATCTACATCACAGCAACTCAAATGAGTTTTGAAATAACTGTTAACCACTTTTTAGAAATTAAGGTCTCTAAAATTTCTAATTCTCACATTTCTAAAATTAATTTTAGAGTTTCTATTAAGCCACATCAGCAACAAATTAAAAAAAGATAAATAACTGCCACATCAGATAGAAACTCTAATAATACCAGAGATGTAGATGCTCTTATATTTCTATATTATTCTTAAAAAATATCATAAAAAGTTCCTAATATATAAAATAATTACAATTTTATGTCTCACGACAAAATTTTTGCCATCCTACTAATTATCGTTGCTACGTCCCTACTCTCGACCATAATTTTTGTTCAACAGAAAAGAAAATTAAAGAGGTCCAAACATGTGTTCCCATGTTTGGCATAATTCGTAATTAATACTTTAATTATGGAAGTCTATTACCCATTTTTAAGTGGACCCATTTGTAGTGGTAAATCTGTAAAGCGACTACCCTTTATATATGACTCACAAAAAGACAAGCAAATGAAAAGTTTAGAGGCAGTGCACTAAATTTTATTCAATATTCAATAACAGCGCATCCACTAACAGCATTGCACCTCTTGTCTTGACGCTACTAAAAATATTGGGGGAATAAAGAAGCTTCTCTTATACTAAAGTCCAATTAACTCTCCATTACAATAAAGATTTATGTGCATATAATTAACAGAGATAGTTGCGAACAAGAATACTTAGATTATGATATATTTACTTTTGTCATTGTTGTTAAAACCCAATAAAAATAAAGAAGGTGGCTGCTTAAATGATATTTCAACTGTACAGCACAACCATCACTTGATAATGCTCATTAGTTGGCTACTTTGATAGCATTAAATAGCCTCTTAATTCGGAGAAAACAAGTAAAGCAAATGAAAACATCTCATTAAAAAGTGCCAACTTGATCTACTCATGATATTTGCAAAGATTCTTTTGTAAGTTGTAACCAATTAAAACATAACATGAAGAGATTTAATCTTTAGAAGGCTGTTGTGCCCTGCCAACTTCGAAATTTTTTAATCAATTAAAGTAAAAAGATATTAATCAAATAAAAGTAGGAAAAAAAAGCATATGGCAAGAGATGTAAGGGCACTTTTATTTATTTATATACGTCTTAAATTTGTGATAGAGTGAGGCTATGTACTGTACATAACGTATAATGATTTGTACTTTAGTAAGAGCCAGGGGAGCAACTGCACCTCATTCTCTTTCTTTTTTGGGTTTTGCTCCCGCACCTCATTCTCTTTCTTTTTTGGATTTTAATTTTTTGTGGAGATCTATAGGTTCATGTCAACTTTGTCATCTTTTGAAATTTGTTTTGCCTCTCCTCCTCTGGAATTCTAATTTTTAATTAGAGTTAAATCTAAAGTTAAAAGGATAAATTTTTTGAATTCTGATTGGTAATTAGAATTAGAAGTTAGAGCATTGAAAATTATAAGTTAGTATTTTTTTTATCTAGTGTCCGATTAACTAATAAATTTGAAACCAATTAACTATTTAAATCTGATTAACTAACGGATTTGGATATATATATTCTCATATATTAAAGTTCAAATAATTAATTTGAATTGTTCAACATGATCATCATATAAAATTGTATACGTAAGAATTTCTTACTTTAGCAATTGGAAAAGAAGGATAATAACATTAAAGTCTTATTGCAGTAAGTCATGCTTCTCAGCTTTCAAGCTAGACTTCTTCCATAACTTGTTTCACCAGATAAGGAGCTATATCGAAGTTTTTCCTTCCATTTGGGTCAAGAGAAGGTTCGTGGGAGGGATAGACAATTTTATTTTTTTCCCTTCCTATCAATTTTTTATTTTTTAAAACTATTTCTTTAGATACGTAGAAAATCATTTGATCTAAAAATTTTACACCGTTCTAAAGTAATGATTTTATACTTATATAAAAAAAATTTAAAAGATTTCCAACAATGTAAAATAGTCCGAAAATATATTTTTAAATAGAACTCACATTAAATGGTTCATATCGACTATTTAGACTTTGAAAACAAAAATATTAATGTGTAATATGAATCAATTTGTAATATGCATAATATTATAGGCTCACTCTTTGTGACTATATATTTTATAACTAAAGACATAAGATATTATTAACTACTTTTCATATGATTTTCAAAATTTAAATAGTTGATCGGAAGTGCTCAACATATTCTTCATATTAAAATATGCTTGAAGGCCAAATTTTATATTTTTGGAAAAAATTTACTATACTTTATTAATTTTTAAAAATCATTGTTATTCTGATTTTTTTTATTTTTTATTTTGAAAAACAATGATTTTCAAACATTCTTAAAAATAGCAAAGAAGTTTCAAAAAATATAAAATTTGGTCTCCAGCACATTTTAATACGGAGACATGTTGAACATTTCATATCGATTATTTAAACTTTGAAAATTACAAAAATGAATTGGTAGTACATGTCTATGCTGGGGTCAGACACAAACCATATGTGTGTCAAAAATCAGAACAACGTACCTCATCAGGTAAGTGCGAACAAGGAAGGGCTAAACCCAGCGAATGAACCTTATCGACACAAAGACTCGACTGCTCAGTCCTAATTAGCAATGTCTTCATTTTATTAGTATAAATTACTTGGGAATTCCTCTCCTCCCATAGCTGGAATTCTGAGCTTCCATATACCACAAAAAGCTGGAAAAAGAAGCACAAAGGTTTTTTTATAATGTTCAGTTTATACCATTCAGAGAAAGAGGATGTGGCACTTGTCGATGCATATATCTAAGAAGGCTATTCTTAGGCTTTGGAACGGGATATTTTTTTGAGCAATTGATGGAACCCTTTTTTTAATTGAGTAGTCACTTTAATGTCGAACCGGGTTAACAAAAAGAACGCTTGGGGAAATGGGAGGGGGGGGGGGGGGGGGGGGGGGGGGGGGGGGGGGGTCCAGGCCGCCTTATCCGGTTCAATTCCGGTTCGTTTCAACTATGTCCAACGACATAAAACTAGACTGAAGAAGATATTCTGAAAAAATAAAATCTATAGAGTGAGACTAGCTAGCCCATAACAAGAAGTCCCAAGTGAACCAACTGCCACATATTGCGTATCTTCACTTCGATTATTTTCTCCAATTCCATTTTCTGGAAATAGGTTGTGCAAGGGCAGATGTAGTAATAGTATATGGATGCTGTAAATTGACGCTCCTAATCGTGCGTGTGTGTGCGCGCGCACATTTCATTTCTTGGACGGTAGTACCCTAACCAAATTATATGGGCACCTTATATTTTTTTTTTATTGCACGGTTCATAAATACTCGCTAATAAACTTGTTTATTTAAAATCAACCAGTTGAAAGAAATAAAAAAATCACATTAATGTCATATATTTTCCAATCAATTAATACGAAAGGAGCTAAATAAAAATATGTGCTTATTAATTTTTACAATATTGTGCGATTAATTTCAGCATTCGAGAAAATTCCTTGTTTCTATATTAGAATCCTTCTTGATGCGAGGCGTCATCTTTGTTGTTTTCCTTGTAGCGGGCAAAATAGCAACTAAACAATGCCTTCAATAATTTGGCTGCTTAAAGATCGACAGAAGAGATCAGGAAGCCCGACATGCGACATGCGTCCGAATTCGACATGCGACACGTGGTTATTGGGCAGCACAATGCATTTTGGAGCCCACTGTTTTCTCTGGATATTCTGTGGCTTACTAAATGCTTTAAGGCGAGACAATTTCATATAATCCATCTGGACGTTATACTTTGCCCGCAACATGTTTTCTCACACGTTGACAATTATAGAAAATGTTACGGGAACTAAAAGTTCAAGCCTCGTGCAAAATCATTGAAAAAGTAAATAATACATCATGACACGCTGAACACCGACATTTTTATTAATATCCAAAGTTTAATACAAATTATTAATTATACCCAGAGTCGGACCAATTATTGAAATATACCCAAGCCGGCCATTTTCTGGCCGGCTATGTACCCTCCTCAAGCCGGCCAGAAAATGGCCGGCCATGTTCCTTTTTTTTTTTTTTTTTTTAACCCGCATTAACCCCTATATATACCCTTTTTTTTCTCTCTCCTCTCACAATCCTCTCATCCCATCCAAATTCGGAATTCTCTCTTCTTCCTTAAGGTAAATTTTTTTTTTATCTAATTTAATTTTTAATTTATTTATTTTAGGGTTTAGGTTTTAGGTGTTATAATTTAGATTATATTGTTGTAATTTAGTGTAATTAGCTAAGTTAACCAATATTTAGTGTATTTAGCACAATTGACCAATATTTAGGGTATTTTGGTCTTTTTGACCATAATTATGCCGATTAAGCGTAATTTTACCGAAATTAGCACGTTTGACTAATTTTTAGGGTATTTTGGTCTTTTTTATCATAATTAGGCTAATGAAGCGCAATTAGTGTAATTAGCACCGATAACCAATATTTATGGTATTTTGGCATTTTTTACCATAAATATGCTGATTAAGCGTAATTTTACCGAAATTATCACGTTTGACCATTATTTAGGGTATTTTGGTCTTTTTTACCATAGTTATGCTGATTAAGCGTAATTTTACCGAAATTAGCACGTTTGACCATTATTTAGGGTATTTTGATCTTTTTTACCATAGTTATGCTGATTAAGCGTAATTTTACCGAAATTAGCACGTTTGACCAATTTTTAGGGTATTTTGGTCTTTTTTACCATAGTTAGGCTAATTAAGCGTAATTTGCCGAAATTAGCACAGATAACCAATTTTTAGGATATTTTGGTCTTTTTTACCATAATTAGGCTGATTAAGCATAATTTAGTGTAATTAGCACAGATGACCAATATTTTGGCCTTTTTTACCAGAATTATGCTGATCAAGCGTAATTTCACCGAATTTAGGTTATTTTAGATATCAGGATGCCTAGAGCACGGCCTACCCAGCGTCCAGTAGTGGACGAGCCGATCAGTACTAGCAGCACAGAGCACATCAGTCCTCTCCTGTGGATTCCCCACAGCGAGCACCGAGTCTCACTGGCTTCTCGTGAGGTACGTTCCTTTTCTTATATTTTCATTAAATTTTGTTGGATTGAAATTTTATTATGTTGTCACCATGCGGATTACATTTTTCAACGCAGGACACGGATCTTCTAGATGTGAAGTTGCGGTGCGTTCACATGAGGTACTACGAGGTGATGGAGCCGTACCTCATCAACCTGGGTCTCTACCAGGTTGTGGACATTGTGCGGACAGAGAAGAGCATCATCAATGCATCTCTCATCGCTGGACTGGTGGAGCGATGGCGTCCCGAGACGCACACGTTTCACATGCCATTTGAAGAGATGACAGTGACTCTCCAGGATGTGAGTGCTCTCTGGGGTTTGCCTATCCGTGGCACACCCGTCGGCGGCGTCTCTGACAGCACCAGCTTCGCAGGTTATGTCGATGAGTTGTTGGGAGCTGAGCCTTCCTATGTCATTGGGGAACATGGGAGGTCGAAGTTCCATTTACGGATGACGAGGTTACGGCAGCACTTCATCGCGGGTCTCTCGGCACATTCCACCGAGCAGGAGATTCAGAGGTAAATTTTTATTAATATCTACTAATTAATTTATAATACGATGATTCTATTAGAATTTTTATATGTTTTGTATTGCAGATATACACGGGGCTACGTGATGGACCTTTTTGGTTCTGTCATGTTTCCTGATTCCAGCGGTGATCAGGTGCCGATGATGTATCTCCCGTTGCTGATGAACATTGAGGAGCCGTCGTCGTACAACTGGGGTGGAGCTGTCCTGGCGTATCTGTACTACCACCTGTGCCGTAGTAGTGAGGTAAGTCACCAACTCTTATTTTAGTGTAAATTATTTAATCAATCAATCCATCAAAATATACTGACGTGTAATGTTCTTGAAAATGAAGCCGACGGCGAAGCAGATGTACGGGCCGGTACTCCTGCTTCAGCACTGGTCGTGGTCACGGCTACCGGTGGGTCGTCCCATCCCCAATGAGGCGCCGGATTGGGGAGCGCCAGATGTGTTTCACTGCCCGGCATACGCCAAGAAGTGGTACGGTTTCCACCACTACCAGGATCGGACCCACGGTGCTACCATTGGGATCAGGCCAGTCCGGTCAGAGCTTCAGAGTTTGCCTGAGCCTCTTGTTGAGTGGACGCCGTACGATCAGTTGTACGAGGAGAGAATATCAACTGGCGTGAGATAAATCCGCAGGAGCCCGATCCGAGCCCGGTTCTGATGGATGATATGCCATCTTCCCCCGATTCACATCCAGAGTGGGACTACCATCGTTGGGTATTGTCCGACATTGGGTGGACGTCATGGTACGACGAGCATGGACGTCCGGTGCAGCCTCATGTATGTCATACTTCAGTATCTGTCAGGTTTTAATAAATTTCTTCATTCATATCAAATTTAATAATTTATGTGTATGATTGCAGGGTCCAGCAGAGATGCCACCACAGCCACCACCTGCGGAGACCGATACTTCTGAGTACGAGTCCCTCTCGTGCAGTCTCCAGGACATCGGGGTATTCGATGACAGTTTCATGTCGGCACCGGCATGGCCCCGATATGGCACAGAGATGCCGCATGATGGAGAGGCTAGTGGTAGCGGGTCTCATACTCAGCCTGACTTTGGGACTGGGTTTGCCGCATCTACCTTCGCTACACCTCCGCCAGTACCGACAGTCTACACGGGCGATGCCATATGGGATAGTGCCGACCAGATACTTAGGTCTGCCGATGCCAGTGAGGAGGCCGAGAGAGAGAGAGCCTGGCCGCGGCGCTGGCGCCGGGCGAACGCCGGAGTACCGGCTCAGCGATATTCCCCCTCTCCGTTTTAGTTGTATTTTTACTAGTTTTGTACTATTTTATTTCATATACTATTTATGTTTGGTATATTTGGATTATCCTATATTTCGGTTCTTGTGTATGTGTGCTTTTATGGTACTATTTTTTTATTTTACAGATCAAAATAAATTATCATGATAATGCTAAATAGAAAATATTACAACATTAAAATAGTAGCACAACATAAAAAATAATATAGCGTATTTCAATTAATATAGCGTATTGTAATGTAATGTAATGTAATTTAGCGTAATTTAACATAATATAGTGTTATTCAATATAATTTCAATTAATATAGCGTATTTTAATATAAATATGCTAATTATATCAAAAGAAGTAATATAACAAATAATTAAACGAAAAATTTCAAATTTTCAGTGTTAAATTTCAATATTTTGATTTTCCATAGTGTCTCTCTTAAAAAAAAAAAAAAAAAAGGAACATGGCCGGCCATTTTCTGGCCGGCTTGAGGAGGGTACATAGCCGGCCAGAAAATGGCCGGCTTGGGTATATTTCAATAATTGGTCCGACTCTGGGTATAATTAATAATTTGTATTAAACTTTGGATATTAATAAAAATGTCGGCGCTGAACATACCAAAATATTTAAAAAAAAAAAAATAAAGATGGATTGAATAGAATGTTGTCATAAATACAAAATAAAAAAACTTTCAAAATCTGCCAACGAACAATAACTTCTCATCGTATATAGGGAAATTAAAATATCATCATTTTTAAAGTGGAGTGCCTCCATTTGCAAAAAAAAAAAATGATACAAAAATAAAATTAAATGACAAGATCATCATATTTAATTAATCGAGTCCAAATTCGTTGTTTTCTGTTTGGAAGAGCAGGAACCTATTTTTTCTCATCAAACTATTCAAATATTTTCATACACGAATCTCAAAGAAAATCAACAGTTTGATGAGAAAAAGCAGGTAGGTTTCTGATTTTCCAAAAGAAAAACAACTGCGTGACTTTTTATACCGATATTTTTATTAATACCCAAAAAAAAAACAAATTATCAAATCTGTCCCCACCCCAAACTTATTTTTATTTTTACGCCAACCGCCCGTCCATTGGGCGGTCCAATTTCCCCACCTGACCGCCCAGCAGCTGGGCGGTCCACTCTTCATAGCTGACCGCCCAGCTGCTGGGCAGTCCGCTATTATTATTTTTTTATGGCAGTTTTATGTTTTAATTTGTTTGAATGTTTTATATTAAATTGTTGTAATGATTTGTTTGATTGTTTACTATATTAAATTGTATGATATATATTTATTATTTGTTGACGATTATATTTTTATAATTGACGATTATATTTTTATAATTAACAATTATTTTTATATGTTATGTAATTGTCTAGGTTTAATATAATTGATTAGTTTTATATTTAGTTTGTTAATGTTTAAATGTTTTTAAATGGTAAGTCTAAACAACAAAAGTAGGTAATCTAAATGGTAAGTCTAAACATGAAACATAACAGTCCAAACATGAAATATAATAATCCAAACATAAAATACTAGAAACCTATCAAACTAAAAAAATATAAAAACCCTAACGGCGATGACGAGGGCGAGGTCCGGAGAGCTCCAACCTAGTTGGTGCATGGCGGTCCCTCTGCGACGGCGGACGCCTCTGGGGAACCTCATCCACTTGCATGTCATCGTGTATGGCCTCGCGCGCCCATGGGTCCTCCCCCAGGTGTAATGGATGCTCCCCATGGATCCCCACCTGTGTACGCAACACCCACGGATCGGCCTCCCAAGTAGGAGGATACGTGGCCGGAGGCGGTGTGCCAAATATAGCAGAGGCAAAGCCATCTGCAGTCTGTGCCCCACTCCCACTGGCCTCGCCGTCGTGCTGTCTGGGCTCCATATACTGCGGTATATGGGAGCTAGCTGGCTCCCATCCGCCCTCATCTCCAGTGAGGTCATCCAATGAGAAAACGGCGGCGGCGGCGGCAGCTTGATCATGTATGTAAACAATGTTAAATTAGAGACATAGAAGTAACGAGTAAATTAATTAAATAATGAACTTTTGCTACCTCGGTCTGATGCACTGGAACTCCATGCTCGTTGTAGTACGCGTTCCACGCGTTGTTGTTCAACACCCATTGGTGGATCGCCCACCCCGAGTCATCATCTGCAGAAATGAAGATAAATTAATAAGAATGGTCTTTTAAAGAGACGCTTAATAATGATCATTTGTATGACATATTATTACCTGTAGGAGGTGGCCGCATCTCCTCAGCGTAGATAGGAGCTCTAGGCTGCTCCGGATCTGGTGGTGGGGCCTTTATCTCTCGCCAATTGATGTCCTCCCCAGCATCGTGCAACATATCAACCAGGCGCCCGTCCCACCCAGAGTCCTCCACGATCGGTGCACTGTGTTGGAGCATTTGACAACCTATCGCTCTCCAACTTTTTCTCGCCATGCACACCAAGCTGTGTGCCACTCCTCTAATAGCGGTCAAAATCTGCACACAATGTATTTTCATTATTATTATTAGAAGATGAATAAATAACGTCAATTTTTTAAGCATGTCAGTTTCATTTAAACATACCGCACGAGCATGGATCGGGCCGAAAGGCAAGTAAGTCCTAGATCCGTCACCCGTGAGTCTCCGTCGAAGAGCATCACCATAGTCCCCCTGTAGATAAACCGTCGGCATGCCCCATCTCTGGTACCAGACTAAGTATCACAATCTCCAAGGCCCGACCGGCATAGGGGCATCTGGAGCTAGAGGCGGGGTCCATAAGTGATCCTCCGGCCTTGCAGCACGCTGGTAATGCTCCCAGAAATGCGTGCTCCAGTCGACTTTGGGCTTGTTGTGTTTAGTGCTGCAATATAAATTAAGTAGTAACGTGTATGGATGAACAAGTAATAAAATAGACAAACAATAAGGCAGTGGGTAGTTACCTGTGCAGCTGGGTGGTCTGTTGCTCGCCCAACTCTGGAAAATCAGGGACATAGGCATCCAAGCCAAACTGACGGGGCACTCGATCAGGATAGTGATACTCAACTATCCAGAAGCATACGCACGGCCCCCAATAAAATGAGAGATATCTCTGCTCTAATGTCAGCTGGCACAGAAGGCCCCGATCGTAGAACAGACGATAGGGGTACCGGGTGATGCTCGCCTCGTGAAGCATCTGGAGCTGACCCCGGACATACAAAATCCCCACGGACCTCCCCCTGCCAGTTTCCTCGTATGTGTGGGGAGTACCCCATATGGCACCGTACCCCGGACGTCTCTCGGGGTCATCTCCCATCCATAACCCCGCCTGAGCTGGAGGAACAGGCCGACACACCGGTATATGCGACCATGACCACTGCTGGAGTAGAAGAAGCGGTCCGGCAATCTGCTTGTTCGTCGCCTAAATTTTGGACATGCGGTGCACTTCTGGTAAATATGGAACCCTAATATTTGTAATAAAAAAATTAAAATATTTGTACAAACTTACCATACAAGCATGACACAAACCCCGGTATAAGTGCGCGAGCACGGCTCCACCCCAGTTCCACTTCAACGGCCGCTGAATGTCCCTCAACAGAGAGAGGAACATAATCGGAGCTGCGTCACCGCTGGAATCGACAAACATGACGCTGCCACATAAATCCATGACAAACGCCCTCATGTACCTGTAATATAAATTAGAGACATAAATAACTACATTTTTTGTTGAGTCCATAACATATTTTAATTTGCAACTGTTTGTGATTACCTCAGAATGGCCCGCTCGTCACGTGTATCGGGGGTGATCCTACGCTGGTTGAAGTAACTGCGGAGCGCCGCAAGACTAATGCAGTATTGTGAATATCGGTACTCCTCCTCCTCCTCTCCTTTCTTCTTCTTCTTCTTCTTCTTCTGCAAGTCCATCGGATGGGCCCCCAGCAGCTCCGGTATCATGTGCAACAGGTCCGGATGGTTGAGACACCACCGATGGGGTCGCCATCTATCCGTAAACCCCATAAGGCACTAACGTCACCTAGTGTGACTGTCATCTCCCCAACCGGAAGGTGAAATGTATGCGTCTCCGGTCGCCATCTCTCCACCAGACCGCAAACGAGAGCCTGGTCAGTATCACAGTGAGGCATAGTGGCCAACTGATACAACTCGAGATGCATGATGCACTGCTCCATCAATGGGTGATGGACGTATGGTATCTCGGGGGTGCGATGCCTCACTGTCAACATCGTCGTGTCCTGTATTTTACAATGATTTCAATATAAACGTCTAATTATCTGTAATATTAAATAATGCTATTTAAATTAGGAATACAAATCTAACGTACCTCCATAGATGCAAGTGAGACACGGTGCCTGACATGTGGGGTCCACAGAAGAGGACTAAATGTGTCCGGATGGTGAGGGGGATAATCTCCAAAGGGAGCATCTGCACCGGACGTCTCTGCACCGGATGCCTCTGCACCGGATGCCTCTGCACTGGATGCCGCTGCATCGGATGGGCCCCCAGCACCAAATGTCGCTGCACCGGATGCCTCTGCACCGTGATCATGTGAACTCTCCTCCATCTCCAGAGGGGCATCCCATGCACGTCCCCGTCTAGTTCTGACATACTACATTTCAATAAACAGAAGATTATATCTTATAAATCCTGATTTATAAACCCTAACTTATAAACTCCAATTTTATCGACCCTGAACCCTAATTTAACAATTCAACCATAATTTAAACAATTCAACCCTAAACCCTAATTTAACAATTCAACCCAAATTTAAACAATTCAACCCTAAATCCAAATTTAACAATTCAACCCAAATTTAACAATTCAACCCTAAACCCTAATTTAACAAATTCAACCCTAAACCCAAATTTAACAATTCAACCCAAATTTAACAATTCAACCCTAATTTAACAATTCAACCATAAACCCTAATTTAACAATTCAACCCTAAACCCAAATTTAACCATTCAACCCAAATTTAACAATTCAACCCAAATTTAACAATTCAACCCAAATTTAACAATTCAACCCTAATTTAACAATTCAACCCTAATTTAAACAATTCAACCCTAATTTAACAATTCAACCATAATCTTGGAAACCCTAATTTTGAACAATTATTTCGTGTCGGGAAAATCAACAACCCGCACAAGATAATTAACAATTTAATTCTACCAATCATTCCAATGCCAATACAAGATACAAAATATAAATTAAAAAAATTATTTAGAGACTTACTCGAAAATAATCGGATTGTCACCGAGATGGCTGAAAATTAGGGTTCGGGTGAGAGAGAGAGAGAGAGAGAGGAAGAGGGAAAGGAAGAGAGAGAGAGGAAGAGAGGGAGAGAGAGAGAGAGAGGAAGAGAGGGAGAGAGAGAGAGGAAGAGAGGGAGAGAGAGAGAGAGAGAGAGGAAGAGAGAAAGAGAGGAAGAGAGGAGAGAGAGATCGACAGTGGCTAGAGCTGGTTTCGGGCGGGGCGGCGGCGGCGCGGGGCGGCGGCGGCGCGGGGCGGCGGCGGCGCGGGGCGGCGGCGGCGCGGGGCGGCGGCGGCGCGGGGCGGCGGCGGCGCGGGGCGGCGGCGGCGCGGGGCGGCGGCGGCGCGGGGCGGCGGCGGCGCGGGGCGGCGGGGAGGCAGAGAAGAAAAGAGAGAGAGATGGGCGGTTCAGTGGGGGGTCGGACCGCTTTTAAAAAAAAAAGCGGACCGCCCAGCAGCTGGTCGGTCAGCAATGAAGAGTGGACCACCCAGCTGCTGGGCGGTCAGGTAGGGAAATTGAACCGCCTAGTGGACGGGCGGTTGGGGTAGAAATAAAAATAAGTTTGGAGTGGGGGCAGATTTGATAATTTGTTTTCTTTTGGGTATTAATAAAAATATCGGCTTTTTATACATGTAAGTAAGAAAGTATTTCCTTGCATTTTGTTTTAATGAAAATCAATACCCAAAAAATCAATGATTAAAAGTCATGCACAACAATAAGTTTTTATAAACTTTTAATATCAATAAAAAAAAATTTCAAAATCATAATCTTTTGCACCTTTGCCCATAAAGTGATATAAATAGCCTCTAAGAGTTTTACGTTAATATATGAATTTAGATTTTTAGTTATTAAAATTAAAAAATAAATGAGCATTTAATAGTTATCTCACTATAAATTAATCTAAAACACCATGTATATAAATAGAGAGAGAGAAATAAAATAGCTAGAGAGATTAAAAAGATTTTAAGAGTCCAAAAACCTACCAATCAGCTAACAAAAAAGGTTTGAGATGCAGGGGACAACAATTTTATTGCTTTAGTGGGTGTGGTGACCCTACATAGACCGGTAAAAAGGGCCATTTACAGGAATTGGAATCCCAAAAGGGCATATAAGCAAAAGAAGGCAAAATGGATCTCTTGACCTTTATTAGTCCAATTTATTTCCAGGGCCTCTTTATTAAATTGTCTTTTTGAACTGCCGATGTCACTTCTTTGGGCTTGGCCCCTATAAATTTACAAATTGAATGCTCCATCAAAATTTGGATGCTTTTTTTTTTGGCATGAGTTGTGATCAAAGTTTTTTATCTTATTTATAATAGTGTGTGCATTGAAATTTGAATTGACGACCTCCACAAAATTAAGATTTCTTAGAGATATCAAGATGTCCAATTACAAGATGATTGTTCAGAACTTGAGCCAATTTCAACCGGTGGCGAATGTAGCCGAAATTTTTATTAATATCCTAAAAAAATAGCAAATATGTCCTTCCAGACTGAATTTTTTTTAAAAAGGCCCTAACCGCCTCATGTTTGGGCAGTTTGATATTGATACCAGACCGCCCCATGTTTGGGCGGTCTGCTGCATGTACTAAACTGCCCCACACTGGGACGGTCAGCTATAAAAATCTCTATAAAGGTCGGTTTCTCTCTCCTGCTCACTCACAATTAATTCTAACTTAGGTGAAAGAGAAAGAGAAAGAAGAAAAAGATGATTTTTTGGCGATTTTAGGTAATTTTTTTAATTTAGTTATATTTATTTTATTTTTATTATTTTTTAATTTAATAAATTTAATAATTTTTTTAATTTTTTAATTCATTTTTTTAAATTAATATATAACTGATAAATGTTTATTGGCTAATGTAGTTCCCAAAAGAAAAAATGTTGATTGCACAGTATGTAGGCGAGAAGATTATTCGAGGTGCGGAGGGAGCACAGTACACGAAAGATGCAGCCTATGGCTTCGAGATTAATGAAAATACCACATTTTTGGAACTTAAGCAAATGGTATACGAAAAGACTGGTGTAAACCCTAACCAGTATGACTTAGACTTAGTTACTTGGATTGACACATTCAAGGGTGTAATATACCTTACTTTGTCAGGTATCCAATAACAGATGAGGGGTTATGGAGGGGTGTTTACAATCAATTTGAGTCGACGAATATCCCGGTAATGGACTTATATTCCAGGAGAGTTCCGCGTCAACCCGGGGTTAAATCTTCTAGGGAAAATACAAGTTATGACAACCCGGTGTACCACAGCTCGGGTTATGACAACCTGGGGTACCACAACTCGGGTCATGTACCACCGTATGAACTGTACGTACCACTCATTTATGACAATTATGTACCTGATTATACCACTGATTGTACCATGGATGATTATGCCACCAAGCTACCACTACCACCACCTCTTCCTGAACCCGTAATCCAAGCTAGATTTCCATCTGTCCCAGAGTCAATACTTAGACTGTCACCCGTTATTACCCGGAATGATACTGACATTGATGGTGAAGGGATCGATGCCATACTAGAAAAGGAAATGAACACGGGTGATTATTAGGAAGGGGATTGGGATTCTGATCACTTATCAGATGGTGATGCAGATGTAATACTCCCTCCCAGGGAAGACAGATTTCTGATTAGAGGCTGGACATACAGGCATCTCGTCGCCACATTCAACGATACCAGTTTTTTTGAAGAAACAGACATTGGTTTCTATGGGAAGCGTGTTGTATACAACAGGAGCTTGCCTCACAGCAGGTTTATACCAACATAGATGAACTTGTGAAAAAAATTCATGAGGTTCATATTCACGGCAACTGGGAGTGCAGAGTACAAAAAAAGGACCGAACAAGGTTAGTTGTGGTTTGTAAAGACACGCCGCGTTGCGAGTTTCATTTTTTTACAACTCCTGCTGGTAAGGGAGAGGCATGGATGATTAAGAAGTGTGAACCACCTCATACATGCAAGTTTGCGTCATCCAGGACAGACCATGCACAACTTATGGCATCACTTATTGCCAATGTAATTGAGACAGGCATTAAGTAGGACCCATCGATGAGCATTAAGGAGGTCACTAGGAGTGTCAGACTCATTTACAAACATGCAACCCCAAAATACAACAGGTTGTGAAGATGGCATGAACTTGCAATTTGCATAATGTTCGGTAGTTAGCAGGGTTCATACAACTTGCTTGTAAGTACAAATCCCGGCACAAGGTATGAATGTTGGAATGTCAGCATACCCGATGTCGATGACGCTAAACAATTCAAGGCCATAACATGGGCTTTTGGTCCATGTATTCAAGCTGTGTCATACATTAGACCGGTCATCAGTATAGATGCATGCTTCATGTCTGGCCGGTACGATGGGAGACTATTGATAGCATGTGCATATGATGCTGAAAATCAGTTGTTGCCTTTGGCCTTTTCAATTGTTGAGAAGGAGGATGGTGAGAATTGGCGATTTTTCATGAGCTTTTTACAAAAAGAAATAGTTGGGAACAGATTTTTTTGTGTTATATCAGACCAGCACAAAGGAATCAAATATATTTTTGATCGTACCAATTTCGGATGGTCGACAGCGTACGACGAGTGTGTGCACAGGTTGTGTATGCAACACGTTGCAGACAACCTAAACAAGAATACCGGATATGATAAATGAGTTGTAGACACATTCAAAATTGGTTACATAAGGAAGAAGCCGAGAAGGGTGGAAGAGATGTTCAGAGATTTTGTCAAGGTATATATATTTTATATTTGAAATTTAGCATATTTTAGATGAAATTTTACTGAAGTATTTACTTATATTTTGTCTCTTTATTTGACATAAAGGCTTATCTTTATTTTTGTGTAGTACTGTCCAAAGAAAAATGTCTACTTACTGAAGGTGGGCAAAAATAATCTCAGAGATCTGCAAGAGCCACCCGCATATGAGAAAATATTTCAAGCCCGTGTTAGAGATTACCGATGGGGAATTATGACCACAAATGGGTTCGAGTTGTTGAATAATGTTTTCAAGCAGAGCGGAATATTGCCCGTGACAGTAATTGTAGAGGACACCTCCTACAAGTTAAATACATGGTTTGTTGTATAGCGTGCTAAAGCTGCATAATTACTGGCCAGGAATCAAACGTTTTCAACAAGGGTAGAGGGGAAACTAAGAAAACATAAGGAGAAAGGTGCAGCTATGAACGTTGTCCCGTACGGTAATCAACACATGGAATTCGAAGTGTAATGTCCAAATGAGTACGT